>JBBBDQ010000477.1:9450000-10050000 GCA_037127315.1 Ascarosepion bandense
TCAATTATTTGTGGCGTAGCTTGTCGAACGCTTTTGCATAATCGATAAAAGATAGGTACAAGTATTTCTTCATTTGTATTGCCCTTTCAGAGAGCATTCTACTCATAAATATAGGGATACTTGTTCCAGTGTCTTTGACGATCTCGCACTGTTCTTGTCCTTTCTCTAGCCTGATTCAGCTTCTCGTTCTATTCAGCAGGATTCGGACGATCAGTTTTGTAACATGGCTCATTAAAAAAAATACATGGCTTTATTTTGTTAAAATAAAATAAAATAAAATTTAAAACCATACATTATTCAAAATATAAAAAAAACATTTATTTATTTCTCAAGCCTAAATAGTATAAATGATAATACAATTTTTAATATAAAAAGTTACAACAATAACAGCATGCACTTACTTTAGTTTATTAAACATTAAATTACATCTCTTAGCATCTTCCATAATTTACCTTGCCTTTGAAACTGAAATCTATTAATGAGTGTTTTGAAAAAATAAATTCTGAAAACTAAAGATATTTTTAATTCTGTTGATAAATCAGTCAGTTGAGTGCCATACGTGATACACGCTTGGGGGATCATGTCTCGACAAAGACATGACTGACTGGGCAGAAGATTATCCCGTAGTAGGTTGCCACTGCTTTCTGAGGTAGACTGGTTGCCGACCAAAGGCTATAGAACCCAATCTGTCCTGTTATTTAACCCATAACTGGAAGGAATAAGCGGATTAATACCTTTCCCAAGGGTATTTGCGCGTAAGTGAATGCAATGAATTCAGCTGGAATTTGAACTCAGCTCCCCGATTTCTCGCTCCGAGCAGATATCCAATGCACCACAACGCACATGTTGATAAATACTTGTTTCAAAATGTAATCCTTACAATTGTATTGATAAAGTTCATCAGAGAATAAAATGAGTCGGCTAAGATAAGTTTTCTTTTGTCTCTTTATATATATTGTCTTTTCCACAGATATATGTTCAGTTATATCTTAGTATTTACGCTCTCTCTCGCTCTCTCTCTCTCTATTCTCTCTCACACATACACGCATTTATATAAGCAATACTTTTCTAAGATGGTATATAGGGTTGTGTGTTTACCGTAAGCCATGAATCATTGTGTCGTTTTCTAAAATCCATGTTCAATTTTTCATAAAAACAAGTATCGTTTATCATGTATTCTTTTTCTATGCAAGCAGTCGCATTCATCATTACAATTTCATTCGCTTATGCGTGGTAGCAATAGAAAGATTCTGGTTTCTAAAATGTAATTTTTTTGTTAAAAATATCGATAAAAGACTGAAAAAAAAGAAAATAATCTTCACTTTAACAAAGCACATAGAAACTTCCATGTTTATTATATTACTGGGATATTTCGGTTTATCGCCTTTTCACACTATATTAATACTGAAAAGATGGAGGATAAACCTTGATAGAAAATATTTAAAAAAAATGAATAGTTTTATTTCATATGCAGATAATTTTTGTTCTAATCCCAGTCTGTTGTTTACTCTGTCCTCATCTATTGACTTATCAACAGAATTCTTTGTCTATCTATAGAAAATTTTCTTATCTAACTATCGATAGAAACTAGCGCCTCTTCATACTGTAATGTTTAGCAATCTTGTCTTGCTACTATCTTTCCAATAGAGTAGAGAGTTCGATTCTTACTGGGTACTCCATATTTTCAGCCTTGTGTCACGTCTAAGTTGCGCTTTGAAAATTACAATCAATAGAAATTAGTTTTCTTTCTATCTATAAAACTATTTTCTCTATATTTATCTGTTTTTCTATCTGTATAATTCATTTTCTTTCTAGTTATGTATACGTAGATAACTCTTTCTAGATAACTTATTTTCTATCTTTCTAGATAACTTATTTTCTATCTTTCTAGATAACGTATTTTCTATCTTTCTAGATAACGTATTTTCTATCTTTCTAGATAACTTATTTCTATTATTCTAGAGAACTCATTTCTATTTTTCTAGAGAACTCATTTCTATTTTTCTAGAGAACTCATTTCTATTTTTCTAGAGAACTCATTTCTATTTTTCTAGAGAACTCATTTCTATTTTTCTAGAGAACTCTTTCTCTATATATTAATCTTGCTATTTATATAACTATTATTTCTTTCTTTCAGAACGTAGACAATCATGGACTTCTACTTGCTTTGATACATTGTCGCTAACAATTTTCTCTTTATATCTCCTCCAAACACCGCTCCGCTATTCACTTTCTTAAGCTCATCTTGTCCGCACTGCCTTCCTCTCTCTGTCTTTCCTTTTATCCGCCATGTGACTATTAGATTCTCCAAACACACTATCCTCATTACAGGTTCCTGAAACTTTAGTTGACTATTCATGATGCACACTCTCCAAATTCTTGTCGTTGCTCACATATTCCGTCCATGGCATCCCCAGCATTCTTCTGTAGAACTACATTTCTGTTGCTTTAAGTCTTTCATCTTTGAGGAGATTTCCAGCATTCATTGCCATATAAGAGGACAGATATCATATAACAATCCAGTACTCTTTTCTTTGTTGCCAACGAAATCTTCCTGTCTCTCAATGCTTTGCTTACCTTTTGAAATACATCATTAACAATGTCAATTCGCCATCGGATCTCAGTGTCACACTTTTCATCTTCTGTCAGAATACTTCCAAGGTATTTTAATTACTGAACCTGTTTGCTTTTAGTATCTCCGACTTGTAATTGGCATTTTGGGGTCCTTTTTTGTTGATAACTATGCATTCAGTTTTCTCGAAGTTTATGTTTAGCCCTTTCTTCTCGCTTTACCTTGGTATCTTCCGTAAGAGGTTCTGTAGTTTATTTTCTTGTCTGATATCAGCACTGTATCATATTCGTGGCTGCCAATGACTAATGCTGGCAGGACTTTTAGCTCTCTCAGAATTACTTGACTGTATATGTTGAATAGATCCGGTGAGATGCCACATCCCTGTCTTTCACTCATTTCTATTTTTGTATATCTGCTGAATTTATTTCCTGTTTACACGCAGGCAATGTGTTCTCTGTATAGGTTCTTGATAACTGTAATATCTTTTCCGTACATGTCAGGTTTCTGAGAATCTCGAATTGTGGCGTACTTTGTCGAATACCTTTGCGTAGTATATAAAACGTAGGTACACGTCGTTCTGAGTTCGTATTGCTATGTCTGATGACATTCAATGCGTTCCTTGTTTCAGTGTCCTTGACGAACAGGCACTGTTTTTTTTTTTTTATTTCTGGGCTGATTCTAATGCGCGTTCTATTCATCAGGATCCGGATGATGAGCTTTGTTATGCGGCTCATTAAACTGATTGTTTGATGGTGTTTACATTCCTTTGCGCCTGGCTTCATAGGTAGTACTATAAAACTTGATATGTTTACGTATTCCGGTATATCGCTGCTGTTGTAGATTTCATTTATTATTTCTGTAATCCTGTCTAATGCCAAATACAGGTCGGGGATACTAAAATCAAGCAGGTACAAAAAATTTAAATACCTGGGAGGTGTTCTAACAGAAGACGGAAAGTGCGACATAGAGATCCGAAGGCGAATTGGTAAGGCGAAGGAAGTTTTCCAGAAGTTGAGTAAAGTATTAATAAATAAAGACGAGTGTACTGGATTGCTATTTTAGGTTAGTTCTTCAATATAGCAGTGAATTCTGTACAATATCATATTAAAGCACTGAAATGTGGTTCTAGAGAAGGATGCTGCGAATATCATAGATCGAGCATGTGAGCAATGATGAGATTTTGGAAAGGATGGAAACGAAAAGGAAATTAATACTGAGTATCAAGATGAGACAGCTAACGTTCCTGGGACATGCGATGAGAACGAGGACTTGGAGAACCTGATACTAACAGGCCAGATAGAGGGTAAAAGAGACAAGGGAAAGCAGCGGATAACCTATTTGGAGGACCTGATCAGGTGGATGACGAAACGAGGGTTGCGTAACAAGACAAAGCGTGCCAAGAGCCACCAGAGATAGAGAGATGTGAAAAGCCATGGTCGCCTACGTCCTGAAAGGACAGAGCACATAGAAGAAGAAGAAGAAGAAGAAGAAGAAGAATCCTGTCTGCGCCGAAATCGTTTAAAACTGTCAACATCTCTATTATAATACCGTCTGGTCATGGGGATTAGTTTCTTCTCAATTTAACCAATATTGCTTCCACTTCGGCATTTAATATTTCTGGTCCGTCGTATTTCCGTGTATTGCAGGCTGCTCTCTCTTATCGGGGAAGAGGTCTCCGATATTTTCATTCCATCGCTGAAATATTTTCCTTTCTCCAATATAAGCGTTTCGTCTTTGGATTTTAAGCATCCAATTGCTGAGCATATCTTTTGACATGTTAGCTCTTTTATTTTTATCTCCTTTATTTGTAGGGCTAGTTATCTCTATTTCTGCACAAGTGTCGTTGAGGCAGTTCACTTTAGCCTATCTGCATTTGCTCTTTATTTCCTTGTGTAGTGTTCTGTATTCCGTTCTATGTCTTGGCATTGTTTTCTGTTTCCTTAGCGTCATGACAATAATTTCATTGGTGATCTACTAATTTTTTCTCCTACGGCCGTTTTACAGTTTCCGTTTGCAACTTGTCCATCGTATTTTCTTTTCTCCTTCTCTGTATATTTTTCCCCGCATGTTCGGGTCTTTCACGAGTCTGTTGTATTGACATTTGGGTGCTGTGTTAGGCTTCTTCAATCTCAAACTTGCTTTGCATATAGGTGGTGTCTTCGGCAGATGGCACTTTGATATGCTTTGTAGTGGAGAACTGCGTTCCTGAATTCCTTCTATCTCTCTCTCTCACCCTCTCTCTCTCTCTCTCTCGCTATATATATATATATATATATATATATTAAATATAAGAGACAATGAATGTCTATTATGTTTAATCTAAACGTCGTATTTTTGCTTTAATTTCAGTTGAAAATAAAGACAGAAATTCTCCTACATTAAAACAGGAAATAACATATTACATTGCATTTGACTACATGGTTTTGTTATCATTTCGCGCTATCCCGCCGTGTGACGTCATAAAACCGCATCGCAAACTTAAGGACTGCGTTATTATTTTTGGTAACTATTGCCGTTGCCAAGCGGAGTTTTATGTCAACACAAAATAAAATCTTCGGTGATGGTGGATTTTATAATATTTCAGTTTAAACTACCTCTCTGAAGATGGCTCATGTGAGCCGAAAGCTTAGAAGAAAACCAATAAATAATTATCCAAATGTTGGAGAATTTTTGTCTTTATTTTCAACTGAAATTAAAGCAAAAATACGACGTTTAGAACGCCTCATGATTAAACATAATTGACATTCATTGTCTCTTATATTTAATAGCATATGTTTAGAAAATTACTTGCTGCCTCGATATACTAAATATATATATATATATATATATATATATATATATATATATATAGCTTTTTTCTATGTATGTATGTATCTATCTATCTATCTATCTATCTATCTATCTATCTATCAAACACTTTTGCTATATATTTATCTGTCTTTCTATTTAAATAACTCTTATCTATCTATCTATCTATCTATCTATCTATCTATCTATCGGAGTGAGACGTTTGGCGAACGTTGCTATGGTTTAAAATGAAAATTTTGTTGTGGGGAACCATGATCGCTCACGTCAGTGTAATAATCTTAAGCTGTTCAAATTTCTTTGATAAAGTATTATCGCTATTAAGTTTTGATTAATGTTTATTCGATATTATTATTATTTTGCTCCTCATGTGCTATTGTCATTTGCATGAATAGGATACAAAGTAATAAAAATGGCGCCCCCTGAGAAATCCTAAAAGAACTGCGAGAACCTCAAGAGTTATTTCCCAGTGAGGTGACAGAAACAATAACGAGAGTCAGCTAAATATATGTAGAGAGAGGGTACGATAGGTAAATTGTGGCTATTTTATATTTTAAATGTTGCGCATGCGCGTTGTTTTGTTTGTTTTTTATTTTGTCGACTGCACATTATAGCAGGGCCAGTTGAATACGGTCTGTGAAGAAAAAGAGCACCATAACTCAATTCACTCAGCCAGAAATTTGGAAATGGCTTGCTGTACTGCTTGAAATCTATCATACGAATATTTCAAAGTGTTTAGTTATCTAACTGAGGATAGCGTAGCGATTCAAAAAGGTGTGGATGAGTCTAATGGTGTTTATGAATGTATGATAGTTGGGAAAATTAACTCTGATTTTTATGACGAGAAAAGTAATCACTAATTTGTTAGTGACGGCGTCAGGCTCAACACACTGGCCTATATCGAAAAGGTAGTGCTGCCCTGGATCAACTGCTCAGGAAAATCCTATGTTTGGCAACAGGACTCTACCATGCCACACAAGAAAGAGAACTAAGTCATGGCTGTCAGACAACTTTAAATCATATTATCGCTTACATCTGGCGACGCAATTCCTCAGATTGTACCCCCCTTGATTATTATATAGGGGGGAGATAATGTAAGCGAGAGACCAAGAAAACTGCTTTTAATTCAAAAATAAACTGAAGGTGAAGAATATAGCAACATTCACTAACTTAAACAAAGACGCAGTTCAGTAGAGATACAGGAGACTCCAAAGTCGTCTGGAGGTCGTGGTTGACGCCAATGACGGTTTTATTGAATAATTTCAATTTTATTCCGTATTTCAAGATTTTTTGTGTAATTTTCGAAAATATATCTATTTAAATGAGAGGACAGTTCTACTTTCAATTCTGTCTAATGTAGACGTATATTTATCCATCACACTCAGTATATATCCAATTATTAATCAGCGTAACAAAACAAATTTTATTAAGTCACTAACATAAAAAGCAGTTTAAGTCGAGATATAATTTTAATACACCAGTTCAAGAGAACATGGAGAAAAAAATGTACATCGTTCGTCAGAAGAGCAGTGACTCGAAAGTAGGTAAGTAAAGCTGGGGTGGGAATGGCTTTAACTTGAATTCATTTCAAAAGTAAAAGATTAAAAAACGAAAGAAATGGAGTTGATTTTTAGCTGCTTTAAAAATAGTATCGGCTTTGTTTCTGACAGGAAGACGACGACTCATTTGACGGCCAACGCGGAGAAATATCGATGTTAAACTCCGGAAAGAAGATCAAGACAACAAGAAAAATTTGTCCTCTCCATAAAAATTTATCAAGAACAGAACTTCCAAAATTAATTTCTATAAAATTTGCACTATTTGACGAAAATGAGGAGACAAAAAAGCTAATGATTCTTCCGAAATCTATTAAGTAAATAAAGCAAGGGTTACTTAAAGATCTTGTTTCGACTCACTTCCCCAAGTCCTTCATAAATGTTCGAATAGGTTTTGGAAAAGAAAAATAAGGCTCGTATTTGCCTTTGAATCTTAAAAAGATTACTTTCGGTACTATCGTTAAAATATTAAGTTGAAAAATAACTAAACACTTTGATTTAACAATACAATTCTTTGCAATTATAGTAGTTAATTGTCCAAGGTTCCAGGTATAAAATTCCGTCTAAACTACACCAGTAATTATTCTAAGTTTACTGTTTTATACTAGACTGTAGGTTAGGCTAAGTCATTTTATACGCCCAAATATATAATTTGAATATGCGTTGTGGTGCAGTGGATATCGGCTTGGAACGAGAAATTGGAGAGACAAATTCGAATTCTAGTTGAATTCGTTAGATTTTTTAGTCACTCCAACTATGGAAGCAAGACAGATTGGGTTCTATAGGCTTGGTTAGCTACCAGTCTACCACAGAAAATACTGGCAAGGAATATTTTCTACTCAGTTAGTCATGTTTCTTTAAAGTATATCACGTATGGCACTTAATTGACTAACTGATATAATTTGAGGATAGCAGAATATACACGCGAAGACCGAACTATACGCCTTCTTTTTCACATATGACAAAATGTACAGGTTAAGGCAAAAGTCGCTCATTATAGGGGTCAATTAATTAATTAATCATCAAACCTCATACTCTGTGATTTTGTTTTTATTGTGGAGCCATTTAATATCAGCAACCAAGAAATATTGAGGAACTTATGTTATACTAGCAGTATAGCCCGGCGTTGCTCGGGTGAAATGAAAGCTTTAAAACTAATCCATGGTCCTGGAGTTCAGACTCTTTGGACGTTGGCACGAAAGACTAAAAAGCAATAGTTGTTTCCAGTTAAAGCAAAACCGTAGACTGAAAGAGAAATGAATGGAAGTCAAATTTTGATTTCCTGGTATCGATATCAAATAATGTTTTTCATTGTAAATTGAATTTTGAAGGCTAAATAAGTCCTCTGAGTAAATGGTATCATAGCTAAGACTAAGAACTACAATTATACGTAATTAGAGTCAAACTCAAAGCAAAACTAAAATAAAAGGGCTGAAAATATAGACATACAGGCAGATAAACAGACACACACACAAACATCTTGCCTTATATATATATATATATATATATATATATATATATATATATATATATTATCGATTTTATGCACTATTGTAAGAACTGCAACCTTGATATTTCTGAATATTGTTTCGTATGTCTTTGTCTATGAGTGTATCAAATTGATTAAAATCGGACCACTCCTTCTATAACCCGATTTTTTCGATTATCAATTTTCGATATTTATCGAGGGTACCTCGACACAAAACCTAGCTAAGAACACTCGCAGACGCTTATAGTACAACTGTGTAAATTTTCAAGAAAATCGGTTCAACCGTTTCGGAGTCTATAGGTAACGGACACACACAGACAAAGTTCCATTTATAAATAAGTTTAGATATCCTGGGAACCAACAGAATATAATTGAACATAAAAAATATTTCTGTCAAAGGCGTAAAAGAAAACACGCGGGGATTTTAATCTAAAATAGAATGCAGAAAAATAAAAACTATATTGTGTCAAAAACGCCAGTTTTAAAGGTCACGAAATATAAATTATTCGCTTAGAAGCGGAATAATATAAAAACAACGTTCAATGATAGACATATTACCAATGATGAAAGGAATTAATCATATTTTTGTAAGCCTTACAAAAATATAGCTTTTGGCGTCAGAAACAATTTTCAAATAAAAAGGCGTCGCACAACGTGTCAAAGTTAGAAAAAAATGAACAATGGAAAAACAGGATTGTGATGAAGCCAAAATGCAACTGGCTAAAGATAACAATTGGCGAGTGTGCTTAACGGGGATGACGTAATTAGGTGGAACTTGACAGGGCCTAGACATATATAAAACCGAGTCAGAAAAAAAAGTACACGAAGCCAGAAGACTCAAAGGGAACGCAAGAAAGACAACTCCAGCCTGTCTTTCTCTCAAATGTGCGCTCTCCTCTGACTATTCTCTACACACAACTGTCATTGAAGGGAATAAACAGAGAGAAAATAATAAGAAATTAAATTTTGAAAATCCCATATTGTATTCACATATGATCGTGGGAGTTCCGATGAGTCATAAAATGAGATATATAGTCAGAAATGTCTCGTGTGCATTCTAGAGCCCACAGTTTTATTCTTATTTCTTTGTTTGTAAATTAGCATCTCTAACTTCTGAACACACGTTGATCTTTTCCAAAATATTGAAAAGTCACTATCTTTGTGAATGCCCACTTCCATTTTGTGTCCTGTCTACCGGTCAAAAGTTAGTTCATTATGGACAATTTTCTGTACGCTTAAGTGCTGTTTTTAACCAACAGCCGTTTTGACTGAAAAAATATTAGTTGTTTTCGAAAATGTAGTAGATTATAGATAAATGAGCTGATAGCTATTATTACTATTTTATTGACTGCAGATATCCCGTAATATTTTAGTCAAACAGAAGATACTTGTCGATAATTATCTTAAAAAGTGGAACTCGATATTAAATTGCCGTATTTGACAGCAAAAAGGCGCATAAGAATATTAAATACGTTCTCTTTCATCAGGCATAATTGAGAAAATCGTTTAGTCCAAGTTTTAAAATTTCATTAAAACAAACGAATCTTTTCTTTTAATTTTTTTAAAATAATGAAATATTGTAAATAGTAATTAATCCAAACAAATTATAAATTTTAAATAAAAATTTGTTTAGCTCACCTGACAGAAACTTCTGCCCTGTGAATGAAAAATTACCAAAAATAGGGAGTTACTCACATTTCGTAAGTGCAGATGATATTCAACGAATTTACAAGGGATTTTCAAATTTAGAAAAAAGTGAAAACATCTAGTTTCAGATTTCTGCTTCGCGCCAGTGTGACGCAGATGCCACACTTAGAAATAGCGCACCCGAGGCACCGACATTTTGAGTGATCAAAAAGGTCAACCAAACAGAAGTACAAGGGAAGAACCTCCCTCTAAGAGAATTCGATGTAGATTGTTAGTACATATAAATTCTTTTAATTTTGGGGTGGATTAATATTTTGGAATGGAAAGATTCAAACAACCTATCAATACATTACAAACATAAGTAAAAGCTCTTTAGCTATCACAAAAATGATACTGTATATAAAAAAACCCAACAAGCTTCCGTTTAAAATAAAGGAAATTATAATAGTTGAAACATCCAAAATTGATGACATTAATAAATAGTTGGAATAAAAACATTTTATAAAATGCAAGCAGCCACTTAATGTAGTCTTCCAATGTAGTGTTTTAGCATTACCGGCATTTCTCTTCAGAAATTGTTGCGTCATATTCAGATATAATGTGTCAGCTGGCACCGACAATTGTACTGGTAATTTATTACGGTAATTTTGAAGTATTAATAAGTAATCGCATGTTGCTACACGCTGCATAGCTCTGATGGTTCCTGATCTTAAGTCAGTTTATGTGTTAACATTTACATATTCTATCTTGGCGAATTAGCGATCGGCTACACTATGTGCGACTATAGTGTGAGGAACATCATGGTTCCACAAGACTTATTATTATCTTTTTCATTTTGGAAGCTGATTTGGGAATCACATCAAGAGACTTGAAAACATCTTTAATCATAGCGCCTTCCAAGAAAACTGCGTTATCCAAACTGATGGCATTTCTAACTGTTTAGCATATACGCTGCTTTTAATAAGACGTCACCATGTCGTTCTGTGGTGTATGCGCCTGTGACAACCTTATCATACTAAATTCTATGTTGGCTATATTGAGATATGTGCGTTGTGGTGCTGTGGATATCAACTCGGAACGACAAATCGGGGTGCCGCGTTCGAATTCCAGCTGAATTCCTTGCATTCACTTACGCACAAATACCCTTAGGAAAGGTATTAATCCGTCTCTTCCTCCAGTTATGGGTTAAATAATAGAACAGATTGGGTTCTATAGCCTTAGCTGGCAACCAGTCTACCAGAGAAAGCAATGGCAACCAACCGACTGCTGAATAATCTTCTTCCCAGTCAGTAATATCTCTATCGAGACATGATCGCCCAAAGCGTCTATCACGTATGGCACTTAACTGATACTTGTAAACCAGCTTTATTTTGTTGGCGTTCAATTCTCCTACCCAATAGTAGTGATTATAATAGTGATAATAATAATTATGATGCCTTTTAATTGAATAAAATCATATAGGAATTGTCTGTAGTAAAGCCATAGCCTTTATTAATGATCGTTGGAGATAAGCATACATGTAACATAAGTATACTTACTTCATGTAGGTAATCATTTATCATTTCTTAGTACGACTCAGTTGTAGCTTTGTCCGCGGACGGAGACGCAGCTGACGAAAATCAAGACTGTGATGTGCCAGGTCCAGAGTAACAGCTTTACGAGTGCTCCAGTGTAAACCTGACGTTGTGTCACATCACATTTCAGCGGGGAGACGGGGAAAATATCTACATGTGGCCTAAGAAGCGGAATGATTTTGTGCCATTTATTTGTTCAGGAAGCGCGTCTTCTTTTGCATTAAATACATTATTTATATTGTTTGGACTGTTGTCCTCATCTCTATTGATATGCTTACTAAGTTTCGGTCGGTGTACGTTCCAGCCTTCTTCAGGTGCTTGAAATTTGGAACCGAACCTTTTATTTTGATCACTAATTTCATGTGTGATGTTACTTTTCCTTTAACTTAACTCTTTAAATTATTTGTTCAAGACTGCTGTAGCCTGATATCGAACTCAAAACTCTTTGGGTCAAGTCACTGGGACTAACCGCTGTCTACACCACTCGGCCATATGTCCTTGAAATAGAATTACGTAAATAATGTAAATTCTACCGCATCTCAGAAGCATAGGAAAATCTATCAAATACGTTTAGTAATAACAATCAGCAAACAATTTTTTAAAAACATAATCTAAATGATTAAAACCAATTTAAATGATTAAAACTTTTTATTACTTATCAATTATTCTTGCTTTTTTCTTTAATCTTGAATTCCACCGATTTTCTATTTTACCCTTCTGCAGATAAAAATGTACCTCATTGGAAAAGATCACTTTTATAAAAATTCCTTCATTTCTTTTCAATGATAAATTAACTGCACGAACAGAAAATAATTCATTTTCATTCTCATTTAAATTTCGTTAAAAAATACGACAAATGTTTGACATTAATAAACATTGAAAGAATCTTGATCAAAAATTCCAAACATAAAATTGTCTGCAACTTCCATCGTCTGAAATTTGAGTCCGGAATTATTCTCTTCATTTCTTTCTTCGAGATTGCTGGATACTGACAAATTGCTTTAGAACCATTAGCTTCTAGTACTTGATCTTTTTATGTCGTGTGGAGGATCGACCTGTTTCTTGTCTTTTTAGTTTGGAGGTGACGAGCATGACACAGGTGTGTGAGACTATGTAAAACATGAAGAGAATTAACTGCAATCTAGGAAAGCAGTCCACCCGTTTGACACTGGTGCCGTTAATAGCTGCAAATCTAGTCACTCAGTTAAGTGCCATACGTGATACACGCTTTTGGGTGATTATGTCTTGAAAGAGACATGACTGACCAAGCAGAATATTTTTCCGAAGTGGGTTGCCTTTTCTTTCTGTGGTAGACTGGTTACCAACCAAAGCTGTAGAAACTAATCTGCCCTGTTATTTAACCCATAGCTGGAGGAAGAATAGAAGGATTAACACCTTTCACAATGGTATTTGCGCATAAGCGAGTGCAATGAGTTTAACTAGAATTCGAACTCGGCTCTCTGATTTCTCGTTCTGAGCCGATATCTACTAAACCACTACGCAAACCCAGTACTGTGATTAAATGTCTAAAATCGAGATACTGTAGAGAAAACCTCATCAGTGCAATTGCAATGAAAATATTTATAGAAAAGCAAAGAGAAACTACATTACCCCAATGTGAAAGTAACTGAAGTTGTGATAGCATAAATGACTTTTCAGATTATTTTTTTCGGCATAAAAATTGCCAAGATGCTTAAAAAGTAGTATTAAGTAGTGAGGAGATCAGGAGAATATCTTAGGTGTGGCAAGGTTTTATATACCAAGTCGGTGGGTGTTATTCAAGACTCGTAACTCAGCTGCGGGATGACACGTTAGAGTCGGTAGAGTTCGAATACAAGATAATCCTTCACCTAATGTTCTGTTAATGTTGTCGACAGTTTCAGATGCATTATGACCAAGCTTGATCTATGGCATAAAAATCAAATCCATATTTTATTTTTCCATGTTCAAGGTAAGCAGTATATTTAAATTAATACAATCATTCCTTACAATTCCTGTAATAAAGGTGTTTCTGAACAGGCACGATATTAGATCATTTCATATTAATGCGGGAGTTCCCTAGGGATCTATTTTCGAATTTAGATTGTTTCATATCTACATCAACGAGCTTTCTGGTGTTATCAGTTCCTAACTACTTATTTATGAAAATGACACATATATTTGTATATGTCTTCATACATAGCAAGTGTGATACATCAGTCAGCGTAAAACTAGCAGTTGTAATCGAACATAACCTCTAGTGGTTAACTGGGGCAAGAAATGACATGCAAATTTATAGATTACACGCAAAAATAAATGGTATCACTTAATCCCTATAAAAAGTTGTCCCTTGTCAGTATGGCTGAAGCGTATCTCAGGAAGAACATAGCAATTTAAACCTGACTTAGTAACAAGTGTGATACTTTGGTCAACTAAAAAAGAAATAACAGCTGGTCTCGAAAATAACCAATTTATGATTAAATGGGGCAAGTAATAGCTTGTAAAGTCTCTTATTCTTTTATGGTCTTTGTCCTTTCAAGACGTAGGTGCTCATGCTTTCCACGTCTCCCTATCCCTGGTGGCTCTTAGCACGCTTTCTTCTGTTATACCACGCAACACCCAGTCTGTCATACACCTGCTCAGGCCCTTCAAATATGTTATCCGCTGTTTTCCTCTGTCGCTTTTTCCTTCTATCTGGCCTGTTAATATCAGGTTCTTCAATCTCTTCTTCCTAATTACATGTCCGAGGAACTTTAACTGCCTCTTTCTGATACTCAGTATTAATTTCCCTTTCGTTTCCAATCCTTTCCAAAGCCTTATCATTGCTCACATGCTCGATCTATGATATCCGCAGCATCTTTCTGTAGAACAACATTTCAGTTGCTTCAAGTTTTTCTTCATCTTTGATGATATTGTTTATATATATTCACTGTCATATTGAAGAACTGACATCACATAGCAATCCAGTACTCTTTCCTTGGTTTCTAGCAAAATTTTCCTGTCTCTTAATACTCTACTCAATTTCTGGAACGCGTCTTTTGCCATGCCAGTTCCCCTTCTGATCCCTGTGGCACACTTTTCGTCTTTTTTAGAACATTTTCTAGGTATTTAAATTTTCGTACATGCTTGATATTAGTATATCCCACCTGCATTTGGCAATTTGGGCTGCTTGTTTTTGCTAATGACTATGCATTTAATTTTCTTGCAGTTTATGTGTAGTTCTTTCTTGTCACTCTCTTCAGCTTCACCTCTTCTGTAGGAGGTCATGTAATTTCCTTTCCGTGTCTGTTATCAGCACTTTATCATCTGCGTATCTTATGTTGTACCAATTACAGCCTCCGATGACAAATCCTGGCATAACATCTAGGGTCTCCAGAATAGTCTCGCTGTACAAGTTGAATAGATCCGGTGAAAAGACCATTTCTATCTTTGTATATTTAATGAAACTGGTATTATTTAACCACAATAGATAACGTTATTCCATCATTATGGCTGATGCTAACCTCCGGAAAAGTAACTCTTTGAGCCTTTTTGGAACTACTTTTTCCACGGACATGAAGAGAAGTTAATAAATTGAATTACCGCTAGAGAGGTTGGTTCACTGTGTCGTACCAGAATCCACATTTATAAATCTACCATTCATTCTTCCGGGCATTGAACATTGTTGCTATCTCTGATCTGGAGCTCCTGCTGTATATCTCATGATTCTTGACGAAATCCAAAGAAGATTCTATGATATAATCGCTCCTGAGCTGGCATTCAAACTTCAGTCACTTCCCCACTGTGTCTCTACTCTGTCTTTTCTATATACATTCTGTCTTTTCTATATACATTTTGACGCGAACTTCTAGATTGGCATGTAGATCACACTGTTGAATCAACTAGTTAGCTGTAACATTTTTGATCCACAAAAAGTAATAACTTTAACGACTGATACAAGATAAAAAGTGGTTGCTGCTGTTTTATTACAATAAGAGCACCCATTCATGTACATTTCAAGAAGATTATCATCAGCACAAAGTAACTACTTGAATAATGAAAAAGAAACGCTAACAATCGTATGGAGCATGGAAAATGCACGAAACTTTTTGTTAAGAAAAAATTCTTATTAAATTGGACCACAAACCATTAGAAGTCATATTTAACCCGAGAAAATAATTTACCAAAAGCCACATCGTCAAGGATTTTAAGATGGGTAATTAAAATCATAGCATTCGATTTTGAAATGGGGTACATAAGAGAAAAGAATACCTCACGTAGACGCTTTATCAAAATTACAGTTCAATAATGAAGCAGCAGAAAAACAATATTGAAGATAAAATAATACACTGGGTGGAAACAGACATTCTTTTTCTAAATGGACACAAAATAGAGACAAAACAAGACACAGTATTAAGTAGAATAGTAGAAAGAATAGAAATTAATATACAGTGTAATTGTTCGATGGCAGAGCGACTCTTTAAGGAAAGGAAGCACCAAGTAATCATTAAGAAATGGCCTTATATGAAATGTAAGTGTAATAGTAGTTTTCCAAATATTGAGAAGGAACATATTAAAAGGACTATATGCTGACGTACATTGTGACGTAACAGCAACGCAAACAAGACTAAAGTTGCAAGCTTGGTGGCAAGGGTATTCAAAAGACGTGGAGGTATACGTTAAGAGATGCCAAAAATGTGCAAAAGTAAAATTAAGAAAAAAAAATTCAAGCTAGCAAAAATTTACTTATGTCCCAAGGAAGCCATGATTTAGGGTGAACATGAATCACGCACATATCAGAGATAAGGGATTATGCTTAATATTCATTCAGGCATGATATTGCTTGGGGGATCATGTCTCGAAAGAGACATAACTGACTTGGCGGAAGATTATCCTGCAGTAGGTTGCCATTGCTTTCTGCGGTGGACTGGTTGCCTGCCAAGGCTAAAGAACTCAAACTGTACTGTTATTTAACCCATATAAGGAGGGAGTAGACGGATTAATACCTTCCCTAAAGGGTATTTACGTTTAAGCGAATGCAAGGAATTTAACTGAAATTCGAACTCGGCTCCCCAATTTCTCGTTTCAAGTCGACATCAACTGCATCATAACGCACATCCATTCTTAGTATTAGTGGAGTCATATTGAGGATGCCCAGAAGTTGTCAGAGTAAAAGACAGAAAAGCCACCACAAAAAAGGCAAATATATTATGAACTATATTCTCAAATAATGAAGTACCCAGACTATAGTCACCAACAATGCAACCGAAATTTGCAATGAAAATTTATATGCGTGGTTAAAACAAATTAGATGCATCCCATACAAAACACTACTATATCATCCACAATCTCATGGCATTGCAGAAAGCATGTTAGAAACGGCGAAAATAGATTTGAAAGCATTCTCATCACTTGATAAAAACATAGAAACATATTTACCAAAAATGCAGCTTAGTTAAAGATCTATTTCACATGCGGAAAGAAACTGAGCCCTTCAGCATTAATGGGAAGACAGATCATAGCCTCTGTAACGATGTCCTTTGTACCAAAAGAAAAGGTATGGTATAGAAAGAATAAAGAGTCGAATCAAGAAGCAAATTTTTTCAGACAAAATGGATACAACACAGCTATACGTGAGAAAAAGTGGCAACATATACTGGTCCATGCAGATCAGTTCAGAAGCAGAAATAAGCTGGAGGATTTTGAAATGGAAGGGCAGGAGCAAGAAGAGGCAGAAAGTTACAAAAGTGGAACAGAGCAGGAAATGAAAGAAAGTGAGAATAAAAAGACAAATGAATACGAAAAAGAAAATGAAGACAGACCAAGATCACCATTAAAGTGAAAACAAGAAGTAGAACAATCAGTCAGTTAACTGCCATACGTGATATACACTTGGGCGATCATGTCTCGAAAGAGACATAACTGACTGGGCAGAAGATTATCCCGCAGTAGGTTGCCATTGCTTTCTGCGGTAGACTGGTTGCCGACCAAGGCTATAGAACCCAATCTGTCCTGCTATTTAAACCCATAACTGGAAGGAAGAGACGGATTAATACCTTTCCCAAGGGTATTTGCGCGTAAGTGAATACAATGGATTCAACTGGAATTCGAACTCGGCTCCCCGGTTTCTCGTTCCGAGCCGATATCCAATGCACCACAACGCACAGAACAATACAAAAACAAAAATAATCAGTAGTAGTAGAAGAAAAACAAGAGTGTACGTTTTAGGAAGGTGCAGTTGATTTTCATTAGCGCCGCTCAGATGTGGCCTAGGGCCGAAAGTAGAGTTCCCAGTGAGGATCGAACTCACTACTCAGTTGTAATAGGTTCTACCAAGACAGTCTTGTTAACCATTACACTACGCCGAGGTGCACCAGGGAGCTGTATTATCGTATCCAAATTAATAGGCGAGTATAAATAAAGAATAACTGGAGAGGTAAGAAACATACTCTGCCGTCACAAGACTGGAAAAGCTGTGCTACGCCTAACACTACGCACAAGGAAATGCAAACCATAACAAAATGAATTCAACTCAGACTATATGCGTTGTTCTTCTTAACACCAGGTCAAGGGACTTCTTTCTCGACGAAAATATATCTCATTTCATTTTCTCTACTGAATTTTATGAAAATATACTCTCTAGTCAGCCGAAATCTTGAACTATTAAATAAACTGTTTTGAAGCACAGACAGTTCGTTTGCACTTTAAATTCTAATATACGGAAATTACTCTGCCGATTGGAAAATAACTTTTTAAAAATCTAAGGTGTAAATTTTCTCGATTTTATTCCAAAAACCTTTTAAAGAACTTTTATTGCCCAAACATATTCAATTTAAACGAAATATTTGTGTATAATCAACAACTCTTTTGTACGTATTACAAAGAAACCTTTTCTGATATTCACAGGTCCTTTGGAGTGACTTAGAATTGATTTGATTTATCAAGAGAAAAATTGTTTAGCCAAAAGATGCATTTCTTTTTATTACTGAAGCGACAATGGTTGCCAATTTGAATAAAGAAAACTTTTAAAAGCAAATAACTGAAACCAGAAAGATACGATTTATTTTATTATTATTTTCTTTGTCAAAAGTCGAGCACAGAACATTTCAAATTATTTCCCGTTCACGCACAAAGGCCTTCAATTTCCTTTATTTCTTATCAAATTTGATTTCATAAAAAAAAATCTAAAATGAGAAATCAGATATAAACGAAACTCGATCTCACCAAACACATTGAAATAAAAAAAATATTTTGACCTCATTAAACCTTAATTTTCTGTAAAAAAAAAATCAAGTCGTCAATTTAAAATAGAACAATCTATATGAATTATTCTAGAAGTTACGCAAATTTAAATATTTTGTTTGTCTCTCAATACTTCGTTTGATGTAGTTTTTGTTTCAAAATTAACTTTCAGTTTAAAGAACTGAGGAGGAAGAGAACGGTGCGTAGGTATATTTCAAGAACAGTCAATTGTGTTACGACTAACAAGGTATGTAATAATTCCACCAGTTTTCGCAATAAGACGCAATCTTTCCACGAATATATTCCCGAAGAAATTGTAGAAAATAAGTAATGATTCTATCAAGTTACCTGCAAAGAAAATCTAGCCAATTTTCTTTGCAGATGTTTCATCTTCAGGTATTAAGAAATATCACCACCTGCAAGAGCCTTATGCCTGTGTAAGGTTATTGTTTGTGAATCGCGTTACTAGTAGCTAATAGCCTAATAGCGATATACCTCAGCAGAGGGTTTGGGTGTGGGGATAATTTCCATATCTATTTAATAACGTTGGGAATGCCAAGCCCAGGGAATGTGACAAATGGTGAAGTTTTAATGAAAATAGAAGTTACAAATAAATTTTAGCTAACAATCAGAGAGAGGCGGTTGCAATTTTTTCAAAACTTAATGAGAAAAGAGGGCTTGGATAATTCAACACTCACAGGATATGACGTGAGTAAGAGAACAATAATTATCTTATAATCATTCTGATAAATTTGATTAAGTTTACAAAGGAACACTTGTCAATAAATCAAGGAGAGTCGCAAGACTTACTGAATGAAATAAAAGAAGGAAAAGCTGTAGTGAACCGTGATTGTCAATATTCTGAAGTAATACAGGACATAGAAAAGGAAACTTCTAATAGAAGTGTTAGTCAATTCGTATTAGTTTAAATGAAAGGTTTAATGGATTCCATCTTTACTACAAAGCCAATTTTTTGTGGGGTATTCCGAGCGTGTACGCTTGGAACAAAATTCTCCGTAGACATCGCATACGCAGTGTTGGGCTCTTGTCAACATTTACCCAAACGAGGCTCTGACCTCCGGCATTTCTCTCCGCTCAAAGACAAGTCCGACAAGGATAGAGCTTTGATGAAATTGGTATTTACCACAGCCTCCCAACAAAGGCGAAATGTAGCACAAGACCGATTTTTACCGTGGGGCATTTCAACACGTACGCTAGGGCCAAAATTCCTCGTAGACTCCACATAGGTGGAGTCGGGCTATCGTAGCCTCGTCTGGATAGAGGGTTTATGAATACTTGCATTCACCCGAGCCTCATTATTTATTAAGATTTGATACTTCAACAGGGTGACCATCGTCTTGGGGAAGGATAACTCTAAAATTCAAAACTTGTGTTATCGAGTGATTAAACAGGCTTCCCTACTAGATCCTGGTCTGATGTGGCGTGTAATTGGAAACTCAATTGAAAAAAAAAACAAACTCTGGTAAAGCAGGTGGAAATTCCTCAGAGTTCACTGCCACCATACAAACTATGGATTAAATATCCCCACTAACCAACAATTGTCCAAGCCTGATGAGTCCGCCTCAAGTAGTGGTGCCTTCAACAGGAGTGATAAGGCCCGGGATTTCGATTTAAATATCAAGTGAATTTTTCGTCAAAAAGATTAAATTTTCTTTCGCCATTGGACAGTGGTATATAAGGACATACAATTTTATTTCCGGATATATTAAGTTAACGATTTTTCAAATAGTGGAAAGATGTCTGTGTTGGTCATTAAAAACAAGGAAGAAAATCTATTGGGACGCACCTATGACACGAATAATTTCAGTTAGTTGTCGCCATTAACATCGCACATTAGGAAAGACACAATGGGATCTGATTGCGAAAGCGTGATCGTAATTAACTCTATACCATTTGAAAAATACACAAATAAAATATATTCTGAGTCTATATCTACGTAATTAGTGATACATCTCTTAATTCTCTAAATGATATCATGGCGTCAGTTTCACGGTTAAATTTTCCCCCTTTTAGTATGATACAAAAGAAAGATTATTTAAAGACGAGGCTTATACACCATTGCGCAAATTAATTGAAACAAAACAAATAAAGTTTTTCTAAGATTTTTCACATTTTACTGATAAGTTATGTCATACCTTGGTGTTGTTTTTCTCTTCCGTCCGCATTTTCCTTTACGTTTTGTACTGAGATAGATAGATAGATAGATAGATAGATAGATAGATAGATAGATAGATAGATAGAAAAAACAGGGCTTAACTAATAAAATCAACATTCAAGCAAAATTTGACCTTTTTCAACATAGTCTCCTTCTAGGGTGATACACTGATTTCAACGCTTCTCTAACAATTCGATGCCTTTTTTGTAGAATGATTTGACTTTGGAATCAAAATATGCCTCAGTTTCGGATATCACTTCTTCAAATCTCTTTCCCTGGAGTATTCTTTTGAGATCTACAAACAGCCAGTAGTGGCTGGTGACCAACTCTGTAGAATGGCGTGGATGCGGAAGTAATTCGAAGTGCAAATGGTGTAATTTTGCCATCGTTGCGATCGACATGTGACACGGTGCGTCGTTATACTGAAAGGTCACTTTTTTCTTCTTCTTTATTTGTGGCCATAGTTTTTTGCGATTTCTTCTTTCAAACGCAGTAATAATGTTATATAATATTCACTATCAATGGTTCTTCCTTTCTCAAGGTAATCGATGAACAAAATATCTTATGCATCCCAAAATAAGAAAGCCAAAACCTTACCTGTTAATGTTTACATTTTAGTTACTTTGAACGGCTTTCATCAGCTGCAGTTCACTCATTTGACTGCCGATTTAACTCTGGAGTAAAGTGTTGGTTCCATGGTTCATCCATTGTGTTGTACTTACGTAAAACTCCTTGTTGCGTTGAAACAGTTGAAAACAACGCTCTGAATCGTCGACGCGTTTTTGTTTGTGGTCGACTGTGAGCAAACGCGGCCCCCATCTTGAACACAACTTTCTCATTGACAAAGGTTCACGTGAATACACTGCCTTCTGATATGTTCAATTCCACTGCTATCTCACGCACCTTCAATTTACGATCGCCCAAAACAAGTTTGTAGATTTTTTTATGTGAGTCTTTAGAACAACTACCGATTTTGGGCGACCTGAGCGTTCAGCATCATTTGTGCCTGTACGACCGCGTTTAAGGCCAGTGTACCACCACCTAACCGTTGTTTCCGATGGAGCAGAATCTAAATAACACTTATCAAACCATTGCTTTGCATGAACAGTATTTTACCATCAGAAAGCAATGCTTTATCAACACACGAAATTCAGATTTTCCATTGATTTTTAAATTTGCAAAAGTAGCTTCACTTAAATTTTGTAAACTAATAACCCGATTGGGCCCAAATTTTGTCACATGCCATTTGAAAGTTAGTACTTCATAAAAATTATGTGTTTTTTTATTAGTGGTGCCATCTATATCTCAGGTCGGGTATTTATGGAGTGATGTGTTAAATATACCCTATTTAACGGCATATATGACGCACAATGTATAAGATGCACCCTAATTTTTGCCTGGCAAATTAAAAAAACAAAAATTAGTAATTAGTAAAATTAGTAAAATTATTAGTAAATGGTACAGCATAGGCTATATTTATGAGGTATTATTTTGGTTAAACAAGTCATGATTACAATTAAACTAAAATAATAGGAAATAAAAAACACGAGCCTATAAAACTTTATCATATTCAAAAGTAAGAAAACCAAATAAAAAATCATGCATGTAGCATATAAGACACCGAGGGATTAAAAAAAGCATTTTAGTTAAAAATAGTGCGACTCATATGCTGTCAAATACGGTAAATATATTTAACTTTTCATTTCAGATCCAGCCTGTCCCCTTTGACTAAAGAACCAAGCCTAGGACAGATGGATCAGCCATTGCTTATGTAATAATTTCTTTTGTGTTTGAGTTAATTCAGATTATGGTCTTCTAACCATATCTCGTTGAAACATTGGTTCTCGCCCAAAATCCGAATGAAAGTAACGTCGAGCCTGGCCAGTACCTAGGTGGGTGACCGTATGGTAATACTTGAGGATGTAGGCTTGGATGTGAGTGACGTGTAACGGATAACTGCTGGCAATTGGAAATCGGGAAGCCAATTTTCAATTATAATCTGGTTCATTGTTTACACTTACGCGCAGGTACCCTTCGGAAAGTTATGAATCTACCTAGTATATAGAAATTAATGCTTCACTGTCTCTCTTGTGGTCGTCTAAGCTACAGTAGTTTATACAATCAGTCACTTAACTGCCATACGTGATACACGCTTGGGCGATCATGTCTCATTTGAGATATGACTGACTAGGTAGAAGATTTTTACCGCAGTAGGCTGCCATTAATATTGCGGTAGACCGGTTGCCAAGTAAGGCTACAGAACTCATTCTGACTTACTGTTTAATCCATATTTGGAGGTAGAAGAGATGTATTGATACCTTTCCCAAAGGTATTTATGGGCAGATTTCTTATTCTGGGCCGATATTCATTACACTACAACGCACGTAATTGATACCCCCATGATTAAATGGTCTGAAAAAGGGGGGCACTAGTCGTTCTAAATAGTAATTACGTAGATCTCTTGTTCTGTACATCAAATAAGCTTCACTGCCTCTCTACAGAGCAGTAATGTATTTCGTTGTTTTATTCTATAAAGAAAATGATGCTTCCCTGTTTCGCTACTTAACCGTAATTTACCTGCCTTTTCACACAATGAATAATGTTCACTGCCTATATACAGAACAGGCACCTAGACATGGTGTAATGCTTGTCTCATTAGAATTACTGCAATCGAGTTCGTTTCTCACTCTGTGCCCCTTCTGCCACATCTAAGCTCCGCTTATAAAATCACAATTTCTTAACCTCGACGTGATGTAATGTTTAGTAAGCTTGTCACGCTAGAATCATTGCAATTGTACAGCGAGTTTAATCCTCACTGGGTCTTTTATATATTTGGTCTTGTGCCACATCTATGCTTTGTCTAGAAAATCTCCTTTACAAAACATATAGCATTTCTTTTTTTCTCTTTATAGCACATAATACTTCCCTGTCTCACGACGTAAACAATGTTCTTCGTCTGTCTGTACATCAAAGAAAGTTTCCCTACCGTACTACCTAACACACACTGTTCACTTCTTTTCTACAGAGCATATGGTATTCCATTGTTTTTTTTTCTACATAGCAAAGAATGTCTTCTTGTATTTCCATGTATTAAACCATATTTATTTATCTCCCCAGATAGTAATAACTACTTCTAGTCTGTTACGGATAACATCTCTATATCTCTTCAGATATCAAACCATGATTTTCTAACTCTCTAGATAACAAGTAATACTCCCCGACCTTCAAAGTTAGCAAAGGATGTAGGTAATGTTTCTCTTTTTCGCTATCTCACTCCCTCTCTATCACTCCCTGTATCACTCTTTCGCACTCTCACTTTGTCACTGTCCCTTTCACACTCTCTCTCTCACACTCTCTCTCACTCATTGTTTTCACTCTCTCTCTATCACTCTCTTTCACTCTCTCTCTCTTTCTTTCCTATCTTCAGATAACAAATAATATTTTCCAGAGCCTTCAAATAGAAATTGATGATTTTCTATCTCTTCACATAGCAAAGAATGTAAGAATAATACAAAATAAAAATAAAAATTTGAAAGAAAAATATGGCGTTGTCATCGATTTTTCTGCGTTTTTGAAAAGGAAACAAACAAAGAATTATTTTTGTCAAATTACTAAAAATAACTTTAGTTTGTTACTTTTATTCTTCTTACTATTGCTTTCAAAAATAACTTCTGTTATGTTTTCATTCCTTAAAAGACACTAAATGAGAAAGAAAGAATCAGTTGACCATTGAGAGATCGAATCAATCGTCTGAACATGAACAAACGCGCATGCGTAATGATTTATGGAATAGTGACACATATATATATATCCAATTTCTCACCGGTGGGATGTGGCTTCTCTCTGTCTATTCTACAAATATTTTCATGGCTTCTGCTCTGACGAACTTAAGTCACTAGTGTCTCCACCCCCACCACAAGAATTTACTCGTGCAAACAGACTGGCAACCACTCATTTACAGTTAGATCAACCAAATGCACTCGACAATTCTACTCCAACAGCTTCTTTTTAGGCACTTCCCGCCTGTGAATCTTCCTTCCATAAACTTGTTTTGCTGGCGGTTATAACCTCCAGGAATTTAAATGCAGTGTCAATAGCCATTTCTTATTCACTTGACTCCAGTTCTTTCTACATCACCCTGTATATTTTTCCATTCACACTACCTTCACACCTGTGTTCCCATTCTTCTCTTGCCCCTTCTCTGACACCCCCTATAACAGGTCCGTCCACTCTTCACTCTCCTCTTGTCTAAACTTTTACTCTTTTATGTAGCCCCCTGAGCATCAGTGGCAGTACCGCCTTGCTTGGGGTGAAACGATTAAAAAATATATATATATTTATTCATAAATTATAACATGGATATGTTATAATATCACTACAAAAGTAGCCATTTTGTTTCGACACTTTTGTGTCTTATCAAGTGATGTGATGGTTCTTAAATGAATGTTTTAAAAGTCTGAAAACGAGCGTGGCCGCTTTAATCAGGGTGGTATTATTGTATATATAATGTGGACCATATTATATATACAATAATACCACCCTGATTAAATGTGCCACGTTCGTTTTCAGACTTTAAAACATTCATTTAAGAACCATCACATCACTTGATAAGACACAAAAGTGTTGAAACAAAATGGCTACTTTTGAAGTAATATTGTAACATATCCATGTTATAATTTATGAATAAATAATATTATTAGCTCTACATTTATACTGACACTTTCTTAAAAATAGTGATTCTTTTGACAAGGAATATTATTCCAACAATACTTGTATAATGTGTGTGTGTGTGTGTGTGTGTGTGTGTGTGTGTGTGTGTGTGTGTGTGTGTGTGTAAAATTGTTTTAATGGATCCTCGTATTTCAGTAGATACTCAGTTTTTCCTCATTAAACCGTATATTTATTTATATCCACCGGCCTGAATAATTGAGAGTATGCGGAGGACGCATATTTTCCTAACAAGATTTCTCGCATAAATATGAAACATGATATAAATGTGAATAAGTATTAGACATGTTGTGAAAGGGAATAAATGTGAAATATGTTATAAATGTTGGACATGTTATAAAAGGGAAATAAATGTGAATTGATTTATGAAACTGAAATATATGAAGCATTATAAGTGAGAATTAATGTGAAACATTAGATTAATAAACGTTTTTTATTTGTTTTTATCCATCACACACACCACACAAAATAATCACCCATACACGTTTTATATATATTTAAACTTATTTATAAATGGAACTTTGTGTATGTGTGTGCGTGTCTGTGTGTGTGAGTCCGTTACCTATGGACTCCGAAACGGATGAACCGATTTTCTTGCATATTTACACAATTGTATTATAAGCGTCTGCGAGAGTTCTTAGCTAGGTTTTGTGTTGAGGTACCCCCGATAAATATCGAAAATCGATAATCGACAAAATCGGGTTATATTTTCACATATACAATCAATATTGTATATAATTGCCATTTTAAATCAAATTTGATACACTCATAGACAAAGACATAAGAAACGATATTCAGAAGTTTCAAGGTTGCAGTTTTTACAATAGTGCAGAAAATCGATAATATATATATATATATATATATATATATATATGTTTGTGTTTGTCTGTTTATCTGCCTGTATGTCTGTATTTTTTTTCAGTCCCTTTACTTTAGTTTTTGCTACGGGTTTGGCTCTAAGTAGGTATAATTGTAATTCTTAGTCTCAGCCATGATGCCATTTACTCAGAGGATTTATTTAGCTTTCAAAATTTAGTTGACGACGAAAAAAACTTATTTGATATCGATACCAGGAAATCAAAATTTGACTTACATCCATTCATTTTTCTTTCAGTCTACGGTTTCGCTTTCACTGGAAACAACTCTTGCTTTTTAGTCTTTTGTGCCAACGTCCAAAGAGTCAGAGCTCCAGGACCATGGATTAGTTTTAAAGCTTTCATTACAATCGAGCAACGCCGAGCTGTACTGCTAGTATATATATATATATATATATATATATATATATATATATATATATATATATATGCAATTTGTTATATATTATATTATTTATATATTATATATGCGTGGTACTTATTTGAAAGCGCTCAATATTAGTGATGGAGCTAACATACACTGCGTGCCAGAATTATATGCAAATCGATTTTCTTTGTTCTAACTCCGACAGCTTTTAATAAAAATTAGTGAAACTTGGCACGTTATATGACAACACTAACACATGTACAGATCTAAAATTCTAAGCTAATCTGCACAATAGTAAACAAACGGCAGTCAGTTTGGTGACTTGCAGCCTATTTCAGCGTGCCAACTTTATATGCCAATCATTGCTAAAATGTCAAATATGAAGTGGCGACAGAAAATTAGAACATTGATTATTTTAGGAATATGTAATTTGAAAAGAACAATAATACAGAACAAACATCTTCAATATGGTTTCATAGTACAAGCAATATTGTATATAATTGCCATTTTTATTAACAAGAGAAAAAACCTTTGGTTCATTGAAGATGTCAAACATTCGATTTCTTCTGATGAAATATATTTGGCAGCAGTCAGAATGGCATTCCAGAGGTCATCCTTGGAGGTGTACTGCTTTCCTCCGGAATAAATCTTCCTTTTCAAGATGCTCCACAGATTTCCGATGGGATCTAAATCTGGAGAACAGGCTAGCCATTGCATTATTTTCCCATGTCTGGCAAAAAACACTCTCCAAATATTCAGTGGTTATCTTTGCAGCATGAGACGGTGCATTATCATGCATGAATACCAACTTCTTTCCGGAATGACAAATTCTTCTTCTTGTGCCAGGATTCGAGATGTTCCTTAATGAAGTCAATGTAGAGTTTGGCGGTCATTTTCACTCTATCTGCGACTCTGAATGGTCCTACCAGCTCATTACCAATGATTGCAGCCCAAAACATCACACCACCACCTCCTTGTTGATGACTGATCCGATGGAGAATTGGACCCTCATTACAGTACCATTCTTTCCTCCACCCATCGGGTTCATCTAGGGTCGCTCGACACTCATCGGTGAACAAAACAGTTTGAAAATGTATCTTCATGTGATTTCTTGCCTACTCTGTCCTCTTTTTCTTGTGGATATCCTTTAATGAAGGGAGAATCTCTGGCTTTCCACATTTTGCAACCGTCCTCAGGATACGGCATCGAGTTGATTTGGGGACATCAGGAACACCAGCGTTTTCAAAAACTTTTTTGTTAATTTTAAGAGGGTTACGGTGGATTTCTCTCTTGATCCTACTCATGGCTCGATGCGACACAGGTGCTTTCTTATGAATTTTCCTTTGTCAGAACGTCTGTTACAAAGTTCAGGGTAAGTAACAAATTTTTTAATTGCACGATGATCACGGGCCAATTCCTTCCTACGGCAGAGATGTGTAATTTACGTCAATGATGATTGCGGACTAATACTGTGATAGTAATATTTGATGACAATAACAGTTGTGGTAGTAAGTAGTTATTGTGAAACGGTGTTGATTAGTATTGATTAGTAATGTATTAATATTGATTAGTAATGGTGGTGTGATGATAATAACAATAAATGCAATTATGGTAAATTGTGACAATAGGTAATTATTTTCATGTCTGCATTCGGAAATTAGTTCTGATCTTGTGTTTAGTAAGTTCTTTTGTAGGGTATGAGATATAATTGCTACTTTTTCATGTAGGCAAAGTAGGTATTTTTTTGTAATGTTGTTGTAGGCAGGTGCTTTTTTCAGTGTTTTTCAGCTTATTGTTGGTGAAATATTTATGTCATTTAGACGCCATACGTATGTGGATAGTGTAATGCTGATCAAATATTTTCTGTTAAAGAATGAAAGATTGTGGTTGTTTTTTCTTTTCTTAAATGGTTCCTCAGTGGCACCAATGGAGTACATAGTGTTGTTGTTTGCACTTACCTTGGCTTTATGTACTATGTTTGTTTGCTGGCAATTTCTCTGGAGTGGACATGTAGTTCCGTTTCTGCAGTTGCATTAGGCTTCTTCGGTTGCATTATTGTAGGTTGTTAATTTTTTGTTGTGGCTTTTATTATTTGTGTAATATTTTTTGTGCAGCTGTAACTAATTTTGACGTTGTTTTTGTTGAATATTTTTGCTAATCGGTTTGTCACCGGGAAGTGTTTTTCTATTAAATTCAGGAATGTCTTACCCATGTTTGTTTTGACGGCTTTGTTGAATGGTGGATTAAACCAGATAATATTTCTTTTTCTGTTTTTGGTTTGTCGTTGCGGAGGTATATATTGTAGTTGTTGCTTGTATCCACATTCTTTTAGGGCTTCGTCGTATATACATACGAACCATACAAAAAAGATAATGACGATCCAACTTAGGTGGATATATATATATATATATATATATATATATAATGTAGTACACTTGGTATGTAATCCGGGTAAATAGCAAAGGAGACGAACTCGAGAAAACTCAATGTTAAATTAATTTATTTAACAGAGTAATATTTTACATAACGGATTTTTAATTATTAGTTTGGATTATGCACATTTCGCCGCTCCTGTGTTTTTGGTGCAGCTCTTCAGATCCAAATGGTACAACGATAGGCACAGTTATTTAATTAGTTTTTGATCATAATAAAATTAGACCAGTACAGAGTTGTATTAAAAGTGTTCAATACAATTATATTGTAAAACTTCTGAATATTTTTCATTTATAAGCGAGTTATTACGCGACCTAGGTTTCTACTATGTGTTGTCTTCATGTGATTTGCAATAACTGATTTTTTTATGAACTCGCAATTTTCAAAATTTACAAGAAGTTATAACGTTTTCATTCATGGTTGTATGACCTTAATAGATATTTTATGGTATGGATCATAAAACCATGGATGAAAACGTTATAACTTCTAATTTTTGAAAATTGCACGTTCATAAATATATTTTCATTACTTGAGACCTCTTAAAAAAAAGGTAAAACATTTATCGCCTGAAGACACCAGGTGGTAGAAAACTAGGTCTCGTTTATCAATGAAGAATATTCAAAAGTTCGTGTAATAACTCATTTACAAAGGAAAAATATTAAAACGTTCAACAATATAATTGTATCGAAAACGTTTTAATACAACCTCCTACTAGTTTAATCTAATTAATCAAATAATAACTCGTTTGCAAACGAAATATATATATATATATATATATATATATATATATTACTGTCTGACGAGGTGCTAATAAGATAACCGGCTCTTATATTGCAGCAGTAAGCTCTGTTTTTATAATAGTTTAAAATACAAATATTACCACACACACACACACACACACACACATATATATATATATATATATATATATACATACAGTAGCGAGCATAAAGATCAGAAAGTTGTTAAAAAAGTCTGAATGTGAATTTTTATTTTAAAGCTTCATAAAACATTTTATCAAGGAAAAAATAAGGATATAAAGGTAAATGTACTACTGTATCTCTCTCTCTCTCTCTATATATATATATATATATATATATATATATAACGTTTTTGTTGTTGTTTCTCTAGAGATCACACAATGCACATCTCAAGTAAGAAGCGGATATGAAGATTATGCGAATTTGGTGTTTAGATATAATTTACCCTATTTTTTAAGAGCTTAATACTTTTGTTTTTCGGTAAGCAACCTAGTGAGAGACTGCTACACAAAGTAGTGGTCCTTGTTGAAGAAGCTTTCGTGGTTCACTTTTTTCCTTCTAAAGGAATACACAATAAATGGGCTCGTAGAAAAATGTAGCTCATTGGGACTCTTGCCATGGCTGCAGCGATAGTGTTGCGATAGGCCTGTAACGGTATCTCTGTTGGAAAGAGCTTGTTGAGTTGCATGAATGATTTTGAACTCTGTCAAGACAGAAAAGTGAGATTTGGGCATCCCAGGTATGGCAGTAATATATCATTTTTAGTCAGTTCTGACTTTTGCAAATATAAAGCGTCCTAGGAATTAGGTATTTTCTGTAGCTGTAATATGTGCTGAGTATTTTTCCAGAAACTTATGCGATAAATCGTGTATATGAGAATCGCATTGGTTCTGGTTCTGGCGTGATGCTAAAATAAAATAAATAAAACAGGAATTTCATAACTATAGATTGATTAACGTGTATAATTTTTTTTTCTTGCTTAGGATTCTGAAACTCGTTTAACTCCACAATACCAATGTTGTGGAGAAAATTTTTTTTCTTCAATGCATCAAAAATTCGTCACTTCAGCCATTTTTAATTGCTGAACCTTTGCATTAGTTTCTGCATGAATGTATTAGGCGATCATTTAAATTAAAGTTTCTCTCTGGTGTGAAGTCATTTTCTTTATTACTAAAGGGGAGTACAAACAGCTGACATTTATTTCCTTAAAAGTATTAGCTTAAAAATTGATTTGTTTATTTTTGTCTTTGATTTCTAAGTTTCACTTTACATCTCTCTCTCTCTCTCTCTCTCTCTCTCTCTCTCTCTTCCCGTTCAATTTAAAACACTTCGACTTCTTTCCATGTTATCAAGAGAAATTGAATAATGTTCAAATGTGTCAAATTTAATTCAACGATTAATTATTTCCGTGATTTTATCAATGAAGCATAATCTTTCCCTCTCTGGTTGATCCAACCAGGTCATTACAAGGTGCCAATTCAAGATTTCTTAATATAATTGAATCCAGAGATACTATTCAAATAATTTTAATCATCATTTCAAGTCACTTGACAGCTTCAATCTTTGGTGGACCTAAGGGCAGAGGAAACAGACAACCTCCTCTTGGATTATCTCTTGGCGCTAGCTCTCAGGAGTACTGACATTGTCGTAACTGAACAATCTTTGATGTTGGATGACCTGTTTTTGCGCCGCTGTCTCTGCGTGCTGTTACCTTCAACAGTGTCTTATATGATGGTCTTGTAGAGGCTGTTGTGCCGTGTGACGTGACTAAACTATGCGATCTGTCAACGCTTAATAGTGGCGAGGAGAGATTGCCGTCAGCACACGAGACTTGATTTTGGTCTGTACATAGTCATTGATTTTGTGCTCCCAGTAGGAGATAAGGAAAAGATTCTTCAAGCACTTGTTCTCCAACGTTTGGTCTTTTTTCATTGTCTCGCTCAGGAGTGTCCAAGTCTCACTTCTGTAGAGGAAGATCGATATGACTACAGATTGAATTTGGACTCGAAGCTGATATTCTTTTCAGTCTAACCATCTCTTTTGTTGTGACAATCCGTGCGCGTTAACTTGAAATTGATCTCTAATTTATGTTTGAATCTAAAACATTCTTTGAACGGGTTTACGATACTAACATGTTACTTCTGACCAATAATTATGTTTTTTTATAATAAGAATAAATGTAATTTAAAGCTGTCAGTTAAAAAATGTTCCATGACTGATTGATCTGATGACACCCAACAGTTGTACAAATGTCAGTCCAAAAGTAATGCACTCTATTTTATTCTGTTTGTCTTTCTTACATATACCCTGGCACAATAGCGTCTGACATGAAAGTATGAACGACGCAAGAACTTTGTCATTCAATCTCTTTATGCAAAAAAGAATTGCGACCATTGATTTTTATCAATACTTACGGAACACCTAAGCGAACGAAAGAATGAATGCACTCATAGTTAAGCAACGTTTGTGTTTGTCAACAGTGGTGACAAAAGTGTGTGACAAGCGACATTCCGGAAGAATTTGCACAGATGTCAACACAGGAAATGAAGAATATCAAGAAAATATTTAGCTCTTGGATACGATTTTTTTCTAACTGAAAATAAGCTCCATTCTGCCTTCTCTTGTTTTCCCTGCATCTGACGTTGTTTGCAAGAAAACTTTAGGTTCTTATGGATACAGAAGGTGATTGTCTCTCTTTGGTTGAGATGAGCTACGTGGGTTGCATAATGGCCGGTTAGTGTCGTCATACAATATTGGGACGAAAACAGCAGTCAAATACAGATTGTCTGCAACAGCCACCACGTAAGGTTGCTTTCTTTTAGCCTGGGGCAAAGGACCGAGGCTGATGCCAAATATGTCTCCCCCAGCTGCTTACAAACCTATGCTGCTGTTTTTATTTGGGAATATATTATTCCGAAACACTGAATAAAAAAAAAACACCAGCTCGCTGTTCTCAATTTAGGAATTCTTCAGTTTAGGGAAATCAGACTCGCTGTTTATCTTTCGTGGAATACGTCCTCTTCTTGCATATAGATAAATCCAGCCCGTTTGTATCTGGAGTCCTAAACATAGCTTCTCCAGACACAGGAGTATATCCATATTATATGTAAGACCCTTTTTTATTTTTGGTTTCTTTTTTATACGTAGACATATGAAAAAAACTATTTTCCACGTTGTGGATATGTATATATGTATCTATAGTTTTGTGCATATCTTACTTGTAAAAAAAGTTTCCCTGAGAACAACGCATAGTTATCATTTTTTTCTTTTCAGTCGTTTCGTTCTGTCTGTTAAGTACGGTGTTATTATATCACGGATATAATAATGATCATACAGGCGAAATTCAAATAAAAGAATAAATCATTCTCTCTCTCTCTCTCTCTCTCTCTCTCTCTCTCTCTCTCTCGTTACAGGATGGATAAATTCCGTTGTTGAGGGTCAAATGTAATAACTGATGTATTATCGTAACTCCTAATGATACATGTCTGTTAATAATATATTTGGAACAAACTAAACTACGAAATTTCACAGCAATCGCAGCGTACACCGTAGATTAAATGGAGAATATCCTCCCTGACAACGCAAGACCGCATATAAAGCATGAATGACACAAGAAAACAAAAGTAAACTCGATCGGTCTGTTTTACCTGACCCCCCCATCTGACCATAAACCAACCAATTACGCTATTATGGGAAATATTCTCTGATGAAAACCAGATCCAAGTGTTTGTCAAAAACCTTATCATATTAAAACTTACGACAGTTTATTGAAAAATTATCGAAGCGTTGCATGATAATTAGCAACAACTCATTGTAAATAATGATGAATTCAATAACAACTCTAGCCGTGATAAAACTTAATAACGGGGATTAAATGGGGAGGCACGTCCAAGCAGCTTATTTATAGTATCTAAGTAATGAAGAGTTCTTTTCTCAAGAAAGATAACTCCTGTTGGTCCATACTACAGGGAGTATTTGATTGAATAAGCTATTAGGATTCTTTATTTTTGAAGAATAAAATTACTAAACAAAAGTCGGAAATATTTATGAGGCAACCTAAGAAATAATTACTTTATTAACGTCTCTAGCATACTAAACGAAACGTACCTAATTCTAATATTTAAAAAATGTTGAATTTAGAATTTAGTCTTATTTATCTCTCGAAGTTTAGTTTTTCTATCTTCTTAGGCTATTGAATTTCTTTGATATAATGTTTATGTTGTTTTGGCTCGTAATGCTTCATTTTATTGGTAAAAAAACACAAAGTTTTCTGTAATGATGATAAAAATATTGTGAAAATCAAGTCTATCGATATTCATGTATGCAGAAGTAAAAATAATAATAACAGAATTTAAAAATACACGATGATTTTATTGTCGACAATCTATAACTCTTTTTGAAAGTGCAATGTTTTTTCTTTCTTTGAGAAAAAAACTGTGATTACTCTGTTTTGAATGGAATCTGTTTTGTATTGTCTGTTGTGGAGTCTTTCAGCTTGAAATCTCTACACATGTTTTTGCATTCATGATCAAAGGGGGAAAGACTAAAAATTCCCGACAGAACAGAAGAAGACATCTGCCCACAAATAAGCCGATATCTGTTTAGTTCAGTATAAGAAACACAGGAAATAATAATAATAATAATAATAATATTAATATTAATAATAATAATAATAATCAAAGTTAATCACCCTAACATTTTGATAAATCTCAAAAACTGAATGTGCTTTCTTATTGACACAACAGTGCCTGTAGACTGCAAGATGATGGAAAATTAAAAAAAAATTACAAGGACCTTGAAATCGGAATCTCAAAAGTGTGATACGTAATGACATCAACAATTCCAGTTGTAGCTGATGCACTAGGTTTGATTGGAAAAGGATCTGATAGACTCATTGAAAGGGTCCCTGGTAGACCTAGCCTTAAAGAAATGAAAAAAATTGTATTCACAAGTACAGCTAACACTGAATATAAAACCGAGCATGGCAAAGTGCTCCAATATCTGCACTGAAAAATATGCAACGTTTACGGAAAGAAAACTGCAAGAAATTAGTAAAAATACTACCCATATCTGTTTACGGAAATAGGACGTGTAAAAATTTTAAAAAGCCTTACAATACTTTAATTGAAGTAGATAGACTAAACTATCGCCCGGTTCGCACTCCACCCACGTCTATTGAATGGGTGAAGAGGCTCATCCCTTGTTTCCTGTTTAGGATGTGGTTTCCGGTTTTCTCTTTCCCAATCTTTTCACTCTTACGTAGCCCCCCTGAACATCAGTGGCGTTACCGCCTTGCTCGGGGTGATATGGTTAAAAAAATACACACAAACAGAACAACCAACGCTAATCGCTCAGTCATCGTAATTCAAAACCACAAAAACAGAAGATGCTTCCTTACTGACATGGAAGTTCCTGCAGATTGTAATGTATCTTTGAAGATCGTCAAAAACCTATCAAAGTACAAAGATGTTGACACCGAAATCTAAAACATGTAGCACATGAGGACATCAACAATTCCTTTTGTAGTTGGTGCCCTCCATTTGAATGAAAAAGGTTCCTTGAAAAAGAAAATTAAAGACACATTGTTTGACAACGTTAAATAATTTTTCAGCAGAATGTCTACTTTTAAGTTGTATTTAAACATTTTCAAGTATAAAAATATGGAAAAAAATGTTGTGTATTTGTCAAAACGTGATTTGTCTTTCAATGAAATAAAAAAGCTGTATTGGTATTGAATGCGAGTAAAACTCCAGCGTGAATTTAACTAAATGAAACGTACTTAATATGATGGTGATATTGTGCTTCTTGAATTTTTCCATTAGTTAATTACTTACTAAAATGAATTAAGTAGCTTAGTATAATTTTTATGAATCTCTGCTGTCATTCTGTTTATTCCACTGGGCCGTGAAGTTAGTATTTTGCTTAAATAATTATCCTCAAGAGTTTTAAGAGTCGACAAGTCGCTAAATTGTGAATTTTTTTTTTCAGAATATACACCTTAATACGTTTGCCGATATTACAGTCATTTGTAATAAAATGCTTTGCAAGCTCCGTTTATGTCACATGATTGTGTCTGACACCATACCTGCTTCCACTGAATCTTATTTTTTCCGTTGTGCAACCACATAAATCAAGCCATGTTTAATATATTAGTTATGTTTCACTGTAAATTTATGATAGAATTAACTTGATTCCTATTGTTTCACAAGGCACGGGTTTTCCTCTTCTTTGAGTATTTTTTTCTTTTCGAGAGTACAACGATCCGAAACACTCCAATGATGCTATAAATGTGGAGGCCTGCACTTGTGAAAATGTGTTTGATGTTTTCATTTCCTCTGAAAAAAAAAAAAAAAAAAACTAACGGCGAGTTGAGTAAAATCTCTTAAAACCATTTCTGTGTGTGTGTCTGTGTGCGACATTTTACTTCTATTAACGTTTTGGATCATTTTTTATAATGAGTAAAACGTTTTCGCAAATTCTGTAGCTGTAAATAATATCCAAATTTTGAACTCACGAGCCATCGTCGCGAGGGTGTGAAAAAAAGAAAACAAAGAGAAGGAAAGAAAAGAGAAGAAAATTCAGAGAAGAATGGAAAAGAAGTAAAAGCTAAGAAAAAAAAAAAAGAAAACGAACAACAAGGAAAGAAAAGAGAAGAAAATGAAGAGAAAGAAAGACAAGAAAAGAAAACGAAGAGAAAACAGAAAAGAAAAGACATTAGGAGAAAAAAAGGAGAGAAGAATTGAAAATCAAATACATGTTTGGCAGTGCATTGTTTCAGAATTATAGTCATGCTTTGAAACCTACATCCAATGCAGTCAGTTATGTCAACAATGTTTAATGCTAACGTATACTATCAGTGTGTAATGACGTGTAATAATCGTTTAATTTGCTAACGTACACTATCAGTGTGTAATGACGTGTAATATCGTTTAATGCTAACGTACACTATCAGTGTGTAATGACGTGTAATATCGTTTAATGCTAACGTACACTATCAGTGTGTAATGACGTGTAATATCGTTTAATGCTAACGTACACTATCAGTGTGTAATGACGTGTAATATCGTTTAATGCTAACGTACACTATCAGTGTGTAATGACGTGTAATATCGTTTAATGCTAACGTACACTATCAGTGTGTAATGACGTGTAATATCGTTTAATGCTAACGTACTACTAATCACGTGTGTAATGACGTGTAATATCGTTTAATGCTAACGTACACTATCAGTGTGTAATGACGTGTAATATCGTTTAATGCTAACGTACACTATCAGTGTGTAATGACGTGTAATATCGTTTAATGCTAACGTACACTATCAGTGTGTAATGACGTGTAATATCGTTCCCTATACAATAAATATATGCGCTTAGTTAATTACTACTACTTTTAGCATTTGGCACTTGTTTTATTTGCTTGATTCCAGTAATCTTTTCTCTTTCTTTGCAATTGCAATTGTGTAATATTTTAACATTGTAAGAGACGAACTGTGTAATATTGTACTAGCAGTATGTTATATAGCAAGAAACAGACAAACACGGGGGTATATATAAAAATATATATTATATTTTTATTAAAGACGATGGACCGTGTCGCCTAGGAACAGAGAGTTGAGGGAGCGCTTCCAGGGGCTGACGTTGAGGAATGGACGAATGACGAATGCGTACCCCCCAATAGCATGTATGCTATTGGGGGCAGCTGTGAACTGCTTCTCTACTGCCGACCAGACTCTGGAGACTCACAAGACTGACTCGCTTATCTGTGTTTTCGCAGTCTTTATATATCTTCCAAAAGCGGAAATTGTTTCTTCCGGTTTTTGCCTTGATCACGCGACGCCTACGCGACGCCTACGTAAATCCTCAGAGACACCTGTTCTGTCTGCCTCTTGTGGCCATTTCCGCTACTGCCGGAAATAAGGTCAAACAACCATCCGTTCCTTTCAACGGCCGGAAAACGCCCCCGCTTGTATCAGCTTCCTTCTTCGGGTGGGACCAGATTATTATATTACAAGTATAGCCCGGCGTTGCTCGGGTGTAATGAAAGCTTTAAAACTACTCCATGGTCCTGGAGCTCAAACTCTTTGGACGTTGGCACGAAAGACTAAAAAGCAGTAGTTGTTTCCAGTTAAAGCGAAACCCTAGACTGAAAGAAAAATGAATGAATGTAAGTCAAATTTTGATTTCCTGGTATCGATATCAAATTTTCTGCACTATTGTAAGAACTGCAACCTTGAAATTTCTGAATATCGTTTCTGATGTCTTTGTCTATGAGTGTATCAAATTTGATTAAATTCGGACCACGCCTTCTATAACCGGATTTTTTCGATTATCGATTTTCGATATTTATCGGTGGTACTTCAACACAAATCCTAGCTAAGAACACTCGCAGACGCTTATAGTACAACTGTGTAAATTTTCAAGAATATCGGTTCAGCCGTTTTGGAGTCTATAGGTAACGGGCACACACAAACACACAGGCACACACACACAGACAATGTTCCATTTATAAATAAGTTTAGATTACATGTAGCGCGCATCATGTGACAGTTTCAAAAAACTCTCCTTTAAAAAAAAAGCTTAAAGAAGAAATTGCATTACAGTCTAACGTGAGAACATAGCAACACTAGAAAAATAACATTCTTGAAAATGGCCAGTGAAGAAGCTGAAAGCGCTTGTAAAGTCGAACATTATGCAACATTTTTACATTTCTTATCTCCAGCAAAAAGGAAACATATAAGAATACTGAAAAAATTAAATCAAATATTAATTTAACGAAATATGTTAATGACATATATATGTTGATATATATATATATATATATATATAGACATATATGTTGATATATATATACATACATATACATTGATATATATATATATATATATATATATATATATATATATATGTACGTGGATATATATAAATATATATTATATATATGTTGATATTCCTCCTTGTACCGAGCGCCTATAGCTCAGAAGTAGAATCGCAGACTGATGTCAGGTTTCAATCCTGGGTTAAAAAGCAATCGGAGTCTGACCGTACTGATGATACAGTGAAACAGATCTGTCTGCGGATGACTATATATATATATATATATATGTGTGTGTGTGTGTGTGTGTCTATGTCTATATCAACATGTTTCGTTAAATTAATATTTTTCCAGTATTCTTACATGTTTCCATTAGATATATTATGATTGTTTAATTACTTAGTTTTTGGTCATAATAAAATTAGACCAGTGTACATTTTTATTAAAAAGTGTTCAATACAATTATATTGCAGAACTTTTGAATATTTTATTACGTGACCGAGAGTTTTTACCATGCGTAGTGTCTTCAGGCGATTTGCAATAACTGATTTTACCGTTTATCTTTTTTTTAAGAACGCTCACGTGACGGGGTATTTTTGAACGCGCAATTATAATTTCTTGTAATTTTGAAAATTGCGCGTTCAAAATTTCCTCGTCACTTCAGTGTTCAAAAATAAAACAACCGTTACGTGAGTTTTCTTAAAAAAACGGTAAACGATAAAATCAGTTATTGCAAATCGTCTGAAGACAACACTTATGATAGAAACCTAGGTCGCGTAATAAAAAGTTTACAAATAAAATATATATATATATATATATATATATATATATATGTACAGACGCACACACACGCAGATAGATAGATAGATAGATAGATAGATAGATAGATAGATAGATAACGAAAGTACACGCACATATATATATATAAAACAGTGCTCAATGCAGTACCAGAGCTATTATCCTATCTATTATTGTGGGCCTATTTTGTCGAGGAGGATTATTCTGTTGTCTCTCTAAGTTGGTAGATAATATAAATTAGATTGATTTATATAAGCTGTCTAGAATTATAATGATGTTGGTTAAAGAGACGACAGAATAATCCTCCTCCGCAGAAAACGATTAACAAATGACTGATAATTTTTTTTTAAATATCACGAACTAAATATTACCACTACAACTAACGCCAAGGTGATCAACTTCCTAGTTGTAATTTTGGATCTGAATTATGGCCAATACAAACCATATACAATCACAAACACATCAACAATGAATCTAACCAACATAGAATCCTAGACAATTTACGTTAACCAACCCTATTTAGATCATATACTAACTCTAGAAATACGGAAATATTTATAAACAGCAAAATTAAATATATAAAGAATTTAGAAAAAAGTAACCACTATTTAAGTTTAGAATACTTAGATAAAAAAAGGAAGGTATATTAGACTGAAACAACTTAAATGTAACATTATATGGTTTAACCCACCTTCTAGCCTAAATGTTTGAACAAACAACGGAAGAATTTTCGGAAATTTAATTCACAAGCATTTCAAACGTTCGCCTGCACTAATAAAGATTTTCATCAACAACAATATTAAGGCTAGCTTAAGAACATCGACAAACATATATCACAATATAATATATTAAATAAACATATGTCCAACCCTCAAAATAAATTAGAAATAATAGTAACTAAATCTATTAGAATTAATAGTAACTCTAGTAAAATAATTGTAACCGCCGAAAAAATAAAACCACTAAATGGCCAGTGCCTGACCAAAAATCTACATTACAAGGTCGACATCCATTCAAACACTTGAATAACTAACTTACTAATCGAAAAAGTGAATTAATTGGTTACATGAAAATTTAAAATGAATATCTGCGCAAATACGTTGACCCAGACTAAAATAGATACTTATATGTAGATATTAACATTATTATTGTTAATCTCTATTGTTTTCCCTTAAACTAAAAACAACAAGTTCCCCTACCATGAATTATATGCACAAAACATATAACCTCTGTAATAACAATATTCTACTTACTAATTTAACTTTTGAGATTTTACTTTCCAATTTCATATTTAAGGTTTTTTACAAATTAAATTATATAATTAAAAAAATAGCATCCCAGCATTACAGTATATAACTACCATGAACAAGGCAACAAACAAAAATTCAAATCCCCAAACGTTCAGTTCATAATATGCACCTGATGATTTCATAGTGCATAAAACTCGGAGTTTAATACACATACACACACACACACACACACACACACACACACATATATATATATATATATATATATTAATGTATATGGATTAATCAAAATATATTATAGTTCTCACTGCAATGAAGACAAAAATTATAGAAGTAATTTTTATATTTGGTTAATCAGTAAAATTAAATAAAGTATTTTTATTGATTCAAAAACTCATTTTAATGCTATTGATTTATCAGCAAGTGCAACATCTACGCAGTTCAATAAAGTGAAACGCGACGAAATATATGTGTGTGTGTGTGTGTGTGTGTGTGTGTGTGTGTATATATATATATATATATATATATATATATATATATATATATTTCTGTGATTATAGAATGGGACTTCGGTGGTACAGGCTAAAAGTAGTTTTTTAATATTTTAGGTTTGATTTTGAAAGGGGCATAGGATTATTGTTATATATAAGTTTTTATGATAATATTAATGGTCTCTATGTGCGTTGTGGTACAGTGGATATCGGCTCGGAACGAGAAACCGGGGAGCCGAGTTCGAATTCCAGTTGAACCTATTGTATTCACTTACGCGCAAATACCCTTGGGAAAGGTATTAATCCGTCTCTTCCTTCCAGTTATGGGTTAAATAGCAGGACAGATTGGGTTCTATAGACTTGGTCGGCAACCAGCCTACCGCAGAAAGCAATGGCAACCTACTGCGGGATAATCTTCTGCCCAGTCAGTCATGTCTCTTTCGAGACATGATCGTCCAAGCGTGTATCACGTATGGCACTTAACTGACTGACTAACATGAATGTTAGTGAACAGATTTTAACATCAAGTGATGCTGTGTTTTCATTATTAGGTTATTCCGTTTTTAATATTTTTAATATTTGCATAAGTTGAAGAGATAATTTAATGCTGTATTTGTTAGGTATTCATGGTGTAATTAATTGTTCAAGTGTTTTAGTCAGTTGGTATAATAGAAGTGCGTAGTTGTGTCATAATAGGGTGAAGTGGAAAGTTAGGCTTGTGTGCTTTTAGCTGAGTGGTAGGGTTATTGGTGTGTTTTTTAGTATAATCATCATGTAACTGTTCTATTTTTGGGTTGTAGTCAGAATTGTTTAAAACAAAAAATTGGTAACTTTATCAGCTTTCTTAATTACTATTTCTGGGTGGTTGCGTCATTCTTTTGCAGCAATCTTCAGTGAAGTATTTATGAGTTTAAAATAATATATCTTTTTATCGTGTTTGTCTTTTATAGTTTCTGCCTGAAGTAGATCACGGAGTTCTTGTTCTGTAGTAATTAGCTGGTGTTCTTGGAGTGTCTCACTCTCAGCAATTTTATGTAGTCAATTACATATATTTTTATATATGGCAGTTAGGTCCGGGGCTAAGTAGTTCTTTTTGTTTGTCAGTTAATTCAAAATCAGAATTGCTTATAAATCTTTCAACGTTATTCGGGAGGTATTTAGTTCCTTTATAGAATTTATTGAGTTTTATTTGAATTTTTAATATATGTTTACATTCCGATATGTTTAGCAATTTATTTTAGTCTATTTAAAATTTGTTTGTTTTTGTGTATATATATATATATATATATATATATATATATATATATATATATATATATATATAAAATTAAGCAAATGGTACTGTGAAATTAAACGTAGCTACTGTGAAAAACAGTAGCTACTCTGGCATATACGCATCGTTGATTCAGCAGTGAATTAGAACACTCTCAGCTCTATTGGGCGTAATAATGATAATATACGCGTTAAAAAGTCTGCCTCTTTCTACCGAGCGCCCATAGCTCAGAGGTAGAATCGCCGACTGACGCCAACTCGGTCTGGTTTTAATCCTGGGTAATAGGCAATTGGCTGTCTAACTGTACTGATGAGCTGTGATATTTGCGAAACAGATCTGTCTGCGGATAACTATATATATATATATATATATATATATATATGTATATATATGTACAATCATTATCAAATATATAATCCACATTATTAAATATAATTAGTTATTTTATTACAATTGTTCTTATTAAATATTATCATTAAACATCATACCATATTATTATCATTAAGTTTACATTCCGATCTGTTAGTAATTTCTTTTAGTCTATTTAGAATTTGTTTAAGTTGTTTATAAATATATATATTTGTGTGTGTGTGTTTTTGTGTGCGTGCAGTTATTATGAAATATATAATCCTCATTATTAAATCAAATTAATTATTTTTTACAACAATGTTATTACAATTATAATATTCTTATTAAATCTAATTATTAAATATCATATATTATTATTATTATAAATATCTTATGGAACTCACCTGTCATTTTCTTCATTTCCCCTGGGTGAATGGTTATCAATTTTCATATTTAATCATCTTTGTGCGTTTGAAGAGTTGAACGGTCGGTGGTTTCAAGCTACACATTTTGTAAAACTATTCAGAATCCACCAGGTTTCAATTCTTGCAACGCATGAAGATAATTATATATGCAAATAATTAACCTCCCATCTCGGAGGAATGACAGAGGATTTTTATTTCTTTTTTCTCTTTCTTAGTCTTCTTCTAATTATGATAATAATAAAATTATTATTAATAATAAGAATATCAAATAAGAATTACATATAAAACTGTTTATAAATGTGCACTATCTCCGTTATATTTTTTTGAGCTTTGCAGATAATGAGTTATTTGCTTCGTGGTAAAAAATTTTAGAATGAAAAAAGTAAGTTAATGTTTAATTTTATAAGTAATATGGAGCAAATAACACCCCCGCTGGCTCAAATGAAGTACTCTAAGTAGTATAAGATTCGCTGGAGTTAGTCTTCAGAGAATTTCTTACCGACGTCACGCGAGTGCCTAAGCATGACTTAACATTATAACCTTTAGAAACAAGTTAAACTAGTGATGAGGATAAAAAAATCATATGAGTTAAAGAAAAGGTTTACTCCAGAAAGGCTCTAAAGAATAGAAGAACATATGAAAGTATTGTATGATGTTTTTAATGTACTAGCACCCCAAGAATTCGTGGAACGTACGATTTCCAGCAAAATGAAAGGTACCAAACAAAAAAAAAAACAACAAAAAACAAAAACTGGAGGTTGATCTTAAACATAAAAGATACAAAGTTATGTACTTTGGCGAATCCATCAAAAAGTGAAGTGGGTGAACAGAAATTAATAATACTTGTTTAGTAAAAAGAAAAACTCACAAGGGGGGGGATGTTGTGGACTAAATGACACACCCCGATCACTAAATGAACACGTATAAAGACAAACAAAAGGTCTAAAGAGTCTGAATAAACGACGTTAGGGACATTCTTCAGCGTATTCTTTACGTAGGGACATTCTTCAGCGTATTCTTTACTTTATGGGAGTGCCGAATCAAGACTCTCTATTACCACCGACAGAAACCGAGTTAAAACAACAACCTAGTGCTACTATGTACGTTTTAGCAGCAAACATTTATATCTACTGAAAAAAAAAATCATGTCACTTGGCAGACCGGCTGCAGCCGCTCTCACACCGGCGTGATGTAGCTTCCCTGTGCCTCTTCTACAAGTACTTTCATGGCTTCTGCTCCGATGAGCTTAGATCACTGGTGCCGCCCAAGCACGAATTTACACGAGATACTAGATTAGCAACTAGGTCCCACCCTTTTACAGTTAAACAAATAAGATGTAACCGTAAATTCTACTCCAACAGCTTCTTTTCTCGCGCTTCCCGCCTGTGGAACTCCCTTCCACAAGTCTGCTTTCCCGACAGTTACAATCTCCAGGTGTTTAAATGTAGGGTCAATAGACACCTCCTATCACACTAACTCCCAACTATTCTCACAACACTCTCATCTACCCAACCCTCATTCTCGGTATCCTCACCCGCCTATCACCCACCCTCTGTTATGTCCTATATTTAACCAGCCTTTCTCCTCTCTACGTAGCCCCCTGCACAGTAGTGGCAGTGACATGCCTTGCTCGGAGTGAAACGCTTATAAAAAAAAAAAAAAAAAAAAAACTCGCTTTATTTCGATATTCTGTTTATTGCTGTGGTCAGGAACTGAACAAGCTGTAGTGTAGTCCCACATTATACATACATGCATATAGCGTCTGTCAGTATATAGTAACGATGAAAAGTATTAATTTAGCCGGTGATGTCACGATTTTATGGACCATCCACAGTGACACATGCAGCACGTTTCACATTGTCCAAAGGAATGAAAAGGAAGCACTCGATAGGGTTTAGCGCCAAGTAACTTCGGAGGAGTTGCTAGTGGTTATTTAACGTGTGATAACATTTGAAATTCAAGTGCTGCAGTTATCCTTAGGGTTTATTTCCAAAACTCTTCCTATATATAAACCGACCATAATTATTAGGCCACCCCACTTTTTTTTAAAAAAAGAAATGATGTATTTCATAATATTTTTTAGTATTTATTGCCAAGTAGATAATTCTAAATGAAAATAGAATGGTTCATTTTTTAATACTGCACAATAACATATGCATCAAATGAACTGTTCTGGTATCCAGTTTTTGTGCTCTCTTCCCAATGCTAGTCTCTTCTTATTAGCTGGCCGAAGCAAAGGCTTCCTGGCTGAGTTGTAAAATTTTGCAAAGCAATAATAGCAAAAGAACCGTTATATTTTCATTTAAAATTATTCACTTAGGAATAAATACTAAAAATATTATGAAATACATCATTTTTTAAAATGGGGAGGCCTAATAATTATGACCGGTAGTATATATATATATATATGTATAGTTTTAGGGTAAATAATTTTGTAAATTTAACTAAGATGGTATTTGGCGACTTCGAAGTCTCGTGAGAATAACGTTATGATGTTTTCACTCGTCGAAGCCGTTTTTTTGCTGCTATGTCTTGGTTTCCATTCCTATTTATAAGAAACCTGGCATGATTGATTTGATATTTTCTAGGAGCGGTTCCGCTGGGGACTGGTTGATTTTTTTGGATTTTTTTATTTCCTTTTTATTTTTATTGTGAAGGTGATTGATTTCGTTTTAATGCTTTATTTAGTACTTTCAATATATACATGTGTGGGTGTCCGCTTAATTGTTTTGTATTGAATAAGTTTCTGCTTAATTGTTTTTTTATTTGGTTTGTTCTTTCGTTCAAGTTGACCTATTTTATTGGTTTAGCTTTTTCGTCATGTGTGTTTGACGGCTTAAATGATATATCAATTACTAAACGAAAACAGGCATTGAAAGCATAAAGTTCACAAACACAAAAATACACAAAACACAAGCACTCAACCATGACCTAAAAAAAGAAAACTTAATAGTCAAATACACCAACACGGTGAAAAAGATCAAACCAAGACAAGTGGTTAAGCTAAACATCATAACAGTGTCCCCACGAAACTTCGAAATTGGCGTGAATCTACCCAGTTAAAGTGACAAATTCTTTGCACTAAGACTATCAACTCTCTATCTCCACTCCAATATCGAGCTCTTTGCGATAAAAAAAAACCTGCTTGCCAAAGGGCCATTTATCGGTAAAACTACTAAAAAAGCAACAATCTTAGGACCAAACATTATCACAAATTAACACACACACACAGGCACACACACATGGTTATATATATATATATATATATATATATATAACCATATAGTATAGCCACAAGCCAGAGGAGTCAGATGAATTACATTTCCAGCCTGATGACTACCTGAATCATTGGATCTCGAGATGTGAATTAACAAATTTATTCTCCTGAAGAGAGTCAACTTTATACTTTATACTCGAAACACGTGTAGCGACACAAATACCATTATGGACACTTAATATATCATACAAAAAGCAAATAATCACGGTTTCTCGAAATTTTTTCTTACACACACACACACACACACACACACATATATATATATATATATATATATATATAAGTCAGCGAGATACATCGTTCATTTTCATTTTCTATCAAATCAAATTTTACTTCTGTTTTTTTCTTTCCTTTCTTACACGAGCTTCTTATTAACGTTGATTAAATCTAGATACTACAATAAGGCTAGACAACTTTGTCCTTTTGAATGTATTTTTCTTATTTTTTCTATTAAGCACATATTATTTCTAGTCTAGTTTCTTGATGTACCGATTATCTTTTGGTCAGGCTATGGAAGCAGAAACTTTTACGCGAAAATGTCTCATAGCAATTTTGCCGTAACACAAAGAACAAAGTGTATTCCTTGAACCAATCACCTTTTTTCCAACGAATGTCTCCTGAAATAAGGTAAAATTAAATAAAAAAAAAAGTAATTATAAACCCGTCTATAAATTTATGTCTGTACGGTAGACGAGAAAATGTATGAAATCTAAAGCTGTGTCTACTAAATACGATCAATAAATTTCTGAGGTATCAATATTTTATGTTGCTAAATATTATCGATCTCGTTTTCCATACCATTTTGGCACCGGTGTTTATTTAGTTCATTCAGTTTAAAATAATTCATTTCGGTTCTGCTCCTTCTATGGAATGATCCTCAAATAAACATTATACTTAATGGTTAGATTCAGTAATCAATTCAGTTGAATTTCAAGTACAACTTAGTGCAATTAACGTTCGTATCTTCTACTAAACAGACGATACATCGTTTGCGTTGTTAGGGAATATGCTCCGCCATGCAGACGTAAGATGTAACCAAAGCAATAATCTGTCGTTATGCGCACCATCATTTTTTATCAACACTCCTCATTCCGAAATTGAAGCTTATTGTCGGGATTTATTTCCCTAATTCCCAATTACTCCGTATTCTAAAGCGACCCACCATCTAAGAACTGATCAGGATTGATGTTACCAACTCAGATGATCGAACGAGTTTTGTGTTTCGTGCCGTCGCAGATATTTAAGTAACATCACTGACCTTGCTGCCTTATCGGTTATGAAGAGGGGTACTGTAAGAAAAAAAGCCTCTTTTTTGGATATATAATTCATGTATAAACCCAAATAATATTTGCTTGCAGATTTAAAATCAGAACCGACTAATTCTAACCAACAGATTTAATAATTATCTGAACCCACTTTTACTTACCCGACCAATGTTTACCAATAAACTTAAGAGTAATTACGACTATTGTTTAACAATTTTTTTTAATCATTTCACCCCGGGCAAGGCATAAATGTCACTGACAACTCGAAAATGTTAGTAAGAGGGAAAAAACAACAACAACAACAAAATAACAAGCCAAGAAAATTATTACGGACAGAACGGAGAGGGGGAAAAAACGATTTCTCATGCACTTATCTCGCAGAAAATAACCTCTGAAAATTTGAGTAAAAATAACATAAAAAAATAAAAAAATTAATAAAAGCAACAATATTTTCACTCTGTCTTTTTTCCAGAAAAATAAAGGTCTATATAACTGCGATTTGTGCAGAGAGTTATGGTCAGTAAATTCAAACATCTAACCCTACCAAATTTTGCGCATAAACTCAAGCATAAACGCAAACAATGTTTACCTATAGGCTCAAGTATAATAAAAATATTGAATATTATATAACACTAAGTAGGTATGCGTTGTGGCGCAGTGGATATCGGCTCGGAACGAGACATCGGGGAACCGAGATTGAATTCCTTGCATTCACTTACGCGCAAATACCCTTGGGAAAGGTATTAATCCGTCTCTTCCCTCCAGTTATGGGTTAAATAATAGGACAGATTGCGTTCTATAGCCTTGGTCGGCAACCTACTGCGGGATAATCTTTTGCCCAGTCAGTCATGTCTCTTTCGAGACATGATCGCCCAAGCGTGTATCGCGCATGGCGCTTGACTAAAAAAAAAAAGTAGGTGTACATCAGGAGTCAGCAACTCATTCGGCCCCGAGGGCCTGATCGTGTTATAATGACGGATCGCGGGCCAGACGAAGGTCATTAATAAGAAATCAAGAAAATTACTTATGCAGACCCCTGTCAACCTAAATATTTAAAACCATAATGAAAAGAAACATTGAGAAACCAGAAAAACAAAAAAAAACAAACATCTAAAATTAAAAAAAAAACAACAACAACAAAGGAACGTCAAAATACTTCAAAGTGAAAAAAAATCAACCGAAGTGAAATGAATGTAATTATGTAGGTTTGAAACTGTTATTGAAAATTGTACCGCAAACGAATCACACACACACACACACACACACACACACACACACACACACACACACACACACACATAAAAAAAAAAAACGAAATACATATACTCATACATACGAGTACAAATAGGTATAAGAACATGGCCCATTGAAAGATTCCAGCAACTTATATCAGGTAGGTGGCAGGGGTAAGCGAAGGTGTCGCTGTTGGAGGAGTGAAATAGATAGCCGACTGAGACAACATTGTTCCTTTGAAGGTGTCCCCGCCTAATGTCGATCGGTTAAATCGGCTCTCAGTTTTTGTTTTGTGTTTGTTTTTTTATTTTTTACGGAGAAATTGAGGTGACTGTGTTATGATCGTGTTTTGGCGGCCACAGTATTTAAATTCGGTTTGGTGGATCAGAGGAAGATAACAGCGGGCCTTTTGCTGAATTCGAAAGCCTCGTCTCTCATGTTAAAAAATAGTCATTGGTAATCATGCTCGCGGACCGATCAAAATGCCTTCGCGGTCCGGATCCAGCCCGCGGACCGTAGGTTGTCGACCCTTGGTATAGATATATGGTAAAGTCCATTCGCAGACATCAGCAAATTGGCGGTTTAGCTAATCATGTGATTTTAATCACGTGTAAGGCAACTGTTGTCGTTCTCACTATGTTGGACATAATGCTAGAACAGTGTGACTCACAGTAATTATCAAGCTGTCTACAAAAGTTAATTTTTCTTCGAAAGGGAGTTGCCTAAATCTTTCGCTACACCAACCCCCAGAATTGTTTTATTAATTGTAATTGTCTAGCATAAATCATTGGCATTGGTGCTCTATGTTGAGCAAAATTTGCTAATCATCACGTATTATTGTTTATATTATTATTATTATTATTGTTTATATCATTTTATTACAATTGCATATAGTAATATTATTAATATATATTATGCTTTTATTATTGTCATTATTATTATCCTTATATTATTATTGCTTATCTTATTGTTATTATTATTGTTTATATCATTGTAATTATCATTGCTTATATTATTATTTTTTTCTTACAGTATTGTTATTAATATTGTTTATATTATTGTTATTGTTATTGTTTATATTATTAATATGATTCTATACATTTTTGTTATTATTATTGTATATATTTATTGTTATTATAATTGTTTATTATATTGTTTGTATTTAATGATTACTTTGAAATATCCTTGACGAACATAGTTATTCTCTTTTGGAGTGTTTTAGTTTTTGACAAAAAATCTTCAATTTTAGGTTCCCTCTATAAAGTCGTACAAAGTCAGGTAACCTCTTTGTGTAATAATTCACTTTTAATGCTAATCAACAGTGACTCCTAAAGCGATGGAACATGGCGTTTTTTTTTTGTTGTTGTTTTTTTTTTTTTTAAATTTCGCCTCAAGCAAGGCATTCCACTGCTACTATTGCGCAGGGGGTTACATAGGTGAAGGTACTGAGAGAGCGATTAGATAAAGGAAATGTCAGAAGGAGGGTGATAGACGAGTAAGGAGGTACATTACCACGTATTTTGTGAAAGAGACGCAGACAGATTTGGGCGTTTTCTGACTAGCTGGTTTGGTTTTGCTACTTTGTTTGGTTGTTTTCATAATGATTTAGTTAGGGAGAGAGGTCTAGAGCAGAATCAGTCGGTCGCTGTTTGCAGCATGTGAAGGATGGAGACTGGCGCAGCCTGCAACATAATGTGGCCTCGGGGTTGCCCACCGGAGGTTCATGCAGGGACGCCCGCCCATGCGCAATATGGCACTACAGGAACCCCGGTATTATTCTGATTATTAAGATGTAGGAATTTCAGTTCGGTGCTAATGACCTTCTAGCATCCTCTTAATAACTAACATCAAAGTATCCTGAACAGCTCTCATTCTGGGAATTTCAATATGGAGTTTGGTATATTTCTCAAACTTTAGAAACTATTTGACCTTGAAATTATGATCGCTTTTAACATCAAGTCGATGAGAGCGCATCTTTGGTTTCTTCTTTCTAGATTTTCTTTAATGTTTACTGATAGACTTTAAAATAAACCCAATCTTTCCCAACCCATACACTAGAACATAAACCCAACCAGTTATTACCTATAGACTTGAGCATAAACCCAACCAACTGATAGACTTTAACATAAATTCGTCTAATGTTTACCTAGACATTAAAATATAAAACTTATCAATAATCAATAATCTCGGTTCAAAATTCCTAGCACCTGAAGAAAGTCGAAGCGTACAACGGTTGAAGCGTCATAAACATAACACTGAAGATGAGGACAATGGTCTGAAGAATGTAAATAATATAAATACTAACTCATCTCAGAAGTATAGACAAATACTGAAGGATTGGTACAGACGCAATATACCAAAACTATGAGTTCGGTTTGAACTTCCCTGAACTTGAGAAAGGCCGGAGCGTACAATGGCCAAAACGTCGTAAACATGGTAAAAAAGATGAGGACATTAGTCCGAACAATATAAATAATAAAAGTACTACTTTATCTCTGAAGCATAGACAAATAATGAAGGATCGGTACGGACCCGATATACCAAAAATATGGGTTCGGTTTAAAATTCGTAGTCTCTGAAGAAAGCCGGACAAGTATAGACAAATACGGATCAATGTTTATTTATGAACTCAGCTATAAATCTGACCAGTATTTACTCAGATACATAAGCAGAAGCTAAATCACAGTTTACAAATAGAATCAAACATATTTACCTATAGTCTCAAGTATAAACAATATTTATCTACAGTCTCAAGTATAAACAATATTTACCTATTGTCTTATTTATGAACATGACTAATATTTAGCATTTAATTAAGAAAGGCTTGACACTAAATAAGCCCCAAAATTGATATATAAGAAAATCCACCGACTCAAACCAGACCACCTGCAGACAACAAAGACATCAATGTTTTTCCTTATTGAATTCTTATTTCTATTTGTTTTCATACTGCTGCAAGTGTGCCTGCTATCGTCGGTATATTTTTCACTTTTCGCAGTTTCCGATTATGATTTAACAAGCAGTTTGATACATATGTCATTTAAATGAATATGACCTCTACTTTTGGTAGAGTGACCACCATTCTATAAGAATTTCAACTAGGCAGAAGGAACTTAACTTTTGATCCCATTAACCTGCTATATATATATATATATATATATATATATATATTTATGATTTTCAAGACATTTCCAAATTTTCAGCAGCTATACAATTTCCCCGCTAGATTTTATTTTCTCGGAAATAAAATCGTATAATTCAAACATAGTTGATCCCAGGTAATTAGAAAAAAAACCTGTTGTCAAAGAGGCTTTGTAGAGTGAGACCTACCCGAATTAAACGCTCTTTATATCGGTGTATTCTCGAGGATGTGCGTTGTGGTGCAGTGGATGTCGGCTCGGAACGGGAAGTCGGAAAGCAGATTACAAATTCCAGTTGAATTCCTTGCATTCATTAATGCGCAAGTACCCTTGTGGATGTGCGTTGTGGTACAGTGGATATCGGCTCGGAATGAGAAACCGGGCGGAGCCGAGTTCGAATTCCAGCTGAATCCATTGTATTCACTTACGCGCAAATACCCTTGGGAAAGGTATTAATCCGTATATTCCTTCCAGTTATGGGTTAAATAGCAGGACATATTGGGTTCTATAGCCTTGGTCGGCAACCAATCTACCGCAGAAAGCAATGGCAACCTACTGCGGGATAATCGTCTGCCCAGTCAGTCATGTCTCTTTCGAGACATGATCGCCCAAGCGTGTATCACGTATGGCACTTAACTGACTGACCCTTGGAAAAGGTAAAAATCTCTTCCCTTTCAGTTCCCTTCAGTTATGGGTTAAATAACAGAACCGGTTGGGTTCTATAAACTTTATTAAAAACCAGTCTACCACATAAAGTAATGGCAACCTACTGCGGGAAAATTTTCTACCGAGTCATTTATGTTTCTTTCGGGACATTTTTTGTTTTTTAATCATATCACCCCAAGCAAGGCGAAAACGCCACTGATGCGCAGGGGGCTACGTAAGAGTAAGATTGGAAAAGAGAAAACCGGAAACCACATGATCTCCCATGCGTATATCACGGATGGCACTTAAGTGACTGTGTTTCAAACCTCATCTCTCATCAGTATGTACACCTTTATGAACTATCTCTTCTCGGTACTGCCATTTTCTTGCTTTATACTAAGAATCTGCCTAAAAACATACTCTCGTCATGTATAGATATTTATGCAAATGATAATACAGTATATAGGTGCGCCTACAAAATTCTAGATGACCTCTGCAAGAAAATTGATTTCTCATCTGAATAAATTCTAACGCTTAATGGCGGGAAAACTGCCTTGTAGCAATCTATACTTCTAAGATCAAACTAGTAAAATTGCGCCACCCCTAAATAGAACATGAAAATTTCCTTCTCGCGATAGACGTTTGTACTATCAAGGAGATTCTTGCTTCGGACATCTGTTGGGAATCACGTTCACTCCAGAGCCTCAAGTGGAAAACCATAAATACTGTCATTATAAATCATTGGTTCCCAATACGGTGCGCCTCAAAAGTCCGGTGCAAGAGGATAGAAAATGAGGTGGGATAATTGAAAGAAAACGTTTTAGAATCAGTTTAAAAAAATTTAAAGCTAAAAATAAATAAGATTTTAATTTTTTTAAAATTATTGTTGATAACTTGTAATTGCATACATGAATCCCAGTAGAGCCATAAATAATTACTGACTGATTTTATCATTGTGATATTACTGCATTATATCAAGTATTATTATTAACTATGGTCCGCAAATTGGAAGAGAGAGTTATCAATGATAATGTTCTGACTTCAAATCTGTGGTTATTGTCTTTTAATCTTTTATTTTTAAATGTGTTGTTTATCACATAAGACTTGGCGAAGGGCGAGTGAATTTTCGGCTCAGAGAAAAAAGTTTAGGAACCACTGTTGTAAATATTAGTAAAAACGTTCTGTTATCTGAAAAGCTCCATAAAGTACTTGGAACTTTTCTCTATAGTCTATCCTTACAAGAGAAAGATCAAACCGAAGATAGGGCACTGCTACCATATTTGGGCTGGAGCTGCCTAGTATTCACTTTTAGACATTTTTCTCCACCGTAAAGCATAGGACGGATGGATCTTTGATTTCACCTTACATCTTTAAACCTGGACCCAAAACAGTAAGAAACGCCAACATAGATTAGTAATATAACTGGTCATAGATTAGTATTTTAATGTACACGGTGCGATGGATAAATTGTCACTACTTTATATTTTTGGTTTCGCGCATGCTCATTGTTTTGTTTTGTTTTTTTCGGCCGCACAGTAAAACAGGGTCAACTGACACAATATGTGAAAAAAGAAAACCATAACGCAATTCATTCTGTTAGAATTTGGAAGACGACATGCTGTGCTGCTTCGCATTTATATCGGAAGCTCAAATATAAATATTTCAGAGAGTTTGGGTGTCAATCAGAGGATTCGGAAAGAGTTGAGGGAGTCTAATTGTGATTACGAAGGTACGTCAACTAGAAAAAGTCATTCCGATAAGAAAAAGAAAAGCCCCAGAGTTGGTTGGTGAGAGTCTCAGATTCAACACGGAGGCCTATATTAAGTGCCTTGAGGAGGTAGTGCTGTCCTAGATCAATAGGGTGGCTGCTGGAAAACCTTATGTTTGGCTCAGGAATATTCACTATGCCTCACAAGCAGGAGACACGATCACGGTTGTCAGACAATTTTTGCGACCACATTACCCCTTACAAGTGACCACCTAACCCCCCACCCCCGACTGCAACCACCTTGATTATTATGCGTGGCACGCATTTGAGCGATAAACCAATAAAAATCCATGTAACACCAAAGATAAACTGAAAGTAAGGATTATGGCAGCATTCATTAAGTTAAGCAAGGAGACGCTCCAGAAGAGTTGCAGGAGATTCTAGAGATCGTGGTTGAAGCCAATGACGATTTCATTGTCTAACTTTACTTTATAGTATTTCAAAATATTTTTGTGAAAATTTTGTATATATCTTTGTCAAAATGAGATGTCCGTGTGATTTTAATTTTTTCATAATTTAGACCATTTATCCATCGCACCCAGTATATGTACGAAACCAACTGGAGGATTTAACTGAGAGATGGCCTCGTAGCCGGTGGTGGAGATGAACTGCTCACAGGGTGTTACGCATGAAATGTACACGCGTAGATACGAACTAGTGACAGGCAAATACACGAACCCCACTTTAGAGAGACGGCCTTTTGTATACAGACGCAAATGTAAAGTCAACCTTTGAAAAAGTCCCCAACGCAACACCAACTGGCCGATAATGACTGTCCGAGTTAAATAAACAATAACGTTACACATGAGAGATTCAATTTCGTCATTTTAGTTGCAACGGATGACAACAACATTGTAATCGTAAAATTTTGCTAGATATCAGGTTTGTATAAGAACACATTCCGAAGAGTCTTCTAAGAAATAATGTCCATTCTACATTATCGGACCATCATCTATTAAACAGAGTCCATCATATTTTTTTTTTTGGGTGTAAAGAAAACAAAAAGAAAGGAGTAAACATCAAATGTAAGTAAAGAGAATTTATGGTTGTTAGCAAAAATGAACTCAACATGCGAATAACTAATTGAAAATGTCAAAATCAAATAAGTACAAACAATTAAATCTCTGGGAAATGTTTTAACAGAGGACGGAAACTGCAATACTAAAATCCTTTGGGATAGCAAAAGAAGTATTTGAAAACGTAAGCAAAGTATTAAGAAACATGACAATTTTCTTAGAAAGAAAGAAAAAATACTGAACTGTTATGTAAAATCGGGCCTCCTATATGCATGCGCCAATCATCATAGCTATTTTTATGACAAATTTGGAAGGTGTATATGTAGAATGAGTTGAAAGATAGTCATTTTGAATGCAAGATGAAAGAATATTGTTATCCCTTTTTTAGATAAATATTCTTCCGTTTTAAATAAAGGATAGTCTGCATTTTGAGCGATGTTATATTAAGTGTCTGCATAAAAGCAATAATAAGGAATACTGGATAATTTCCTCATAGATGAAGAGGCTTCCGACAACAGAAATGTGGTTCAACAGAAAAATACTGAGAATACCATGGACTAAACAATGACTTTTAGAGGTAATGAAAATAAAAGGACTCTTAAACTTAACATCAGGACGTTGCAATGTCTAGGCTTTATAATGAGAAAAGAGAACATTAAAGTCAAGGGGTAAGTAGCGAATAACCTACCGAAAGAGTTTGTGTAAGTGGTTGGCAGGGCAGGCATTAAGAGAGAGAAAAGACAATATTTACTAAGAGCTTCAAATGACAGAAAATTGTAGAGACCCATGATTGCCCACGAGCTGAAGCAACGCAGGACATCTAAGAAAAATGTGTGGAGATAAAACAAAAATGAAGACAAGTCACACATTTCTATCATTTAAAGTTTTTAATCAATAAAAAAGACCGAGTTCATCGTTTCTGATACCAAGCTAAGCCGATAATTCCATATGCAGTGATTGTGAAGAATTTAGGCGTACAATATGGATTCCACGACGTCGTTCGACTGGCTACAGGTTAACTTTACTCATATTTCATTTTTCATTACATCTCATGTGGCACAAGGCCAAAGTGGAAAATGAAATGGCTGGTCTTCAATGACTATAGTAAACCTTGCTAATCTGATTCGCGATATTAATTCATTATAATTTACTGAATCGCCACAAGAATTCATCCATCCCTATTTACCCGACATATACGACAATACCTCACATTCATACGGAGGCATTCTAAAACAGCCATTACAAAAATTTCACAATATATACAATTGTCTTAATTTACCTTATATTTATTGCATTAAAATACAATTTTGGTACATGACAGAAGGGGAAAGTGTGAAAGTTTGTCACTGACTATCCTAAACCAAGATAATCTGTTTGGCCATTCATTCATTCATTATATTTTTCTTAATCACCACAGGGATTTATTCATCAGGGATACATACACCAATATACAGCATATATATATCCGCAATATATACAGTTGCCTTAGATTAATTGGGTATTTACCCGAGCCCTCACCACAAGGGCGAGATGTGACACAAGGTCGGAATTAAGGCATTCCGCGCACAAACACACAGGCAAAATTTCTTCACACCCCGCATAAGCGGAATCGGTTCCTGTCTACTTTTCCCCAGACCAGACTCATTTGTGTTTTTCTCCGCCCGAAGGCAGAGATCGAGTAGAGCACTTTACCCTGACTTCACTCTACTGAGTCAGGATATGACACACGGTCAGGCTTTACGTGGGGAACTCGAACTCTCGGGCCATGGGTCAAAATTTACCCATCCTCCGCATACGTGGGATCAAGAACTAAGCCTCTCTTATCTTCTTATCCGAGTCTATAGGTAGACTGAGCCTCAACTCAGTCGAACTCTGCCCGAAGACAAAGAGCTTGTTTGATAACTTAGAGTTCGGGTGGAACACTGGATTTTTACCAGCCTGGTCTGGATTCTCCACTCAAAGGCAGAGAGTAGCTTTCCGGGTAGAACACTGGGTATTTACCAGTAACCTTGCTACTGAGGCCAGATGTGGCACAAAGCCGATTATTTAATGTGGGAAGTCCGTGTCCGTAAGCTTGGACGTAGACCTTCAATAAGGCAGGGTCATACGCCTATCTGTTTTTCCCAGATGAGACTCTGCCCTTGCACGTAGCTTTGTGTGGGTTGCTCTTCGCCCGGAGGCAGCGAGTTCGACAAGTAGTGTTCCTGGTGAAACACTGGCTTGGGATGGGGATAATGGTGACGATGTTAAGAATTATCAACGCGCAACAATCGCTGAGGTGATAGAACATCTTGACGGAAGTATATAAAATATTGTCACCCATGATGGCAATTGGAAAGAAAAAAATGCATGATTTGATTATTATACAGGGATTTATTTAAATTGCTGTCTTGATTTTCGTGTTTGATTAAATCATATTTCATAGAAATGGTTTTGTCTTGTTTAGTTTATAGCAATTACAAGAAGATTTATGTCCCGTCAGCTAAACGTAATTCATATTTTGATGATTTAGATTTAATTTACAACAAAACAATAAAATACCGTTTGTTTGTTGCAGGCAGAATAAACACTCATTGTCCACAGAACGGCTGTTATAAGTTGGCCGGAATATATATCTTTTATAAATTAGACATATACAATGTTTATTATTTCAGCAATAACCAACACAGATTGTATCAACGTCAGAAAACCATTAATATATCACAAGCAGACCGCCTGTCGCGTTGTTCATTTGTTTATGTGTGCGTCTTGGAAAAATTATGGGTAAATGGGAGAATCGATCATACATAAAATAGGTAGTTACTTTTAAATCGCCTTGTATTCTTCTTCTTCTATGTGATGTGTCCCTTCAGGACGTAGGCGATCATAGCCGCCACATCTTCCTGTCACTTGTCGCTTTTAACAAACGTTCTCCTGTCTTACGGCTCCGCCATTCATCTGCTCAAACCCATCAAGTATGTCACGCGTCTCTCTTTTTCTCTATTCGTCCCAAGAGCATCAAAATCTCCAGGCAGTCTTTCTTCACTACGTGTCCCAGAAAATTCAGCTGTTTTTGTTTTTCCTGGTGTTAAGTATCGGTTTTCTTCTCATGTCCATCTTCTCCAAAGACGCCTCGTTGCTCAAATATTCTGTCTATGGTATCTTCAGCCTCCTTCTGTAAAAACACATTTCGGTTGTTTCACGTCTTTCCTTTATCTTTGCTGAGATCGTTCAGCATTTGCTGCCATATTCAAGGAGAGACATCACATAAGAGTTCAGTTTGTTTCCAGGGAAATCTTCAAGTCTCTCAATAGTTTATTCAGCTTCTGGATTGCAGCCTTCGTCATACCAATACGCCTTCGTATCTCTGTGTCGCACTTTCCGTCCTCTGTTAGGACACCTTCCAGGTATTTAAACTTTTCACCCTTACTTAGGGAGAAAATTCTGTAAAAAATAAATTGAACTCCATAAGGCTTTCGTATTCAGTCGTATTTATGATATTGTCTTTAAAAAGTTTACTTGTAAACTGGTTCCTGTTACCTCTAAACTTTACAATGAAGTCTTCAATGCTTGTTGCTACTTGATTTGCCCGACTGAATAGAGGCTCGAAATGAGAAATTATTGAGCAAATTTTTAGCTAGGTTACATTCACTTACGCAGAAATATCCTTGGGAAAGGCATGAATCCATTTGTCCCCCTCAACAAGTCCTACTATAGCTGTGCTTGGCAACCAAAATACCGCAAAAAGAAACAGATCCCAATGCAGGAAAATACGCTGCCTAGATAGTCATGAATCAAAAGGAGACGTGATCCAACAAGTGTGTATCACGTATAGCACTAAACTGACTGACTAGAAGATCCAATCAACTCCGAATTAATTAAGCATTTTTCCCCATAGGGTCTTCTTACAGACAAACATTATAGCTTTCCGTTTAATGTCTATCACTTGTTAGGTCTATCAAGTTTTACATAAGAACGTCAAAGTTCAGGCTTCGTGTCTGCATATAACAAAAAGTTGAAATGGGAGCCTTTTTCACAAGTTAAAGAGCTACGGTGTTGTACGAATATTTGACAAAATCCAGTCGTTCGCAACAAATCATGTAATAAAGGCGGTGTTGAACGGACACGCTTCTTGTTCATTTCACATTAATGCGAGCTTTCCCCAAAGTTCTATCCTTGTACCTCCGGTATTTCTTATCTTTATCAATGACTAGCAGTATAGCCCGGTGTTGCTCGGGTGCAATGAAAGCTTTAAAACTAATCCATGGTCCTGGAGCTCTGACTCTTTGGACGTTGGCACGAAAGACTCAAAAGCAACAGTTGTTTCTAGTTAAAGCGAAACCGTTGACTGAAAGAAAAATGAATGGATGTAAGTCAAATTTTGATTTCCTGGTATCGATATCAAATAAGTTTTTTTCGTCGTAAACTGAATTTTGAAGGCTAAATACGTCCTCTGAGTAAATGATATCATGGCTGAGACTAAGAACTACAATTATACCTACTTAGAGCCAAACCCGAAGCAGAAACTAAAATAAAGGGGCTGAAAAAAATAGATACAGACAGATAAACAGATACACACACAAACATCTTGCCTTTTATATATATATTATCGATTTTCTGCACTATTGTAAGAACTGCAATCTTGAAACTTCTGAATATTGTTTCTTATGTCTTTGTCTATGAGCGTATCAAATTTGATTAAAATCGGACCACTTCTTCTATAACCCGATTTTTTCGATTATCGATTTTTGATATTTATCGGGGATACCTTGACACAAAACCTAACTAAGAACACTCGCAGACGCTTATAGTACAAGTGTGTAAATTTTCAAGAAAATCGGTTTAGCCGTTTCGGAGTCTGTAGTTAACGGACACACACACATACACACACACACACGCACACACATACACACACAGACAAAATTCCATTTATTAATAATTTTAGATATTCTTAATGCCATCAGAAGCAACTATTTACATCACTGTTAACAGCAATTCCGACGGATTCGATAAAGTAAAACTGGCAGCTGCTCTCTGAAAGAACATTCGGTTGGTGATTAATTGGGGCAAAGAATAGTATATAATTTTAACGCTTCTAAAACAAAACTGTTTACATTTAATCGCCATAGATAAGCTTGTCTGCTAGCTGTTAGCATGTCAGGTGCTAACCTCCAGCAGAACAATTCATATTACCATCTTCGGCTAACGTTCTTTACTGACATGAAGTGAAGTGATTTTATTCAATCAATTTCTAAGACTACTGCTAGGAAAGCTGGTTCAACCTGTAGTTTTAGTCAGTTTTTGTTTTTCGTCAGAATCCAATTTGCAAATTCATTTCTTGTCTATCTGCTCTGATACATATCTCTAGGTCTAGTGACGTCAATAATGTAATTGATCCTAAAATGACATCTTGAATTCCGTCACTTTATGAGGGAACGTCCTATTGACCTTTCTACAAATATCGTCATGACAATTGTTTTATAATCAGTTCTCCATGGTGTGTCATCTACATGAATTTAGGCGTGATATTAAATTGTCAGCTATATCTTATCGTTTTACCTTTGAACTCAGTTATATGTCATACGCGATACGCGCTTGGACGACAATGTCTCAAGACATTACTGAATGTGCAGAATATTTTCTCGCAGTAGGTTGCCATTACTTTCTGCGGTAGACTAGTTGCCAACCAAAGCTATAAAACCCAATCCTTTCTGTAATTTAACCCATGGCTGAAAGGAGAAACAGCGGTTTTTGTTTGGTTTGTCTTAGGGGTCATTTAATGCCGAAGCATTAGTTGTTTACGTATGGAAAAAACGTATTTTGTCAAAAATCTTTTTCCTTCAAATAACGTATTTTGGCAAAAAAAAGTCTTCCTTCGAAAACCTATTTCGGCAATAATTTCTTTTCTTCAAAAAAGTATTTTTGTTGGTAACATTTTAACTTTAAAAATGTAATTTTGTTGGTAACATTTTTCCTTTGCAAACATATTTTTGTTGGTAAATATATAGCTAATATTTTTCATTCAAAAAAGTTTTGTTGTTAATATTTTTCCTTCAAAAATTTTTATGTATATATTTCATAAAAGTCTCTTTTTATACTTTCATACTGTTTTGACCACTGTTTGGAGGGTTAATCTATTTGTCCATAGCTGGAACCCTAACATGTGCTACCACACTGGGTCAGGGTGGATCAGGAAAAAACAGCCATTAAGAGGTGGTTCCATGCTCCTCACAACCTCCCAATCAGAAGCCTTGCTGCCGAATGCAGTTTGCCGTCATTCCCAGGACCGAGAAATGGCTGATTAAAACATTTCTCAGGGGTATTTGAGCAACGAATTCAACTGGATTTCTCGTTCAGAGCCGATAAACAATGCACCGTGAACTACCTGTACGAAAACCGCCATTTCTACTCTTTTTGGGTCTACCTCTCTCACAATTCTCACCTCAGGAAGCATTATCGGAGATTTTGCTTCCCTATCCCCTACGATCGATTAAAAGTGCAAATGCAACACCAACTGCCACTTTTTGTCTTGCTGAAACCTGTCCTTTCTCCTAATTTTTAAGCACTAATGTCGTCTTATTCTCTCTCACTCTCTGTAAGCCACTGCGTTCTGGCGGTAATTTGACCTTGCTTGAGGTGAAATGATTCAAAGAGGTTAACACTCCATATAACTGTCTAGAATATGCTCCTAGGTAAGTGTATAACTGGGGTTATCTAGGCTGTTTTATAGCCAGGGTATACGTAGAGATTTTCTAAGCGTGGTTTAGATGTGGAACAAGGCCTAAAGTATAGGGTACCCAGTGAATATCGTAACTGATCTAGCAAGACAAGCTTGAGAACTATTACACTACACTGAAGCGCCTAAGCAGAACAAAATGTATAGTATATTCAAACAACAGCCAAAAATACTATGAATCCTGCAGGGTTCTGTTTGTAGGGATTTCTTTTAATGTTGCTCTTTAAGGAAAGAAGGTCCACAACAGTAGGAAGAGTGGCGCAATTAACTTCCATCCACGGGCTTTTGGTTTTGTCTTGAACCATCAGGAGTTATCATTTGTTGTTAAAGATGAAAACTTTCGTTGTAAATGAATTCAATACTTTTAAAAAAGATGAATTCAGTGCCTGGAACAATTTGATCAATATATTTTGTTATAAAGAACAACATAACCCACAATAGATGAGAAAGATAATACTATATTTCGAACAGGCTTAAAAAAGGAACTCGAGTCGGAACAACACTGAACTCAGCTTATTGACAAGCCAAACGACCTTTTCTTATTCTTCTTTAAATACAGCATTTTATATTCGTGATTGCAATGTTTAACAAACACCACTCTTATAAATATGGCTGCAGGTATTGCCTAGGACAATCCCTTTATATTTTCCTCCTTTATTTCTTAGAGTAACAGACAGAAGTAGGAATAGGTATGGTAATCTATTGTTGGAACGCAAGGTTGAATTGTTGAATCTGAGATTTCGAGGAAAATCAGATCGTTCTGGAATCATAGGGTTGGGAATATTTGGGGAATATTTTGTACATACGTTGACGGGATGATTGAAGGCTAGAAGCTAAAAGATTCTTTTTACTCCCTGAGGTTACTAAAGTTTGGAAGCTAAAGCGACTGTGTTTTTGGTTTTGTGTGAAGAATACCCAAAGTATATGCACCAAACGAGGTGTGTACCAAGAAACATCGAGTTATAACCCGGTTCAATACTGTCATTCGTTTTAACCCCTGACCCTTTTGATGACTCTATAAAAAATTATCAACTGTAAGACGTTATGAAGATTGATAAAATCTGCAGAATCAATGAAGTAAAATTTGGTAAAATCTGCACTGAGTTTTCTGGAGATTGTAGCTTCTTTTAATAATTGGTGCAATAAGAATAAGACATCTTTTGCATTTCACGAATAACGAAGAAACTGTATTGACAGCAAACTGCTGTATACGGACAAAAACTAGTTTAGACGATACACAAGGATAGAAAATTGCGTAAGACAAAGATGTGTCTTCTCACCAGACCTATTGAATTTATAAAGCAAGACAATTCCGAGATTTCTGAGAGTCCTGCGAGGATTTGTCATTGGCTGGAATATAAGATATGCAGATGATACAGTGCTAGTAGCAGATACAGAAAAAATACTACAAGACCTTCTACAGGAAGTAGTTAAAGAAAACGGAAAGAAAAGACTGCATATCAACTACAAGAAAACTGAATGCATGATAATCAGCAAAAAGAGGAACCCAAAATGCCAATTACAAGTGGGGGATACTAAAATCAAACAGGTGCATGAATGTAAATACTTGGGAAGCGTTCTAACAAAGGACGGAAATGTGATACGGATATCCGAAGATGCATTTGCAAGGTCAAGGATGCATTCCAGAAGCTAAGATTATTAAGAGACAGAAGAATTTTGCCGGATACAATGAAGAGAGTACTAGATTGTTATTTGATGTCTGTTCTTCAATATGGCAGCGAATGCTGAGCAATCTTCTCAAAGATGAAGGAAAGATTTGAAGCAACTGGATTGTGGTTCTAAAGAAGGATACTGAGGATGCCGTGGACTAAGTATATAAGCAACGATGAGGTTTTGGAGAAGATGGACACTAATAGGAAACTGATGCTTAATATCAGGAAAATACAACTGAAGTTTTTTGGAGATATAATGAGGAAACTTTCGGTGCAATGGATATCGATTCGGAATGACAAATCGGGAAGCCGAGTTCGAATTCCAGTTTAATTCTTTGCATTCACTTACACACAAATACCCTAAAGAAAGGTATTAATCCGTCACTTACTTCGAGTTATGGATTAAATAATAGGAAAGATTGGGTTCTATAGCAATGGCTGGCAACCAGTCTACTGCAGAAAGCAAAGGCAACCTATTGCGGGATAATCTTCTGCCCAGTTAGTCATGTCTCTTTCGAGATATAATCGTCCAAAGCGTTTATCATGTATGGCACTTAACTGACTGACTGAGTGAATGAGGAAACGGGACTTGGAGAACATGATGCTCACGGGACGGATAGAGGAGGAAAATAGACGCGGGAAAACAACGCATGCCATACTTTAGCATGCCGATGGTGTAGCGGGGGTTGAGTGGGATAACAGGAGAAGGATTATTAAGAGCAGAAATATATAGGAAGACGTGGAAAGACATGATCGCCTATATCCTGAAAAAAAAACAAGGCATAAAGAAGAAGAAGAAGAAATAATAATTCTGGTATTTTCCTTGATGTAGCGACATTATTTGATGCTATGTCGTTACTATATTTATTTTCAATCGGTCTGAACTTGATTTTTCATCGTTAAGTTCACTGAAGACTGTAATATCGATATTATTGATCCTTTCCACACTGTGCATTGATCATAGATCATAAGCAGTACTGCGACTTTATAGGTTGTCTGTATCCGCATCTGTGACAAATATATGTAACGAAATAAGTCCGTTGACGCCATCGCTGTGGAACGTGCTAAATGGTGCTTGGCATTTCATAGTAACACCTGTATGATCTCAGTATCACCTTAGTAGGTCTGAGTGAATATTTTAAACTGTGTTTGAGATACAGCGCAGTGGTTAATTTTAAACTGATTGCCGTTCCAACAATTTTTTAGTTGTGCGAGCTATAATGGTTCATTAGAATACACTGTGTTGAAAATACAGGTCACTTCATCGTCTGTATCATATACAGTATCAGTCCTTCCGCGGCGACAAAAAATAAGAAAAGTTTAGTTTCGAATAGCATGTATTTTCTTTATCTGAACAGTCAGTTTTATAGGGTATTTCTAAGCGCAGCTATTTTGCTTCCCGCCTTTGCCGCTACGCTTACTGGAAACTGAATAACATGGATCTCGACATTATGCCAGTTTCCATTTGTCTGCTGACCAAACTAAAGATACCATTAATGACTTTCTAAGTTGAACCTGTGCACACACACACACACACACACACACACACACACACACACATATATATATATATATATATATATATATATATATATATTGTTTAATTTGTTTTTGGTCATAATAAAATTAAACCAGTGCAGATTTGTATTAAAAATGTTCAATACAGTTATATTGCAGAATTTTTTAATATTCTTCATTTGTAAACGAGCTATTACGCCACCTAGGTTTCTACCATGCTGCGTTTTCAGGCGATTTGCAATATTGCCTGAAAACGCCACATAGTGGAAACCTAGGTCGCGTAATAACTTGTTTACAAAGAAGGATATATATATATATATATATACTTTAATCAAATAATGTTATGCTTCGCCGTATATGAGCATCCTATGGAGATACTCCACATTTCTAATTATATCAACACATTCAGAAAAAAAAAACTTCTGCAAAAGATTGCCACAGTCTGAAACACACATGATACTTACTGTTGTCATAAATGGATCGAGCACTTGAGCAATGATGAGGTTTTGGAAAGGATGGAAACGAAAAGAAAAAGACAGTTCCTGGGACATGCAATGAGGTAGGGAGGCTTGAAAAACCTGATACTAACAGGCCAGATAGAAAGAAAAAGAGACAAGGGAAAGCAGCGAATAACATATTTGAAGGGCTTGTGCAGATGGATGAGAGAACGGGGGTTACGCGTTTTAACAGGAGAAAGCGTACAAAGGAAGACGTGGGAAGACGTGGAAAGCCATCATCGCTTACGTCATGAAAGAAAAAGGCATATAGAAGAAAGAGGTTCCATATATATGTTGACAATACCAAAAGTAGTTAATCGTAAACTTTTGAAATAACAGACCCACCTCCACCCTCTCACCTTCTTCCCCTAACCAACCTAGACTTAACTTTCTAGTGGTTAATCGAGACTTACTCAAAAGAAATATTTTAATTCTGCCTTTTTACCCCACTGTCTGAAAATTAACTGTCTGAAAAGTGAAACGAATTGTTTTTAAATTTCCAAAAAATAATTCCCATCACCACTTACGAACCATTGCCTAATGAAGTACAATCAAAAGTACTGAAATAATCGCTTTTATGTAGCGATCGAAATGTTTTTAATTATAACTACTGATAGTAGAATATTATAATAATTATACATTTGTAAATATATATATATATATATATAGTTTTTTTCAGTGGTTTTACTTGTAAAATTTCGGAAACGGGTTTTTTTTATCGTAAAATGCTCGATATCAGGATGAAGATAAGTACAAAGATTTTATTTCTTTATATAAGCAGGTTCCTGTCGACTAGCCCAGATGAGTGGGAACATCCAAAAGAAATGAGAAAGTATGTAAAATCCCAAAACCCAATGCTATTAATATTATTTTAATAATATTAAAATTGATCAAGGTGGAGGGCTCGATGTAAATAGTATTATCTATTTACAGAGACAATATATAAAGTATTTCAAACATTCCGAAACTCGATTTTGTTGGATGGCCATTTCAGCGAGAAAATTCTCGCTTCATCAGCAACGTTCGAAACCAAAAAACTTTATTCATTCAAATATGTTACGACATTTGTATAGCCGAAGAAGCCCACAAACATATCCATGCACAGGAATTAAAAATGTGATGGGATTAAAAAAAATAAAAACAATTTATTTGAATTTGTCAGCACGACGTAAGAAAGGGGAAAAGCAAACAGAGGGAATTTTGTTTTTGACTGTTGCTAAGGAAGCGAGAATGTTTCGGTAAAATGGCTTTCCAACGAAATTAAATTTCGGAAGTTTTTAACTACTCTCTCTCTCTCCCTCTCTCTATCTCTCTCTCTCTATATATATATATATATATCCGAGTGATTATAGAACGGAAAAAATTTACAACGTCCAAAACATTAATTTAAAACTGTGCTCGATATATAATATATAGAGCTGTGAATATTTCTTAAAAATTATATTTTAGAACATGTTCAAAATTTTTTATATATCGACTACAAATAGTACATTCGTTTCGACATTGAAACTACAATGTCTCATCAGGTGGTGTGTACAGGTCCTGTCCACACCGCCTGATGAGACATTGTAGTTTCAATGTCGAAACGAATGTACTATTTGTAGCGGATATATTAAAAAGATTCTGTACATGTTCTAAAATATAATATATATATATATATATATATATATATATATATATATATATATATATATATATATATATAAAATGTAGCCAATTTCATTTAGATTCTTTTCTTTTTGTTTTTGTTTCCATCATTTTGTGATTGAATATCTAACATTGTGATGACAGAAGATCTACCAAAAATTAGTGAAACATTGTAAGAACCCAATCGCAGTTGGTAGGACAAATAGAAAATCAAATAAACGAATATAGTCAGTGGGTAGAACAATATATCTTTTTGATTCGTTTCGGTTGATAGGAAGGGACGCTTTTCTCTTTGTTCTACCCACTAAATTTAACGCAACGAAAATCGAAAATAATTTATCTTAACTCAACATAAAATTTGTCACAACAACATCTATAACAATAAAAGATTTTAATCAATAAAAAAAACAACGATCCAAATATGAACACAAAAAATACAACAGTCAGTTAAGTGCCATACGTGATACACACTTAAGCGATCATGTCTCAAAGAACCTTTAAACTGGTTCCTGTTACTCTAAACATTACAATAAACGTTTCACCATTCTAAACATGTTTTTTGTTCTCACAATGTAGGGTATTTAATGACGAAGAGAATGGAAACAAAAATAATCTAAATAAAATTGGCTAGCTTATAGCCCTAAACACATGTGGTTCTATAAAGGACGATACAAACACCATGGACCGAAACATGTGAGACAAAGTTTTAAAGAAAATTAAAACAAAACAACCCTTACACTTAACATCAGAAAAAGAAATTTCTAAGATATATAATGAGGAGAGAAGGCTTGGGAACTTTTACAGAGCAAAACTTACATACATGTCTACTTACCTACATACCTAACGGGCTTGCGTAAATGGATGACAAAATAGGGCTTAAGAGAGAATAAATAAAGATCAGTCAGAGCTAAAAAGGTCATGAGAAAAGAAATTGTACAGAACTATGATTGCCAAAGTTCAAAAAGAACAAGGCATAGATTAGAAGTAGAAGTTAGGAATAACGTAGAGTCTAGTTCACAGTGCAGAATACTCTATCGAAATTAAAATGGCAAATTCCATATGAAATTTATGTAGATATTTTTAAAGCTAAGTGTAATATAATAGATTGAATAGCAGAAGCAATTGATAGGTTAATCTGGCCGTAAATAAAAGTCAATAAAGGACAAGGGTGGTTAACAAATATATGCGGCTTTAGATGATGTCAACAAAGTCAATAAAGGACAAGGGTGGTTAACAGATATATGCGGCTTTATATGATGTCAACAAAGTCAATAAAGGACAAGGGTGGTTAACAGATATATGCGGCTTTAGATGATGTCAACAAAGTCAATAAAGGACAAGGTTGGTTAACAGATATATGCGGCTTTAGATGATGTCAACAAAGTCAATAAAGGACAAGGGTGGTTAACAAATATATGCGGCTTTAGATGATGTCAACAAAGTCAATAAAGGACAAGGGTGGTTAACAGATATATGCGGCTTTAGATGATGTCAACAAAGTCAATAAAGGACAAGGGTGGTTAACAGATATATGCGGCTTTAGATGATGTCAACAAAGTCAATAAAGGACAAGGGTGGTTAACAGATATATGCGGCTTTAGATGATGTCAACAAAGTCAATAAAGGACAAGGGTGGTTAACAGATATATGCGGCTTTAGATGATGTCAACAAAGTCAATAAAGGACAAGGGTGGTTAACAGATATATGCGGCTTTAGATGATGTCAACAAAGTCAATAAAGGACAAGGGTGGTTAACAGATATATGCGGCTTTAGATGATGTCAACAAAGTCAATAAAGGACAAGGGTGGTTAACAGATATATGCGGCTTTAGATGATGTCAACAAAGTCAATAAAGGACAAGGGTGGTTAACAGATATATGCGGCTTTAGATTATGTCAACAAAGTCAATAAAGGACAAGGGTGGTTAACAGATATATGCGGCTTTAGATTATGTCAACAAAGTCAATAAAGGACAAGGGTGGTTAACAGATATATGCGGCTTTAGATGATGTCAACAAGTCAATAAAGGACAAGGGTGGTTAACAGATATATGCGGCTTTAGATTATGTCAACAAAGTCAATAAAGGACAAGGGTGGTTAACAGATATATGCGGCTTTAGATGATGTCAACAAAGTCAATAAAGGACAAGGGTGGTTAACAGATATATGCAGCTTTAGATGATGTCAACAAAGTGTAACGACAAAAAAAGTAACACAAGCTTGAAACAAAGCGATAATTTAAAAAAGTAAAAAGGCATGGGAGTTTTAAGATTATATAAAGTCTATGATTTTTGGTTGAAGAGACTGTGACAGGCTAATGACTCCCGACAGCTCCTTCGTATGTGCGATCTCTCTCCTGCTGCCCACTGCTTCACACAAGCGTCACCGACGAAGAATAAAAATATAAGATTATATTTTTATATATACGTGTTTCTCGTTGCCAGATAGAGGGAAAAGAGACAGGAAAGCAGCGGATAACATATTTAAAGGGCATGAGCAGGTGGATGACAGAACGGGGGCTGAGAGACGTTACAGGAGAAAGCGTGCTAAGAGCCACCAGAGATAGGGGGACATTGAAGACCATGATCGCCTACTTCCTGAAGGGACAAGGCACAAAAAAGAAGTTGCTCGTTGTTTGTCCAGATTCAGCAGCAGTATATAACAAATATTTTCAACAAATATCAGTTACTATTTTTTTTCGAAACGGACCAACACCGCCTTACAACAATGGGATAACACTGCAACTGATAAAATTTTAAAGGAGTTGACTGATGCACTTTTAATTCTTCTTTAAAAATATTATGTTGCCTCTTTCTCTATTAGAAAACATTTAAACAAGTTTCTGCACCTACTGGAAAACTGTCACAAGCTTCAGTGACCAGTTCACTTGCTATTGTCAATATTTCTGAGATTAGGTCGTATTTACAGTGTTTACGTTATTCGGACTATTGTCCTCATCTTTGTTGCCATTTGTACGACGTTTCGGCTGTTGTTAGCTCTGGAATTCTTCATGTGCTAGAAATTTCGAAACGAACCCTTTATTACAATCACTGGGGTATATGAACTCCATTCCTCTTTTGCTATTACTACGCAAGGGTTATAGAACATCAGGTTTATAAGTCCCAAAAGATTCAGTTGTTCTTGTCCTTACGAACACACGGCCCAGTGGATACAGACGTGGGCTAGTTCCTGTGACTTCGCAAAAAAAGTTATGATCTCAATATCAATAGCAGTGGTGAGCAAGTAACTTACAGGGTTAGAGGGCGATAACTCATGACTACAAAAAGAACCACTACTACGAAAGAAATGGAGTTCATATACCCCAGTGATTGTAATGAAGTGTTCCGTTCAAAATTTCTAGCACCCGAAAAAGGCCGGAGCGTACAAATGGCAACAAAGATGAGGACAATAGTCTGAATAATGTAAATACTGTAAATTCTCCAGATACAGCTGAATTTTTAAAACAGGCCAATATATGATTAGTAATTTTGAGTTCAAAAATTATAGAAAAGTTCGCATTCGGGGTAGTTTTGTCAATTCCACTTACAAAACCAAATTACTCATCTAAAAACTCGAGTCATGTTCTTAATTGACTTCTTCAGTTCAAAACCTTCATATGAATGCCATACCCTAAACTTGTTCAAAACTGGGTAAACTGTAATCAACTCAGAACAAGGGTTAAAAATTGTTTCGAGCGAATGAAGTACGTAGATCTTAACGAGGACAATCCTGTATCGAAACTCGTTGACTGGCATTATAGAATCACAAAAAATTATATCAAATAATAAAAACCACATGACTTGAAGATTTTCAACAACAGAAACAAATGGAATGGATAGCAAATCTGACTCGAAAAAAAGTATTGTCTCTGAATCCTATTAGTATAATGAAAGTATACCTGTTGTACATTACCGATGGACTATAACGAGAAACAAGTATATATAAAAATATAAACTTTCACTTTTATTCTTGGACGTTGACGCTTGTGTAGATCAGGAGGGCAGCGGGAGTGTATGGTCAGCTGCTCACTCAATGAATGTCAAATATTCCTTTATAAAAAAAACTGCTTATATTACCAATTAAACATATGCAGTTTTTATTTATTATTGTAACAGATTAACTTTTAAGACATAACTTTTCTTACTAACCTTTCGGTCGTCAATTTCTTCGGTTGCGGACATTGCAAATGACACCAAGGTCTAGTCGCTTGTTTTGTCTCTGAATTTTAATAGTATGACAAAAGTATTCCAAAAAATGGTCGCTAGATTTCTGAAAATGCTTTGAGAGATCAAAGAATGAGGTCTTTGTCAAAGATCACCCTGCTTTGGACATTGTGTTTCTCTTACGGCAGTCTACAAAAAAACCCAAAAAAACAAAACAAAAAAAAAACAAACAACTGTACTATATAACGTAAACAACATCACTTTAGGAACACCACCAGCAGCAACAACTAAAACGAACAAAATGTAAGTAGAAGAGAAAATAATGACTCAGTTAGGATATTGGCTTTCAACGCTACTTCACACAAAAAGTTACGAAGGAAACCCCTTTCACATACAGAAAATATCAATAACTGAACTTGAGAAAACTTTTATTTATTTATTTTGGAAATGTTATTCGTACAAAGATTTTTGGAATTTCAAAATATAGTAGCACTTTTTGGTCGGTCAATGATTTCTTAATATTACAGAAACTGTTATATTGAAATTACCGAGTATAAATTGTATACAGTGAGTAATGTTCATTTTAAAATGAGCCAAGAAAACAAATAAATTAAATTAAGTTGTAAATGTATACATGGAACCCAATCTGTCCTGATATTTAACCCATAGCTAGAGAGAGAAGAGAGCCAAGTGTATTTGCCCGTATGTGATTGTAACGAATTTCATTGGAAATATGTGATACCCACTTGAGCGATCATTTCTCTTTCGATCAATGACTGACTAGGGCGAAGATTTTTAGGTTCCCATTTTTTCTGCCGTAGACTAATTGCCAATCAAGACTATAGAAATCAATCTGTCCTGCTATTTAACCCATAGCTAGAGAGAAAAGAGATGGATTAATCCAATTCCCAAGGGTATTTGCGAGTATGTGAATGCAACGAATTTTTTTAATCGTTTTATCCCAAGCAAAACGGAAAAATCACTGATGCGCAGGGGGCTACATAAGAGAAAAAGATTAGATAGGAGAAGAGTATGAGAAAGACGAACCAGTTACAGGGGTGTCATAGAAGGGAGCAAGAGAAGGATGGGAATACAGGTATGATGACAGTTGCAAAGGTAGAGAGAAATGGAAAAGATATAGAGGGTAATGAGTAAGAACCAGAGTCAAATGGTTAAGAGATGGGTATTGTTATTGCATTTAAATTCCTGGTTGTAGGCGTCAGGAAAGCAGTAATATGGAAGAGAGTTCCACAAGCGGAAAGTTTATAACTGGAATTTGAGTGCGGCTTACTGAGTTCCCATTCCAAGCCGATTTTGCATATCATCTCCAATCTAGAACTACGCTTAAATTCATGAAGTCTAATTACGAAAATGATAGATCTTCAGAACAACATTTTTATAGGAACGACACAGAGAAGACACGTTACTGTAGCGGGGAAGTGATTAGAGACGAGATGCCTGATAAGAAGCTATAACAATGGGGATTCGTTTCTGGATCTTTTCCATAATCTCAAGATGTATAACAGAAGTATCCAAACCAGATTATTCAATACAAAAACGATAGCCGTCTTATAAAAATGCAAGAGAGTTTCCGATGAGAAGAAAATGTCCAGCACGATGCAAAATTAACAAAACATGTCGACAAGATTCAACGTATTGTGTTCATCTTATTTTTTATTTTTATTTTAATCGACGTGGATGAGCAGAATTTCTACACGAGAAGCTCCTCGGAAGAAACATCACATCTTATGACAAACATTTTAGCAACCTTTGTCTTGACCTGATGTTCACTATCTTCGAATTTTAGGATTCGCTTTAACCCTCAGGGGGCCATTCGTATCATATTTGATACAGTATGAAAGCAAGCCTTGAAAGAAATATTTTCCTGAAAAATTTTTTAAGAGAAATATTTTATAAATTTCAAATGAAAGCAGTACTGACTGCTCGGTCAATGAATACCAAATGTTTCCTTATAGGGAAATACCAAATGTTTCCTTATAGGGAAATACTGTATCAAATATGATACGAATGGCCCTAGAGGGTTAAACAATACTGATAAAAACACAATAAACTGTTTATGAAAGTTTGTATTAAAATATTTCGAAAAAAATTAAATAAAAATGTATTTGAGGACAATAAAGAAGAAATAAAGGGTAAATAAGTAGAGAAGAAAAGAGAAAGGAAGAAAAGTATAATTAAAAATGGAGAACAAATGTTAAGATGGCTAGAGTGTAAAGAGAAATGAAGAATCAGAAAGAAACGAAGACTGAAAGAGAGAGAGGAGTAAAAACATCAAATGAAGAGAAAGTAACGAGAAGAAACGGAAAAGAGAAGACAGAAAAGGCAATAGAAGAAAGAAAGAAAGAAAGAAACTAAGCGAATGAGAATAGAATGAGAAAAACATCAAATGAAGAGAAGGTAACGAGAAAAAACGGAAAAGAGAAGACAGAAAAGGCAATATAAAAATAAAGAAAGAAAGAAAGAAACTAGGCGAATGAGATTAGAACGAGAAAAAAAGAAGACAGGAAGAACATGAATAGAAAACAGAACAAAGATTATGGCGAGTATATTGGAAAAAGAAAAAAAACAAAAAAGAGGAGGAAAGCAAAGGAAAAGACTAAGCAAAAAGAAAGGGAAAATGAGAAGAAAACGGAAGAAAGGACATAAAAGGAATAACAAAAAAAGGGTGAAAGGCAGGAAGGCAAAAAGTATAACAAAGAGAATTAATAAAAAAGAAGAGATAAACAAGAACAAGAGGAACCACAATAAACAGAAAAAGAAAAAGATTGGAAGTGAAAGCCAGAATACATTGAAAGAAAGAATAAATGGTTAAATAAAAGAGCAATAAAAAATAAAGAAAAGCATAGAAATTAAGGATTAGAAAGAAAGAACCATTATATGAAGTAATTAAAAGATGTAAACTATTTAAACGAAAAAATGTAAAAAAAACAAAAAACAGCTAAAGCAACTAACAACGGAATAAAATTCATTAAAAGAGTAAAACAGGTAATAAATAAAGTATAAAGAAAATACTCCTTCAAACAAAAACATAAAAGATATAACTTATAAGAGAAAGAAAGAAAGAAGGCAAAATGTAGAGCAGACGGTTAGAACTTCCTCCGAACAAAATTGCCTCTAGTGTTGTACAATTTCATCAAAAACATTGGGCATCTCTACGAGACTTAATTTTCCTTTTCTTCGTTACCTTTTCTTTTCTGATCACTACGTTCAAGCGTTCGGCAAAAAATTTCTTCAGTTATTTTTCTATCGTGTACCTTTAGGGTCTAGACCCAACCGACCCACAAGATCAAAACTGTAAGACATATAAAGTTATCCGATCAGAAAAGAAGTTAAAACCGAAATCATATCGAACAAAACCAGTAAATTATCTGAACGTGATTCCAAGTTAATATCAACGCTAAAATCTAATTTACTTTTGCATATCTCAAGGCAAAGCAAAAACGTCTGGACAGAAGAACGTATCCCTTTGCCGTACCATTTCGTACGGCTTCTGAAATGTCGTACAAATAACTGAGCAATGTTGGAGAGAAAGTAACATCTCCAATCCCCAATATATATATATATATATATATATATATATATATATATATATTATATTTTAGAACATGACCAAACTACAATTTACTAAAAAAGTGTGCATTTTGTTTCGACATTGAAAGAACAATGTCTCATCAGGAACGTTTACTATCTGATGAGACATTGTTCTTTAAATGTCGAAACAAAATGTATACTTTTGTAGTAAATTGTAGTTTGGACATGTTCTAAAATGTAATTTACAATAAATATTAATTGCTCTATTTTTGAGCACTATTTTAAATTAATGTTTCAACGCTGTAAATATTTTCTTCGTTCCTTATTCATTTGGATATATATATATATAAAAAACCTAGGACATATATTGGTTTTACTACAACCACGCTCTCCCGTAGACTTACATGTCATCTTTCTGATCAGAGCACTATTAAACAACATTTCTCTGAAAAACATAAACATGTAGGTAATATCAGACAGATTTTGTTCAACAATACGGTGATCCTTACTCATACACACAGTAAGAGGAGCCTGCAGATATTGGAGGCCATGTACATCAAATCAAAACAACCAACACTCAATAAAATCAACTTTAAAACAGGAAATAACATATTACATTGCATTTGACTACATGGTTTTTTTTTTGTCATTCCGCGCTATCCCGCGGTGTGACGTCATAAAACCGCATCGCAAACTTAAGAACTGCGTTTATTATTTTTGGTAACTATTGCCGTTGCCAAGCGGAGTTTTATGCCAATATAAAATAAAATCGTCGGTGGATTTTGTAATATTTCAGTTTAAACAACCTCTCTGAAGATGGCTCATGTGAGCCGAAAGCTTAGAAGAAAACCAATAAATAATTATCCAAATGTTGGAGAATTTTTGTCTTTATTCTCAACTGAAATTAAAGCAAAAATACGACGTTTAGAACGGCTCATGATTAAACATAATAGACATTCATTGTCTCTTATATTTAATAGCATATGTTTACAATATATATATATATATATATATATATATATATATAAACTGCTCTCATTTTACTACCACAGAATTTTTCTATCTGGAATCAGCAACACACTAAGCCTTCCTGGACCCACAATTTTAAGTAAGTGGAGTGTCTTCATCGAAATAACAGTTGAATCTACTGCAAGGAAACTTGGGTCACTGTGCCGTGCCAGAAACTTTTCTCGTCAATCTTGCACAGTTGAAAATCTATGCATATAACACTATTGCCATATCTTGTCGGGGGCTCCTGCTATACATATCCAGACTTTGACAAAATTCAAAGAAGGATCTGCAATGTAATGGAGCCTGTCTTGTCATCTCAACTTCAGTCAATTTCTCACGGACGTGGGGTAGATACCATCTGTTTTTTACACAAATATTTTTTATGGCAACTGTCCTGACGAGCTTTCTTCCCTGGTATCTCGACTACATGAAATTAAGTGTGCGACTAGATTGGCATTTAGGTACCACCAGCGTAATTTTGAAATAGATAAATGCAGCCACAACTTCTACTCGAATAGATTTTTCTCGCACTTCCTATCTATTTACTTGCTTCCGTGATAACTACAATCCTCAAAAGCATAAATTTAATGTCAGTGGCCATCGTCTGTGTTTTTGAATTTCGTTCATCTTTTGTCCTTTCCTTAATTCTCCTTATAACCACACTTTTCTTTCACTTACACACCCTGTAACCCCCTGTGTGTATAGAGATAGAGTATATTTGTAAAAGAACAATATAACTAAAGAGAAAAGGAAAACTTAACTCACGTGTTTCGTTCTCTGAGGGAATTAACATGGCAAATATAAGGATTTTATTTTGTGACAAGTATTTATGAGCTCAAGTCCATGACCTTGTGGTGCAGTGGATATCGACTCAGAACGACAAATCGGGAGTGAAGAGTTCAAATTTCAGTTTAAGTTCTTGCATTCACATACGCACAAAACCCTTGGGAAAGGTATTAATCCGTCTCTTCCCTCCAGTTATCGGTTAAATAATAGGACAGATCTTGTTCTATAGCCTTGGTCGACAACCAGTCTCCCGCAGATAGCAATAGCAACCTACTGCGGGATAATCTTCTGCCCAGTCAATCATGTTTCTTTCGCGACATGATCGCCCAAAGTGTGTATCAAGTATGGCACTTAACTGACAACGTTATACCGAAAATTTTGAAAAACAAATAACATTTCTGCTCTTGTATATAAATACATGTTATCAAATAAATCGTTCAATTTTCCCTGATAAAGACCCCCAGAATTCTAAATACATAAGCTAAAATAAGTTTTTCTTTTATCTTTATTCATGTATATATATATATATATATATATATCTTGGGTGCGTGAACGAGTAGTCAGGATTTTTCAGGAAGGTGACTTCTTGATGTTATCGGTCTGGAGAAGGATATCCCAGCGTGTGGCACATTTGGAAAGTGAAAGCCATACCACGGGTTGTTCCAAGCTTAGTAAGTGAAATTGGGTAGACGGCTCCCTTTGAGGAGTCGTCGATGGTTGTGCTAGCTCGAAGTCATAAGTCATCGAGACCGAGGGTTTGAGCGTCCTGGCGTTGTTTGGACTGTTGATCATTCTAGATAACGCGCTATCTTACAGAAACTGTAACTAAGATCCGCTCAGCAGAGTTGCATTTTAAACCATGGGTGGTATCTGTGGGTGTTGACCAAACATAATTGTGCCTGAGTAGGTGTCTGCATTGGATTTAGCTAGCCGCCCCGAATGACCAGCTATTATATATATATATATATATATATATATATGTATGTGTGTGTGTGTGTGTGTGTGTGTGTGTGTGTAAAAACATTAAATCTTATTGTACGACTACTCAAATGAACCGCTCGATATAGGATAACAAATGCCAAAAAATGAACAGTACTTTTTCTGTTTATTACGATAAAGATCATACCAACTCGTTTTATGATATTTCAGAAAAAATTGTAAGTACAATATCTGATAAATATTCCACGAAACCATTCGTTTGACCTCCATTATGTAGGATGATAGAAAAGATAGCCGATTTCATTCTTCATATTTGTTTTTGCACGAGGAATAATATTGTGCCTGGCTACATTAGGAAAAACAAAAAGAATGCTTGCTGTAAATGGTGCAGTCATGTGGACAAAAAAAAAAAAAAGAAATATAGAAATCTTATTTTAAACTTTAGATCGGCTTTAGTTTTTTCGTTTTTCTGCCTATCCAGTGTTTTAAAATTGCGTGATAGGACTTTTTTACGTCCTTGAGTCGACGGCTTACATTCACGAGTTGTATATTTTTCTATAAAGAAACTGTAAGACCTGCTAAAGGAAGTAGTTAAAGAAAGAACTACATATAAACTACAAGAAAACTGAATTCATGGTAATCAGTAAAAAGAGAAGCCCAGGGGATAGATTATGTTAGAAGACGTTGTTACAGAGGGTAGGGAAGTGGGAGGGAAATAGAGACATTTAAAGTTTCAGTCAGTTAAGTGCTATACATGAAACACGCTTGGGCGATCATGTCTCGAAAAGACATGACTAACTGGGCAGAAGATTATCCTGCAGTAGGTTGCCATTGCTTTCTGCGGTAGACTGGTTGCTAGCGAAGGCTATAGAACCCAATTTGTCCTGTTATTTAACCCATAACTGGAAGGAAGAGACGAATTAATACCTTTCACAAGGGTATTTGCGCGTAAGTGAATGCAATGAATTCGATCTCGGTTTCCCGATTTCTCGTTCCGAGCCGATATCCATTGCACCACAACGCATATCCCTGTTAGTTATGTGTAAAAAATGAAAAATAGGCATATCACAAGAACGGAAGTGGGGGAAAGCAAAACTGGAAATGAGGGGATAAATTATTTTCTACCCTCCCCTCAGAGGCAGAATGTGGCTACGAATCTTTTCTATCACTAATTCTATAGAAAATCAGTCAAATAAGTGCCATACGTAATACACGCTTGGGCGATTAATTCTCTTTCTCACTGAGCAGAAGATTTTCTCTCAGTAGTTCGCCATAAATTTTTGCGATAGACTGGTTGCTAACTTAGGCTATAGAACCAAATCTGCACTGCTATTTAACCCTACAGTGAGAAGAGACGGATTAGTATATTTCTTAAGGGTGTTTGCGTGTAAGTGAATTCAACTAATTCAACTGGAATTCGAACTCGGTTCCGCCAGTTCAAGCATTCACGGCTAAGATTCACCATGCCACTTACATTATAGCAAACCACCCACGTTCTTTTCGTATTCCATCGGTAAGAAGTTCTATTCAAACAGCTTCGCAACTCACCACTGTGAAACCGTCTCCCAAGAGGATGTTTCCCCGACCGCTACAATCTGTTAATATCTAAATTAAACCGTTATATTCCCTTTCTAACCGTATAAATTAAACCTTAATGAAATCCCCTACTTCGAGTGGTTCCTGGGCCTTCTACATGGTAAAGTTTACTGTTAGAACAACCCGTTTTATTAGTAGATGCTACCGTTTTGTTGTTACTGGTGATGGAAAACTTCAAGTGGCGTGGTGTGTGTTATATGATAATACACATTGCGATTCTATAATTCCAGTCTGCATAGTCGTTGAAGGATTGTGATTTTCAAGCACTGATACTAGAAAATAGTTTTAGATAGCTGATAGATCAGACATTTCTCAACGAGTTGGTTTCTATTCATGGCATCCATATGAGAGTATCAAGCTGATGAGGATATTTAAGGAGGCAGCATACGGAAAAAAAAAGATTTCCAAGTTTTGGGATCCGAGTTAAAACCGATTCCAAACCATCATTCTTCATTTCTAATTTCACTGCTTTTTTGCCTTTACTGGTCGAATAATGTATCGGATAAGCATGTTGTAAGGAAAAGCAACTAGGATAAAGGAGTTAAATAATGTACTTACGACACTTTTAAATTCAAAATAAAAGAGTAACAAAATGAGATGAAAAGAAACTATTATTATGAAATCAAACTATTGTAATATTTATATGCCGCTGCTGCTGGTAAACAAGAATCGTCTTGACAGACAAGAACGAACAAGTTCACGTATATATATATATATATATATATATATATATATATATATATATATATATAAATTTATATTTTTATTCTTCACCAGTGGCGGTTGTGTGAAGGAGGAGTGGCCGGAGAGAGATCGCTCACACGCAGAAGCCGTTAGGGAGTCGTTCACCAGCGGAAGTTCTCTGTTCTCGCTATCTCGTTGTGTTTTGCCTCTTCTCTCTGAAACCTCAAACTTATATAACTAAAAACTCCCACGCATATCAGCCCCTTCAGGCTGTCACTCAATTGACGTCAATCATATCTTTGTCGGCTATTGCTTTGTTGTCGCCATATTTTTTCTGCCTTTGATTTTAACCATATCTTTGTCGTCTATTGCCTGTGTTTCTGACTTTGATGTCAATCATATTTTTGTCTGATCAAGTTAATATATGACACAATTATTAAAATTAATATTTCTCAAACATCATGTATGAATCAAATGTGTTAAATTTCATGAAAACACCTCATATACTCTCTCGTGTTGTATATATTCGGTTGCAAAAATGTCCATTTTTTATATGATCAGTTTGAGAATACATCTCGGGCACATGCCTGGTAGAGATTATTATCTCTCAGGTGCGTCTATTTTCGAGCAGAGTGCAGCTCATTTGTGTCTATCCGAGGACAGATACGTAGCTGAGAAAAATAAAATACTAAGAGATTCCCGGTCTAGAAGAACAGATACCTAAAGCTGCACTACCCCATTACACTAGAAGGGTGAATCAGTGGTCACCACCGAGGCCAGCTGAACCGACAATTTTGTATTGATTTTATCCTTGTAAAATGAGTTTAGATCACCCCTATCAAACACTGTATGCGGTCAGTCAGTCAAGTGTCATACGTGATACACGCTTGGGCGATCATGTCTCGAAAGAGACATGACTGACTGGGCAGAAGATTATCCCGCAGTAGGTTGCCATTGCTTTCTGCGGTAGACTGGTTGCCGACCAAGGCTATAGAACCCAATCTGTCCTGTTATTTAACCCATAACTGGAAGGAATAGACGGATTAATACCTTTCCCAAGGGTATTTGCGCGTAAGTGCGGTATGAATTCAAAAAGGTCGCAGCAAAAGAATTATGTCTTGTGTATGGCAATGTGCGTTGTGGTGTAATGGATATCGGCTCCGAATGAGAATTCGGGCAGCTGTGTTCGAATTCTAGTTGAATTCGTTTTATTCACTTAAGCATAAAGACTGTTAGAAAGGTATTACTTGATCTTTTCTCAGCTTCATCTATGGGTTGAATTGCAAATTCAGAAAGTAATAGCAACCTACAGCGGAAAATCTTCCGCCTAGTCAGTCATGTCTCGAAAGACATGATCACCCAAGCGTGCCTCTCATATGGCAATAAAGTGACTGAATGACGTAACAACACTCGTTTGGCCAGCTTCAACCGTGAATTTATTCGCTCGAAAAATTTCCTTTTTCTGGACAACTATGTTTTTTCAGCAATGAGATTCTCCTAAATAGAATCGATGAGAATCCTAAGAAAATGCCATGAGAATTGCTAATGCAGTTTAATAAAAATTGCACTTGCATCCTATAACAACTTCATGAACCCCAAAAAGTGTACAGAAATAACCAAATTATATTTTATTTTAATAGAATTTCTCGAATATTCAGTCTGGTAAACAAAAATAAATAAATATCCTGTTTAATAAATAAACGAATCGTCTACTTAAATATGGGCATCCACTAACAATAACGTTTAAAATCAAAAAAATATGTCGGATTAATAAATTTGTAAAAAAATCCATTACTTCATTAGAATTTGCTTTTGTTTATGTTCAGATACAAAAATAAACAGATATGAACTTTCGACACTTTGGGAAGTAGTTTCGCTTATAAGGCTCTATTTCGGCTTTTCTTGATCGGCGAGACCCTTACTGTTTAAATAGTTCTAAAGTGCTTCGTACCTAACGACGGCTTCTCCTGCTAAAAGAGAATTTATGTTAAAGTTTTAAGAATAATTCAGGCCGATGGACGAAAATAAAGAAATATATATATTCTTTAATAAATAAACGGAGCGTTTACTCAAATATGGATAACCACAAAAAATAACGCCAGAAAAAAGTCTGAACTATGTCAATGGTTCCCTCATGATCTGATTGGTTCTAAGCTTCATAAACGCGTACCGTTTGCTTGTTATTTAACCGACTGATCTAATCTTTCATCGGTAGAGTTATCACTAGTGATGAAAAGTTTGTACTCTCTGGCGATATTCAATGAAATCAGTAATGGTTACATAAAAAAAAAAGATAATACATCCCCAGACTCGAACTACAATAGAAAAGTAATATTCTGTGATTGATGGAATGTAAAAAGGCATTGTCTGTCATGATAATTCCAAACAAAAATGAAAGCTGTTAATCCTAAGAAGTATTCTCATCGATTGGAGGCATTACACAATAATGCACATGAAAATGCGCCTACAATTGCTTAATCCTAAACGTGTATTTTTACGCAACCATGAAAGACCACGTATTGTAAAAAACACTCTGGAAAATATGGCACAATATATAGTAATTTCGAATGGTTTTAATTTTTCCTCCTTACTCTTGCGCAATATGACTTGCATCCTTTGAGTTCACTGCAACATTTTAGAAATTAATTATGAAGAGTTTAAAACTGATATGGAGTTAGCATGGAAACCTGAATAATCTTACGTCCGACTGATCAAAAATGAATCAAACAGATACAATTATTTAAACTATTTACATTGTTCGGACTGTTGCCCACATCTTTATTGCCATATTCTCAATATGTGGATAAAAACGGAGACCACCACCCTCTGTGAGTTGAGGTTGAAATAATAGACAGAGATAATGGTAAATATGAAAATCTAAGTTATCTGCGCATTTGCTAAGCCACAAAATCTCCTAAGCTGACAAAAAAAAAAAGATAAAAAATAGGTGTGTTACTAGAGGAACGTTTTTTCAAAATCAGTCTTCCCGCTCTGTCTTCCTGGTTTCCGATGACAATTTCTTTGAAGACACGTGAGCTACATACAGGTTCACTCTCCAACATAAAAGTTATTTTTTGTTTTTCCTTTTGTTGTAAAGACCTTTTCTGAGAGGCCAAAATATCAGATAAATTCTGACAGCAATGAGAAACATCAGTTGAGATGGTTGCAAAACAAGTAATCATATTAGGTCGTTGAATAAGTTCTCGCAGATTTTTCATGAAAAGTAATGTTTTATTTACAAAAATTAATAAGAAACATGTCACTGAAAGTATTGTTCATTACTAGCTACTAATTTTCCCCATCTTTCTGGCAGCATTTGTAACCTGACACAAACACGCTTTCCTTGACACGAAATCTGACATGTTTGACGGGTATGAGAAACAAAACTGTTTGCACTTCGGCGAAATGGCACACGAGGATGGGCGTTGTGGAGCAGTAGATATCAGCTTGGAATGAGAAATCAAAGAGCCAAGTTCGAATTCCAGTTGAATTCATTGCATTCACTTACGCGCAAATACCCTTGGAAAGGTAATAATCCGTTTCTTCTCTCTAGTTATGGGTTAGATAGTAGGACATATTGGGTTCTATAGCCTTGGTTGGCAATCAGTCTACTACAGAAAGTGTTGCCAACCAACTGCGGGATAATCTTCTGCCCAGTCAGTCATGTCTCCATCGAGATATGACAATGCCATACACAGCATTTCAAGCTTGCTTATAATACTTTCTTATAGATGCGTTACTATTTGAGACTACACGTACTGAGTACTGGGAACGTCATCAGTTAGATAACAGCGAGAACTTATTCAAGGTTCTTATCTAAACTTATTTATAAATGGAACTTAGTCTCTGTGTGTGTATGTGTGTGGCTGTATGTGTGTGTGTGTGTGTGCCCGTTATCTATAGACACCGAAATGGCTGAACCGATTTTCTTAAAAATTTACACAGTTGTACTATAAGCGTCTGTGAATGTTCTTAGCTAGGATTTGCGTCAAGGTACCCCCGATAAATATCAAAAATCTATAATCGAAAAAATCGGGTTATAGAAGGAGTGGTCCGATTTTAATCAAATTTGATACACTCATAGACAAAGACATAAAACACGATATTCAGAAGTTTCTAGGTTGCAGTTCTTACAATAGTGCAGAAAATCGATAATATATATATATAAAAGGCAAGATGTTTTTGTGTGTGTCTGTTTATCTGCCTGTATGTCTGTAATTTTAAGCCCTTTTATTTTAGTTTTTGCTTTGGGTTTGGCTCTAAGTAGGTATAATTGTAGTTCTTAGTCTCAGCCATGATACCATTTACTCAGAGGACTTATTTAGCCTTCAAAATTCAGTTTAAAACGAAAAAATCTTATTTGATATCAATACCAGGAAATCAGAATTTGACTTACATTCATTCATTTTTCTTTCAGTCTACGGTTTCGCTTTAACTGGAAACAACTATTGCTTTTTAGTTTTTCGTGCCAACGTCCAAAGAGTCGAAGCTCTAGGACCATGGATTAGTTTTAAAGCATTCATTACACCCGAGCAACGCCGGGCTATACTGCCAGTATAATACTAATAATGAAACGTGTATCATTGAAAGTTTCTACCGCTAAAACAGCAATAGCAATAAAACAATACTAATAATAGAGCGTTCCTTAACTCAGAGAATTGAGAGAAAAGGCAACAATGAGCATATGGATTGCAGATTTCAATAAAATAATGAAGATGAAAAAGCAAGAAAAAGGGATGACAGCTGTTATATGATAATAACAGTTTCTTAATTCTAGTGCTGACTTTATAAAAATGCCCTTTGTGGTATATTTCAGCAGAGGCACACGGCCTTCTCGAGTATGCTCATGAGTGATTGAGTTTATGAGTCTATCCTTTCTGGTCCTTGCCCGTATTGCAACCAGCATGTAGGTTAAATTTGTAAGGTTTATCAACCATTTACATGTTACTAAAAGCAAAAACTTTTTTTAGAATATTGAAAAACAATGATTTACTGATACATATCCTACTAACTAACCCCTAACTGGGGACGAAGTTGTGTATTTATAACTTTCATATGCTTATTTTTGAGGAAGTGAATATAACGAGCCTGACTAGAATTTGAACTCGGATCTTCGATTTCCGATTCCGAATCGTTATCAATTACATTCTCTAAGCATTAGTCAGTCAGTCAGTTAAGTGCCATACGCGATACACGTTTTGGCTGATCATGTCTCGAAAGAGACACGATTGATTGGGCAGAAGATTATCCCGCAAGAGTTTGCCATTGCTTTCTACGGAAGACTGGTTGCCGGCCAAGGCCACAGAACCTAATCTGTCCTATTATTTAACCTAAAACTGGAAGGAAAAGATGGATTAATACTTTTCCCAAGGGTATTTGTTGTTAAGTGAATGCAAGGAATTCAAGTAGAATTCGAACTCGGCACCCTGATTTGTCGTTCTGATTCGATATCCACTGCACCACAAACAGCGCATGTATTTGCAAGTGGTCACCATCTAAGTACTGATCTGTCTCGATGTTGCTTAAGTTCGTTGATCGTACGAGAACCCACGTTTCAACGTGGTATATAGCCATAGCCCGGAACATTTTGTCGATACACAATGAGCGTATTTCGGAAAGCTTCTAAACAAAACTTTCTGTCGATACACTCTACGGTCATTATGTGTATTTCAAATTAAATATTTTCCCTTTAATGCGTTATCTAAACAATTCGTTTAACAAAATTAATTTTCTTCAAGGTCATTTCAAGAAAAGCATATTTTTCTTACCTTCGAATTGATCTTAAATTTAATCTTCTCCTGTTACTGAAAGTCAGTTCCCTGAACGCTCTTTTGTTCATACAGAATTTTCTCACGGGATTACTGAGCAGTTTTTGAGCTTTTATAAATGAAGTTCATGTGAAATCATTTACTTGATATGAGTATGTTTCCTAGCCTAGTCAGAATGTCTCACTCGAGATATAGAACTTGATTTCAGCAGTTTATTAAACTGGGGTTTGAATTTAGTAGATAAGGAAAATATTCTGACAAGATGATTGTAATGGGTGCCCTAAAATAAAAATCATTTATTTTGAAACTAAATATTTCCGTGTATATTTAAGGATCGTAACGGCTGTAAACACAGAAAGTAGAGTCAAGTTCGAATTCCAGCCGAGGCCGTTGTGTTCATCTTCGCACAAATAGCCTGGTTAAGGTAGGAATTCCTCTATTTTCTTTCTCCATCTAAGGATTAAATAATAGTATAATCTGAGCTCTCAGGCTTAAGTCGGTGTCAAGTTTAGGAGAAAAACCACTCTAAATTCAATTCTTATTGAGAACCTTGTATATGTATTCAGTGATGGATATTAGCAGTAGACCTGGCAAAGCGGAAGCAATACTGTTTGTCATAGAAAAGGTTGTAGGATGTGATATAAAGATCCACTTCACCATTTCGAGCACTTTGTCAAAAATTGGTAAGAGGCTGATAGGAGTTTTTAAAGACAGGAACAAGAGAGGAGGGCTTTCAACAAGCAGGAGAACTAGAATCAGCGAGGCAATAGTTGTAGATATTGGAAAGGACAGAGGAGAGTTCAGTGGCACACTTTGTAGGACGACTTAGTGGAGCAAGCTTATAAATTATGTTACAGAACAGAAAGGGAATTATGTTATAGGTCACTTAGTTTAGTCTCAGTTCTAGGTGTGAAGTTGTGTGTAGGTACTCCAGATATGTCAAAAGTGGATTTAGAAAATTTTCGAGGAAAACACTAAGCCATGTGTTCCGTAGTTGTGAAGATCTCAAATTCATTAAATAGAGGAGGGATCGAGGGTTTACTGTAGATTAACACACTTTTTGCGGAGCTGTCAGTAGTCTTTGGAGTCAGACTTTCGGGATTCTATACGATGCTTCATTCTATTAGCAAACAACAGCTTAACATCAGAGACAAAAAAGCGCCTATTATAGTCAAAAGTGTCTCTCCGGTAAAGCCGGCAGAAGTGATTCTCGTGGGCATAAACAGAAAGAGCAGAAGAGAACCAAAGATATGGATGAAGTTTAATTTGGAACTTCCTGGCTGGAATGAAATCATCGACGCCAGCTTTCACCCAGGAGGAGACCTTAGTGACGCAGTCTTTAACATGGAGACTAAATACTTTGTTCCAAAGGGCATCACAAAGGAAATCGTGGAACGACTACCAGTTCGTTTTTTTATAGCAGTAAGATATTCTACTGATAGGTGGTTCATTGTGGACGGGGAGTAGGGAGAGCTATTAACTGAAACCACAGCATGATCAGTTTCCAAGAGAGCAGAGTTGAATGGCATGGCTAGAGTCAGGGCTAGAATTGAAGCAAAGATCTAGCAGGGAAGTTTGTTCTTCAGGGATACTGAGGAAATGAGTAGGGAAATTCACCACTTTCTTGAGAGACTGAGTGATTGAGAAGTTCACGCTATGGATGCCAGATCAGAGACAAGGATTTTCAGCCATTTGGTATGGTGGGTATTGAAGTCAACAAACACAAATATATTGGCGAACGGGCGAGAGGAAATGGACTTGTATATATTATCAGATATACTGTCTAGCAAAGAACAGTCAAGAGAAAAAGGGTAAATAAAGAAGATCCAGAAGAAAGAAAATAAAATCATCAAAATTGATCGGATTTTGCACATTAGTCATCAGATTTTGTTTGGGGACTTCATGGAAGCGAACCCTATAAATACAACAGCGGAAAATGAATGAAGTTAAGATATGCAAATAATTTGTACAAAATTTATTTATCAGCATTAAGGCAAAATTAGTTCTCGAGCAAAATGATTTTTTTTTATTTAACTAGTTTTCCCTAGAATCTAGGAAGAGGGTACTGGATTGGTATGTGATGTCCGTCCGTCAATATGGCAGTGAATGCTGGACAAAACCATCAAAGATGAAGGGCAACCTTGAAGCAACTGAAATGTAGTTCTACAGAAGGATGCTGCGAATCTCATGGATCGAGCATGTGAGCAATGATGAGGTCTTGGAAATGATGGAAACAAAAAGGAAATTGATACTGAGCATCAGGAAGAAACAGCTGAAGTTCCTGGGACACGCAATGAGGAAGGAGGGCCTGATACTGACAGGCCAGATAGAGGGGAAAAGAGGGGAAAGCAACGGATAACATATTTGAAGAACCTGATCAGGTGGATGACGGAACGAGGATTGCACGGTGTAACAGAAGAAGGCGTGCTCAGAGCCACCAGTGATAGGGAAACATGGAAAGCCATGATCGCCTACGCCCTGAAGGGAAAGTGCACATAGAAGAGAGAGTTACTTTCCTCCAACATTTCTTAGATTTCAGTCTCATTTTTTTTACTCCTATCATGTGAGGCACTCAGATAATTTTACATATTAGACGACCGTCTTTCTTGATTTTAGTCTTGTAATCACCATCTTTGCCTTTCTGTTGCTAATCTTATTCTTCCAATATATCTTTCCATTTCATTTTTATATTAAACACATAAAATTTTTAACATGGAATGATATTGAACAAGAAACTGGGTTATCAAATGATCAATAGAGCATAGACACTACCGAACGTCTAAAAATATAAAGGGAACAGATTAATTAAATGCTTCCTTGTCTTCTATTTTAGGCATGAATTGAATCACAGTACATAATTTCAAGACTTATTTTATCTGAGTACATTGTTTAGAGACGTGTTTCATTGCACTATTAAAACGTTCTCACTATTTAAACTTTCAAACAATTGCCGTCATCGTTGACGTCACATGTAGAGTAGCTTACCAATATTTATATAAACATCTCAGAAGAAGGACTGACAAATTACATCTATTAAAATTTTCTCATTCTATTTACCGTGTCCCTTCATGACATTGGCAATTTTTGTAGCTCTTACAAATATTTTGTATGTTTATCTTCTCTAAAGGACATATAATTGCTAAAGCTCGCGAGGTGGGTTACGTTCTGTTTTCTTCTATACCACTTGCCTTCTATCTGTTCTGTGACAATCAAATTTTCCAAACTCTCTTTTCTCATTATAAGCTCTGTAAATTTCCACTATCTTCTTGATGTTAAGTATATGAGTTTTTTTTTACATTTTATTTAAACTTCATCGTTAATCATAAGTGCGGATTATTGTATTCTCATTATCCTCCTGTAGAACAACATTAATGTAGTAACGGCCTTTTCTTTATATGTTAAGACACAGTGTTTCTTTTTAAAGTCATTATACCCATATACTGATTTCCTTTGTTAAGCAGAGATAATTTATGTAGATTTTCCCCGCTGGAATATGCTTTGATTTTCGTTTTACTGTAACTCTCCAGTTTTTAAAGATTAATAAAGTCATTGACACTGAATCATATATCTTGTGCAATGATTTTTCTTTTTACTTTAAAATCTGTGACGTTTTTCACGTTGGTCATAAATAATTTCTTAGTGATTCTATCATTCTACGATATATTCAAGTTTGGTTTGTTTATTATTTTGGATTGTGTGCGTTTGTTGTTTTTCCTGTTTCCCAAAACCAGCTTTTTTTATTCATAAATATTAATTGTAAGAGAAGCCAAAATAATAGACACACGAAAGCAACGGATTTTGTTGAAATGGCTGATTTATATTATTCTTTATTAATCTTGGTGATGCATGGCACAAAGCAATATATAGTAGGTAAAACTGGATAGAAAGTCTAGAAAATATTAAAACAAAATTATTATGTTTAGTCAGAAGTAATTTCAGTTTTTTGGAATCACTTTTAATGATGAATGTATCTTCCTATGGATGCAGGGCAATGGGTATCGGCTCGTAATGAAAAATTGCAGAGATGAGTGACGTATGACGTATTAGCCACCTTCTCGAACTTGCGACCCTCTGTTGCTTTGACATCTTTTTGGACTTATATGCAAAACCCAGACAAAGGCGATAGGTCAGTGTCAGAATACCACGCCCACGAGGTATTCTGACAAATCACTGAAAACCTTGGCCGTGGTATTCATATTCTGTAACATATAGAAAAGATGTTAAATAAATTACAACCTACCAGAGAACGTCAACAAGCTGAGCACTCTGATTTCAAAAGCCATTTGTGACTCAATCTAAAATAAATTTAGCTTCGCTCAAATTAAAATGTTCAGTGGGGAACAAGCAAACTACACAACAGAAAATGTCTATTACATATGCACAATTCTTACTTATATATTAATTTAGTAAAATCTAGAAGAAAGTTAAAGTAATGAAGCATCCCCTGAGTATAGAGTTCCCTACCCTAGTGAATTGTCGCATGAGGCGTTACACGAAGAGAAACATGTCTGTTGGTTAATACGTTTACTGAGCCAAAGATGCATGGAAACAGCTGAACATATCGTAAGTAAACGAAGCAAAGCATTATCAGGTAAGCAAATCGTGTTAGAAACAAAAGAATGCGTGCTATGTAATAACTATTCTCCCATAGTACCATTGCTATATGTGAGATGAAGCTGCACCCTTTTCAATTTCTGATATTAACGGCCTTTGAAGGTGATGGTTTATTTTTTTGCCCTACTGGCCCTTCACCAGAGAACCAAACATTTCTTAACCCTGGTTACTATATCGCTATTTTCATGACAGATTCTCAAGCTAGTTGCATTTCTGAGATTAATGGGTTAAGTCTTTCACAGCTATGATTCGCCATACCAGGAAAAAAGGGTCGACTCATTCATATTCCATTAATGTGCTATTGGTAAGGAGTAGGTTACACCCAGACAGCTTCTTCTCCAGAATTGTTAAAAAAATGGCTCCGATCACTACGACATTAGTCTTTTCTAATCTACGGCCATTTATCCTAATTTCCTCATAATATCAGTCAGTTAAGTGTCATAAGTGATACACTCTTGGGTGATCATGTCTCGTAGACTGGTTGCCAGTAAGGCTATAGAACCCAATCTGCTCTGGTATTCAACCCAAAACTGGAGGAAAGAGACAGAAAATATGCACTTTCTTTTAAACACTTACAACAACCTCATTCAGCAAGCATATATTTTGAGTTGCTCTTGGGCCTAATATTGGAAAAACAATATTATAAAATATAATAAAATTGTCACTAATCATTTGATAATAATAAACTAAATAATTTGAAGATAAGGAAAAAATATGCATGAAACGTCTTAGCCGAAATAAACTTCAATATGTTCGGCACCCAGTCTGTACACTTTTTCAGATTTGTCAATGTCAAGCTGATTGCTGGGGTGCCAAGGCAATTATGGAAGAGAGTTTAGTCAATGTTATCATTCAGTAACACTCTACCTTGAATAGATCTTAGATCTTGTATTAGATGAAAACAATATAAAAGTAGGCTGGAATCGATAGAGAAGTAGAGTTATTAGGAGTAATGCGGATAATACCATAAAAGGAATATTTAAGTTGTTAGTAAGTATTCGGCATGAAAGAAACTATTATGAAATTTATACTTAAAATTAAAAAAAGACAACTAAAATGTCTGATGAAAATGCCTAAAAGAAAGGGGCGTCTAAAGAATTTAACACTCACAGTATATAATGAAGTTAAGAGAAACAATTAGAATTAGCGAGGAAATTATTTAATGAGTGTGTGTGGATGAATAAAAAATAATACCATAGAAGGAATATTTAAGTTGTTAGTAAGTATTCGGCATGAAAGAAACTATTATGAAATTTATACTTAAAATTAAAAAAAGACAACTAAAATGTCTGATGAAAATGCCTAAAAGAAAGGGGCGTCTAAAGAATTTAACACTCACAGTATATAATGAAGTTAAGAGAAACAATTAGAATTAGCGAGGAAATTATTTAATGAGTGTGTGTGGATGAATAAAAAATAATACCATAGAAGGAATATTTAAGTTGTTAGTAAGTATTCGGCATGAAAGAAACTATTATGAAATTTATACTTAAAATTAAAAAAAGACAACTAAAATGTCTGATGAAAATGCCTAAAAGAAAGGGGCGTCTAAAGAATTTAACACTCACAGTATATAATGAAGTTAAGAGAAACAATTAGAATTAGCGAGGAAATTATTTAATGAGTGTGTGTGGATGAATAAAAAACAGGAATAAAACGCATGATAAAAGGTGAAATATTATTGTCAAGAAGAAACGATGAAGGTGTAAAAAGAGCTGATCGCCGACAACTTGAAAGTACATAAAAGTAATTTAATTGAAAGTACATAAAAGCAATTTAACCCATAGAGAAAGGCGCAACTATATTTGTTTAGTGAGCTTAGAGAGGAATTACTCGTCATGATCGTACAGCAACGAATAATTAATAGACACCATCCACAACCTGTACGACGCCAATTTACGTATCCTTATGGATCTATAGTGAATTGATCTAAGTGACGTGCTTAAGAAACACCACACCATGAAAAGCAACCCACAAAGAAGCTAATAGAAAGCAAAACTTCAGAGAACTGTTAACAAATCGAGTAGAAAATTGTACAAGACTGATTCCTGACCATTTGAGCTTGAAAGATTTGATTAGAATATTTCAACCGCACCATCAAAATATCCCTTTTGGAGTTGAACGGACGATTTCGTTTGAGCTCCTCACATAATCAATATTTGAAGCGATTTGTCTTATAGAAACGGCACCGCGTTCGATATTCCAGATGCTGAGCGTAATAACACGCCCATTGTACTCAGTGAACAGAAATATCACGCTTTCAACCTCATTGCCATAGCACTTTAGCAAATAGCGGAAAGTGTTAGGGAAAATGAAACCGAAGAAAGGAATACGAAAAATACAAAAAAAATCTTCCTTAATTTTTTAAGAGGAGAGATTAAAGAGTAATATTCGACAAAGTATGAATTTACTTCAGGTTTTGGTTGAGGTGGTTGGAAAACTGATTAAACAGAAGAGAAAATTTCAATGAACAAACATGGAAGCAGGGAAAAACGAACCAAGTCTGTAAGTGACTAATTATAGAACAAGTCATTGGGTGCATCTTTTGAGAATCGCAGGAAATTTTGCAGTATTTGTGCGTGATGAGATATGAAGAAAATGGGTGACAATCGACTTTTCAGAATTGAAAATCAAAATGAATAAAAGTATCACTTCTACAAACTGATGCTATACCTGCTGGCGGCGAAACGAGGATGAAAGGCTAAGGAGTCTTTAATAGACGGTCTGAGTGGGTTCTTTGAATCTACATTTAAGCAACTAATGAGTAATTTAGTATAATACATCATATTTTAAAATGGATTTGAGTCTACAATCATTTACTTGTTTTAAGGATAGGTATGACAACTACAGGTGTGGGATACTAAAATCAAGTAGGTACAAAAATACCTAGAAAGTGTTATAACAGACGATGGAAAGCGTGACAGAGATCTGATGGCGATTTGCCATGGCAAAGGACGCGGTCCAGAAGTTGAATAAAGTATTGAGACACAGGAAAATTTCGCTAGAAAGAAAAGAGTATTGGATTGCTAGGTGATGTCAGCTTTTCAATATGGCAGTGAATGCTCGACAATATCATCAAAGATAAAAGAAAAAGGAAGGATGCTACGGATATCATGGATTGAGCATGTGAGCAATGATGAGGTTTTGGAAAGGGCGGAAACGTAAAGGAAATTAATATTGAGCATCAGGAAGAGACAGTTAAAATTCCTGGGAAAGCTGTCTCTTTCTGATGCTCACAAGAAATTTCCTTTTTGTTTCCATCATTTCTAAGACCTCATCATTGCTCACATGCTCGATCCATGATATTCGCAGCATGCTTCTGTAGAACCACATTTCAGTTGCTTCAAGTTTTTCCTTCATCTTTGATGATATTGTCCAGCATTCAGTGCCATATTGAAGAACGGACAACACATATCAATCCAGTACTCTCTTCTTTGTTTCTAGCGAAATTGTCCGGTTTCTTAATACTTTACTCAACTTCTGGAATGCTTCCTTCGCCATGCCAATTCGTCTTCGGATCTGTGTCGTACTTCCGTCTTCTGTTATAACACTTCCCAGGTTTTTAAATTTTTGTACCTGCTTCATTCTAGTGTCTCCGACCTGTATTTGGCATTTTAGGCTGCCCTTTTTACTGATGACCATGCATTCGTTTTTCTTGCAGTTTATTTGTAATTCTTTCTTGTCACTCTCTTCAGTTACATCTTGTAGTTTCCTTTCTGTGTCTGCTATCAGCACTGTATCATCTGTGTACCTTAAGTTGTTTAAATTGTGGTCTCCGATGGCAAATCCAGGCATAACTTCTAGGGTCCTCAAAATATTCTCGCTGTACAAGTTGAACAGATCCAGTGAAAAGACACATCCTTGTCTTACGCCCCTTTCTATCTTTGTATATATGCTGAATTCGTTACCTGTCCGTTTATAAGCGATTTGCTGCCAGTAAAGTTTCTTGATTACTCTTAAGTTTTTCACAAATATGTCAAAGCTGCCGAGCATCGCCATCAATTCTTTGTGGCGTATTTTGTCGCAAAATCAATAAAGCACATGTATAAGTCCTTCTTCATTTGTATTGGCCTTTCAGAGAGCATCCTAATCATAAATATGGCATTCCTTGTTCCAGTGTCTTTGACGAAACCGCACTGTTCTTGTCCTATCTCTGGCCTGATTCTGCTTCTCGCTCTATTTATCAGGATTCGCACGATCAGTTTTGTTATATGGCATATTAAACTGATGGTAATGGTGAGTTTGCACTGGTTTGCTACTGGCTTCTTAGGTAGGGCTATGAAGATTGACTTGCTGAGGTTATCACTATTATAAATTTAATTTATTATTTCTGGAATTTTCTCTATACCAAATTCTTCCAGGGCTATCAGTAGCCCTATGACTGTGCCGTCTGGTCCAGTGGTGAGAAAAGAACAGGGTTCATGAAAACAGAAGATGGCGATTAATGCTGCATTTAAATTTTTGAAGATTATAGGTAGTTGACGTTTTTAATATTGGTCGCTGATATTTAAATCGGCAAGTATTTACTAAGTAAATTGGGTGCAATTGATATATTTGAAGCATTGCTGACATCACATTTGATAGCGGGAAAGTAAGTGCAGAAGTAACGAAACATCTGTGTTTTTACAACAACAGCAAAGCCCATATGTGGTATATACTGCAACTATGTTGAACGGACCTTAGTTACAGTTTCTGGCAGAGACCACCTCAAATGGTGTACTGGGTACTACAACAAACTACATCCGGCAGATAGTGAGGTTTTGAGAAGCGTGAAAGCACCTCTTAATTGCTGCTTTTCTAGCTCCACTATCACCCGGGGTGGTAGCACCTGTTAGGGTCCCAGCTTTGGTCTGACAGTTAACTCCCAAACTGCGGTTAATACACTATCAAATCATAAAACCATATTTTATAGTAAAAATACCAACAATACATTGTATAATATTTATTACCAGCAATAAAATTTGAAAAAGAATTACCAGCAATATATTTAACAAAAGATATTATCAGTAATATATTTCACTCTCGACAAAAAAAAAAAAAACATCTTTTCAATAATACGTCAATGAAACCTTATCCAGAAAGTGCTCCCGTACAAAAAATATATATCATATTGATAAGAACCTGTCCTAAAAGTCTTGTCGGCATTAAAAAGCTCTTTGAGATTTATGTGCCATAAAACCAAACTAAACTAAAAAAAATCAATTTCTTTACAACATTTAAAACACATCACTCAATAAATGCAGCGTTTAACTAATAAAACAACAATTTTTGGTAAAATTCGACTTTATTGCTCAACATAGTCTCCTTATAAAGTGATACACAGATTCCAACGCTTCTCTAACAATTTGATGCCTTTTTTGTAGAACGATTCGTCTTCAGTTTCAACTTCCGATATCACATTTTCATTGGAGCCATATCGCTTTCCCTGGAATATTGTTTTGAGGACTACAACAGCCAATAGTCGCTGGGGGCCAGATCTGAAGAATAGGGTGGATGCGGAAGCAATTCGAAGTGGAATTTATGCAGTTTTGTCATCGTTGCAGTTGACATGTGAAACGGTGCGTTTAATGAAAGATCCATTTTTTCTTTATTTGTGGCAGTTTGTGGGCGATTTCTTCCTTCAAAGGCACCAATAAGTCTATATAATATTCGCTATTGTTGGTTCTTTTTTCTAAAGGTAATGGATCAACAAAATACTTTGCACATCCCAAAATACAGACACCAAAACCTTGCCTGTGAATGTTTGCGTCTTTGATCGCTTTTGACGGCTTTCACGAGCTGCTGTCCACTCAGATGATTTCTGATTTGATTCTGGAGTGAAGTGGTGGATTCATGTTTCATCCATTGTAGATATTTACACAAACACTCTTTCTTGTTGCGTTGAAGCAGTTGCAAACAACGTTCTCAATAGCGCGTTGTTGTTTTTGATCGTCTTTGAGCAAATGCGGCACCCACTTTGAATACAATTTTTTCATTGACAAATCTTCATACAATATAGTGAATACACTGCCTTCTGATATATTTCAATTTCTCTGCTAGTTCACGCAACTTTAATTTACGATCGGCTAAAATGAGCTTGTGGATTTTCTGTGGATTTCATTTTGCGACAACTGCCGATTTTGGGTGACCTGAGTGCTCAGCTTCATTTGTACGACTTTGTTTAAAATCAGTATACCACCACTTAACCGTTGTTTCCGACGAAGTAGAGTCTGAACAATAGTTATCAAGCCATTGCTTTGCTTGAACAGTATTTCTATCCATCAGAAAGCATTGCTTTATCAACACAAGAAATTTAATTTTTTTCATTTATTTTAAAATTTGCAACAGTTGCTTCAGTTAAATAACTTTAATTTGTTAACTAATAATCTAGTTGGGCCCAAATTTTGTCGCGTACCATTTGAAGTTTAGTACATCATAAAATTATATGAACTTTTTATTAGTGGCACCATCCATATGTCAGGCTCAGGAATTATTGAGTGATGTGTAATCTGAAAAGAATACATAATCGAAATCAGACTCCTAACAAAAACTCTCTTTACAAAAATGCGTTAATGAAAATTGATTTACAAACTGATTTCTAACACAGACTACATATTCTATTTTACGGACATATCCTAAAAATGTTGTTAGTATTAGATAACCCATTGAGATGTTGACATGTCGTAAAACAAAACAAATCAAGCGAAACCTAAACTGGCGTAATCAAATGTTTATGAACAAGGCTAGAGCTAGTGAAAAACTACTCAAAAAGCGAACGTAAGGCTCCCTAGTCAAAGGTTGCTTCATGGCTTGTGAATAAAACTGGGTTGACAAAACAGTTCGGAAGCTTTCTAAATGTGTGCAAATACATGTCACTAGTCAGCGTGAGAATTGAATAATATTGTAAATGCTTAAACTGTTGACCAAACAAGATTGTTTGCTTTCTTACAGAAACTATGTCTTCTCAATATATTCGAATTATGAACTACAATTTGGAACTACGGATTTTGAACAAATTACAGATCAGCCTAAGTAGATGTCTGCAACTAAGGTTGGCTAGCCACCTTAGCAGAGAAACATAGTTACTTGTTTTAAGGATAGGTATGACAACTACAGGTGTGGGATACTAAAATTAAGCAGGTACAAAAATTTAAATACCTGGAAAGTGTTCTAACAGACGATGGAAAGCGCGACACAGAGATCTGATGGCGATTTGCCATGGCAAAGGACGCGGTCCAGAATTTGAATAAAGTATTGAGACACAGGAAAATTTCGCTAGAAAGAAAAGAGTATTGGATTGCTAGGTGATGTCAGCTTTTCAATATGGCAGTGAATGCTCGACAATATCATCAAAGATAAAAGAAAAAGGAAGGATGCTACGGATATCATGGATTGAGCATGTGAGCAATGATGAGGTTTTGGAAAGGGCGGAAACGTAAAGGAAATTAATATTGAGCATCAGGAAGAGACAGTTAAAATTCCTGGGAAAGCTGTCTCTTCCTGATGCTCACTAGAAATTTCCTTTTTGCTTCCATCATTTCTAAGACCTCGTCATTGCTCACCTGCTCGATCCATGATATTCGCAGCATGCTTCTGTGTCTGCAACGATGACAAAACTACATAAATTCCACTTCGAATTGCGTCCGCATCCACCCTATTCTTCAGATCTGGCCCCCAGCGACTATTGGCTGTTGCAGTCCTCAAAACAATATTCCAGGGAAAGCGATATGGCTCCAATGAAAATGTGATATCGGAAGTTGAAAGATCACCATCCAGAGTTACAGAGAGAGAGAGAGAGAGAGAGAGAGAGAGAGAGTGGGGGAGGTAACATAAATAATTGACTGACTGACTAAATTATTTTCTACAGCTGACAAATGGAGTGTGGGTTTTTTATAGCCAAAATTTTTTTTATATTGTAAGATTATTTTTAAGTGAGAGGGAGAAAATAATGGTTTAATAATGCAAGTGTTACTAGTTAACCCATAGATGGGGAAGAAGTGGTAGATTCATAGTTTTCCCATGTCTATTTCACTTAAGTAAATATGACGAACCCAATGTGAATTGAAACTCGGCACTCAAATTAACAATTCCGTGACATTATCGATTACACCACCAACACGCCCAGAAACAATTTAAAATTATATATATATATATATATATATATATATATATATATCTCATGATCCCGGCCAAGGATTAAGCTTGTGTCTCGAGTGTAGGCCATGAGTAGTTCTTTTATATTTTATACCCACAAGAGACTTATTTACTTCTATTTATTTGTCCTTTTTAATAATAAAAGAATTTTAGACGGGGATCTATAATTACACCCCCGTTTCACCGTTTTGATTGTTGTCGTTTCAATATATATATATAAATATATATATATATGTGTGTGTGTGTGTGTGTGCGTGTGTGTGTGTTTCTCTCTCTTTCTCTCTCACTCTCTCTGTGTTTGTGTGTGTGTCTATGCCAGCGCGAATGTGTATGTGTTCATGAAACTATTTATATTCATTTCTTTGTATGCATCAATATCTGTGTGAGTATTCATGAAGACGTATAAATACATGTCTGTGTATGTATTCAAGTGTGTGTATATACCCATGTGTGTAAGCAACCCTGTCTATGTATGTATCTATTCATGAGAATGTGCCAATTTCTGTGAATGCATCTATGTCAAAGGTTGTCCGTGTACATGTAAGTGTATGTATATATGTCTGTATCTTTATCTGAAAATGTATCAATATCTGTGTATCTGTCCATATCCGATAATGTGTCCATTTCTGTATACGAGTCCATGTCTGTGAACGTAACCATTTGTGTGTATGTATTTATGTGTTATGTATCCATGTCTGTCTTTGTATCCATATCTGTGTATGTATACATGTATATGTGTGTGTCCATGCCTGTACATGTACCCATGTATGTGAAAGTATATATATATATCTGTGTATATGCTCATGTATGTGTATCGGTCCGTGTCTGCGTATATATCAATATCTTTGTATTTATTCATGTAAGTTTATGTGTGCACGTGTCTATGATTGTGTATGTGTCAATGTTTGTGTATGTATCAATAGCTGTGTATATATACATATTTGTGGATGTATCCTTACCCATGTGAGAATTCACATCTGTATATGTCCAGATCTATGTGAATATGCTTGTCTGTGTATGAGTCCATAGCTCTGTGTTTATATGTTCGTGTAGGTTTCTGTGTTTGTGTATGCATATATATATATATATATATATATATATATATATTTATATCTGTGAATGTGTATGTATTCATGACTATGTATATGTATATGTCTGTATATGTATCCATGTCTGTGTATTCATCAATGTCTGTAAGTATCCATGTATGTGTATATGTCCATATTTTTGTAAGTATCCATGTCTCGGTATTTATGTGAATGTGTTCATGTCTGTGGATTTAGCTGTGAATCTAACCCTGTTAGTGCATGCATTCGTATTTGTGTTTCTTGTCAATATCTATGTATGTGTTTGTATCTATGTATGTGTCAACGTCTGTGTACGTATGCAAGTCTGCTAATGTGCACATGTCTGTGTATGTGCATATGTGCATCTATGTAGCCAAGTGAATGTATATATCAAAGTGAGTGAAAATGTAGATGTCTGTGTATGTATCTTTATCTGAGTGTGTTTCAATGTCTGTGAATATGTCTTGGTCAAAGTATATTTCCAGGATAATGTACGTGTATATGTGAGTGTATGTATCCATGTCTGAGTATGTGCCTATATCTGATTATGTATCTTTGTCTGCCAAAATATACATGTCTGTGTATGTATCGATATAACACATCACTCAATAAGTTCCAGGCCTGACACATAGGTGGCACGACTAACAAAAAATCCAAATGGTTTTTATGAAGTACCAACCTTCAAATGGCACGTGACGAAATTCGAGCCCAATCGGATTATTAGTTTACAAATTACACTTATTTCAGTGAAGCTATTCTAGAACATTTTCAAAACAATGAAAAAATCTGAATTTCGTGTGTTGATAAAATATTGCTTTCTGATAAATAAATAATATTGTTCAAGCAAAGCAATGGCTTGATATTTGTTGTTCGAATTCTGCTCCGTCGGAAACAACGGTTAAGAAGTGGTGTGATGAGTTTAAGCACGGTTGTGCAGACACAAATGAGGCTGAAGGCTCCTGTCGCCTAAAGTCGGCAACCACAAAAATCCACAAACTCTTTTTGGCCGATCGTAAATTGAAGTTGCGTGAGATAGCAGATGATGTGAACATATCAGAAGGCAGTGTATTCACCATTTTGTTCAAAGTGGGTGGCGCGTTTGCTCAGAGTCGATCCAAAACAACAACGGGTCAAAGATTCACAACGTTGTTTGCAACTGTTTCAACGCAACAAAAAGACTTTTGCGTGAATATGTGACATTGGATGAAACAAGGATCTAACAATTTACTCGGGAGTCAAATCGGCAGTGAGCTAAGTAGACAGCATCTGGTGAAAGCCGTCCAAAGCGACCAAAGAGGCAAACATCAGCAGGCATGGTTTTGCCCTCCGTATTTTGTGATGTCCAAGGTATTTTCTTTCATCGATTATCTTGGGAAAGTAAGAACCATTAATAACGAATATTATATAGCATTATATAGCATTATTGGTGCGTTTGAAGGAAGAAATCTCCAAAAGCTACCACAAATGAAGACGAAAAAAGTTATCTTTCACCAAGACAACGCACCGTGTCACAAGTCGATTGCAATGATAGCAAAACTACATGAATTGCGCTTCGGTTTGTATTCGCATCGATTCTATTCTCTAAATCTGCAGCTCGACTACAGCCACTTGTTCACTGACGGGACTTGGCATTTCTTTGTCTCTTATACAAATATTTTCATGGCTTCTGCTCCGACGAGCTTAGCTCCCTGGTGCCCTTTCTACAAGAATTTATTTGAGCAACTAGGCTGTCAACAAGGTCCCACACTTTTACACTGAAAACAACCAAATACAGTTTCACTTCTACTAATTAGCTACTTTTCTCGCACTTTTCATCGGTGGAACTCCCTTTTGTATATTTGCTTTCCAAGAGTTAAAATGCAATGTCAATTGCCATCTCTTATCCTCTTGACTCCCATACTTCTTTTATCCTTTCCCCAACACCTCTGAATCTTGTTCTTCTCCCTTTTTTCCTATACTCTCACGCAACTCTCTTCACGCCGGCATTCCCATCATTCTCTGACACCTCCTAAAACCGGTTTCTCTTCAGTTCTCCTTTCTCTTCGCTCTCCACCTATGTAACCTTCACTCTCATCTTATGTAGCACCCTGTGCACTAGTGGCAGAAATGCTTTGCTTGGGGTGAAATGATTAAAAAAAATTGTCTGTATATGTCTAAAGCTAAATAAAGATTCAACTGATTTGTAAATATATATGATAATTTGGAAAAAGATTTTTCATAAATATTTTCTTCAAATTAATAGGGAGATTTATATTTGGAAAAATACTTTAAATATTCTTCAACAACAACTCAGTAGAATCTATTGTTGTAGTCCAGTCACATTTTCTTGTTTCTTTTCGCAGATATTAAAATTGTACAGCTTTTGTTTACAAACTGTTCCAAAGACGTGTCCTTTTTTTGGTTTAGTTAAATATATATATTTAAAATAAAAATTAAGCCCATAATTCTCTTGCCATAATTTATTACCTTTGTGTTTCAATCTTTGACGAAAGTTACACAATGAATAAAACATTAAATTCACCTCCACATATACTAAAACGATCTAATGTTTCATCTAAAAAAAAAATAAAATCAGATTATATTTAACGGGAAATATAAAATAAAAAATGTCATGATGTGTATGTAGAAAGTTGTGTCATAGTATATAATACACAGGAATGTTTAAATCGTATAAAAATATTTTTTAACATTATATGATTTTCACTACAGTCGAAACATCACACACGTATATATATAATATATATATATATATATATATATATATATATATATATATATATATCCAAGTATGGGTGGAATAATATTCCCCATCCAAAGAAACACCATTTTTAAAAAGTGCTCAATACAAAGTAGAGCTAATAATAATAATAATAATAATATTTATTAATAAATTATAACATTGATATGTTATAATATCACTACAAAAGTAGCTATTTTGTTTCGACACTTTTTGTGTCTTATCACTTGAAAAGACACAAAAAGTGTCGAAACAAAATAGCTACTTTTATAGTGATATTATAACATATCAATGTTATAATTTATTAATAAATATTATTATATATATATATATATATATTAGTGTTTAATTGTGATAATCACCAAGGTTGTTAGTTTTCAGTCGTTTTTACTAATAAAATATTTTGTTAACAGGTAGTTTAAGGTAAAGTACTCGATATCGTAGTGTAGATAGACAGTTAATAGATACATAAAGTTTGTCTCTTTAACTGAGCAGATTCATGCTGACTTCTAAGATTCGTGAGGACACCGTTATGATTTTTCACTCGTCAGAGCTGCTTGCAGTTAAGTCCTGGTTTTTCTTGTTTATATAGAATATGGTGTGATATTGAGAGAGTCATATTTTTGTCATTATTTGGTTATTCTGCTTTTTCTTTTTACTTATGAATGATTGATTTTTCTTTTTCTTTCTTTTTTATTGTGAATTTGTTTAATATATTTTATTTTTAGTGTAAGCGTGAATAGATGTTTGTTTAATTAGGATTGATCTTTTTGTTTTATTGGCCTCTTTTTTATTAGTTTGATCTTTTTCCTAATGTGTTAATATGTTTTGCCGTGTGACGCTTTATTTTTCTGGGTTATGGTTGAGTGTTATTGTATTTGTGTTTTGTAAGCTTTACGGGTGTTTGTTTTTATTCTATTTTATTTTGATTTGTTTATTTTTATTGTTCATTTAGTGGTTGTTGTATTATTGTTTGTTTTTGTGGTGACTAAGTGTTTGTATTTCCTTTTATTTTTCGTATTTATATCTGTATTTTTTCTTTAATTTTTCTGTTTATTATCGTGATTTCTTATTTGTAATTATATTTTTAGTATTTAGTTTTTAGTTTTTAATTTTAATTTTTAATTATTTTTATTTATTTAGTCAGTATGCATATTTTTATTAGATTTTTGTTGTTATTCATTGCAGTTTGTGTGAGAAGTCGGTATTTATTCGCATGTCTAGGTATCTTCCCTTTTTAAAGAAACGACTTCATATGCATCGTCTAGGGGTATATGTCGGCGAATATCTCCCTCTCGCTAGGGTGATGTCTCTTGAATTGCATGATCATTCATACAAGTGTTACCGTCTTACACTACTAAAATCACTTAGCTATCTTTTCTTTCTTTACCGCTCCCCATTTTCTCCTGAATTTTTTCGTGCTAGACAGTATCTCTGACAATATAGATAAGGCCATTTCTTCCCACCCATTCGCAAATATATTTGTGCTCGGTGACTATGCCCACTATGCCAAGTGGCTCAAAAACACTGTCAGTGAACCTGCGAGCATCTAAACGATAAACTTTGTGTTGTGATGTGAAGCTTAGCACTAATAGGTCGCTTAGCTACTTATTCTCAGTGACCGAGTTATATAGGCTTCCTCTTTCACGTACGTAAATTAGGCATATTAATTTGCCAGTGTCACTACATCTCTCTGAAACTTATATGTTTTATACCTCTAGTAGTTCTTGTACTTCTCATGAAAGTTTCATTACTTTGCTCTACTTCCCTCTCTCCCGTATTTGTTTCTTTGGGAGACCTAGATCTATCCCTCGCCGATCTGTAACCATCTGCATTGTCTTGCATTATTTGATCCTCGTCCGAAATATCCAACTGATTCTGGCCCTCTTGATCCTGCATTACTTCGTCTTCTGATGTTTCATTCTGTAGCGGTTGTTCTAATGAATCATTCACGGACGGAATCGTATGCATTTCTTCCTCATTTTGCTTTTCATATTCACCCTGGCTCCTTATTTGATCTGCATGGGCTGATATACTGTTGCCGTTTTCTCTGTTTATTATAGCTGTATTGTGGCCTTTTTGCATTATAAATTCTGCACTTTCCGGATTAGATTCTTTGTTCTTTTTGTACCATATCTTTTAATTTGTGGAATACGACATCGTTAGCGGAGCTCTAATTTGCCTTCCCATTAAAGCTGGTGCGCTTTCTAGTCTTCCAGCGTGTGGCATTGTGCGATAGCTTAAAAGCAGCCTCGCTAGAAAAACTTCTACTCTTTCTTTTTGATGAGAGCATGCATTAGTCCCTTTTTTACGGTCTGCATCATTCTTTCCGCTAACCCATTTGAGTGAGGATGATATGGGGGAGTCTTATACGGTTTACATTCTATTTTTTCTAACCATAAATTAAAATCATCATAAAATTCTGGTGGATTGAGAGATACCAGGTTTTTTGATATGCTATTTCTGGAAAATATGACCCTTAGGATCTGTTTTATCGTAGAATTTTTCTTGTCAGGCAACCGGATTATTTCAGGCCAGCCTGAAAATGAGTATACTAGAATTAATAAGAACTCAACTCCATTAATATACGCATGATCCATATGCACTCTACTCAATGGCTCCAGTTCTCTGTGCCACGAATGTAAAGTAGCCTGTGTAAAATCTCTTAATTCTTTACATTTTTGCACCTTTTTATATATTCTTCGATATCGCTTGAATCACCATGCTTCTAATTTTCTCGCTTTTTTATGTGGCCGCTACTCCACAATGTACATTGTCATGTACACTTTTTATTACCAATTTTCTTTGTGTTTCTGGGAGAACTACCAGATCCCCATTACAAACTACTCCATGTTCTATCGTTAATTTATGTCTTATTTCTTTGTATGGTCTTTCTGTCCTAGAACAATTTCCCCATGGGTTTTTTCTTTATCTCGATAATATCCTACTTAGTACTTGATCATGTCTAGTTTCCGCAGCTATTCTATCTAAAGACAAAACATTAGTCTCTACCCAATGTAAGAATGCATCTTCAAATTCTTCTGTTTTATCTTTTGTCTCCTTGTAAAATCGTAATCTTGATAGTGCGTATACGTGCGGAATTGAATTTCCTTTGACATATTCTATATCAAAATCAAATGCCATTAATCTAATTGCCCATCTTAGTGCCCTCGATGTGGTAAATTTGGGTAATTCTTTCCTTGGGTTGAATATAAACTCTAATGGTCTATGATCACTTTAAATTTTTTTCCCATTAAAAATTGTCGGGCCCTAATAGTTGTCCACAGATAGCTAATGCTTCATTCTCTATATTTGAATAATTAAATTTGGTATTCGTCAGTCTTCTTGATAAATACATTATCGGATGTCCTTCTTGTGATAATATTCTCAATATGGAATGTTCATTTGCATCTGTGGTTAAGGTCGCTTCCTTTTTTGGATCAAACATTTTCACTACTGGTTTCTTTACCATAATTATTTTTAATTATTCAAAAGCGTTTTGATGTTTCTCTGACTAAATGAATTCAACATTCTTTGTTTTTTTAATTTGCATACGGTTCAGTCAAGTTCGTGTATTTTGGTAAATATCGCCTGTAAAAATGTACCTTTTCCAAAAAAGACTCCAGTTATTTTTTTTTATTTATAGGTGTAGCTACTTTTTAGTATTTTTTCTATCAAGGCTTGGTCTGGGGAGATACTTTCTTTTGAAATGGAATAACCTAAAAAAGATAAGTTACAATTTCTTATGCATTTTTTTTTAATTATTGTCATTCCAGCATTTTTAATCTATTCAAGATTATCTCGGTTTTCTTTTTTAATTCCATTTCATTAGTAATTCCTATGCATATATCATCTTGGTAACAAATCATAGTTTTCATATTTCCTAAAACCTGTTCGATGACCCTTTGAAATATGGCGCTTGCGGTTTTTTTCTATATGGCATCCTTTTCCATCTTCGTAACCCTATTGGCGTATTTATCGTGGTTACTTCTTTGAAGTTATCGTCTATTGGTACTTGGTGGTATGGCGCTTTTTAAAATCTATTTTTGCAAAAATGTTTATTCTTGCCAGTTCATGCAATGCAACTTCAACATTCGGTATGGGACACGAATCCGAACAGATTTTATGATTTACGCCTATTTTGTAATCTCCACAAATACGTAAATCATCATCTCTCTTCCTCACCACTACAATGGGTGATGCCCACTTGCTACCCCCAGGGGGAACATTTTCAAGAAGGTCTTGTTCTATTAATTTTTGTAGTTTTGTTACTACTAAGGGCTACAAATATACTGGTACTTTTCCTGACTCATAATAAGATGGGGAGACATTTTCTTTTTTTTTTTAACTTTCCGATGTTTTCCATTTTTATCTCATTAATTACTTTAGTGGAATTTATGTTAAGTACGTCGTTTCCAAGAAGTCCGTGGTTCTTTTTACAACTTGTGACACTTATACGTAGTACTTCAAATTTACCTTTTAACTCCAAGAACCTTCAAAATATCCTAAAGTTTTTATGATCGACCCATCAAATTGGCGGAGTTGTGAACTGCTCTTTCGTAAGGGTTGCTTTCCAATGCGTCCCAAAAATTTTCTTGGTATCAGCGTTACATCACTCCTAGTATCCATTTGCATATCTAAATTGTAGTTGTTAATTTTAACCTTTAATATAATATCTTTTTCTTTTGTTCCATTTTTTTCTACATTCTTATTTTTTAATGTAAAGACGTCCATATCGGTTATGTTTTCTTCCACTCTTTCAACATTTTTCTTTTTTACTTTGCATACTGCTTGAAAGTGGTTCTTTTTAAAGCAATTATTACAGGATTTGCTGGGTATTTTTCTTTTTTTATTTCGTGATCACGTCCACAATACGAATATTTTCTTATCTTTTTTACCATGTACGTCTCAGTGGATATTTGTTCACTGGGTTGATTTTTATGATAGCTGTTTTTCTGCATTAATTCTTGTTGCTGTATAAAGTCAATGCATGTATTTAAAGAAATATTTCCTATTTGTACTTGTCCCATTATTTTATATAGGTGTGTAACTTTAATTGAATCAAGTCCTCTTCAATTGTTGTTCCGTCTTCTTGCATTTTGTAGACGGTGTACATAATTGATATTTGGATCGTCAATCTTTTGTATCAACGACATGAATTTCGTTCTTTCCGCCACTACCAGTCTTTTCTTAGGTTTCATATTTCTCCTTATAATCTGACTTATTTTTTCGAAAGTCAGGTCTTCCAAGTTTATGAGATATGTCATAGTGGAAACTTTGATTATTGCCTCGCATCCCGCTGTAGCCAAAAATAAAGCCGTAATTTCATTTTCGCTCCCTTTCTCCTTGTTGTCTTTCAGCTTTTTCTTCTCGCACTGGCAGAAAAACAGTGAATCTATGCCTCTACCAAATCAGAATCTTCTAGAGACAAATGAGATGCTATCGGCGACGCCATTGTTGTGATGTAAAGCTTGGCACTAATCGGTCGTTTAGCCACTTATTCTCAGTGACCAAGTTATATAGGCTCACTCTTACACTTATGCAAATTTGGCAAATTAATTTGCCAGTGTCACTACACTTTGCAATCACTCAGCCTCTCACGCAAGTGGTGGATTTTTCTACGCGTCTCCTAAGCATCACTATAGAACACACTTATTTGCCAGATCTCTGCTTCACCTTTATCACTGACTTCTAAAAAAACATACGTCTTTGTCCTCTTAGAAATTCTGACCATGTTGTTAATATCCCTCTCCACTCACCTACACCAAAAGCTCCTATCAACAGAATTTTTTACTGCTATCTGTGTGATGTCTCTTGGAAAAAAGGATTTAGCCTCCCTGCTGAGAACTGCGCCCCCAGGTTGAAAGCTGTCATCGAATGCTTTTATCCCAGCCAGTAAGTTCTATCTTAATTTGTACCCCTAGTTCTCTCATGCTTTCTCAGCTGCCATTGCCCACAGGAATCACTTCTTCCAGTTCAATAGGTCTACTCGTAATGAGTGCCAAAGAATACTAAACGATGCTAAGCTTCTGTTTGCTGATAGAATGAAGCAGCGTATATTAGCCCGCAAGTTCGGCTACAAAGACTACTTGCAACTCCATCGCTTCTTTAATCAATAAATTTGAGGTCCTCACAACCATGGCAGACAAAGCCGAGTGCTTTGCAGACAGATTCTCCTCCAACTCTACATTTGACTCGTCTGGAGTATCAGCACCCGATTTTCTACTTAGAACAGAGGCTCAACTGAAGGGTGTGTAGATAAACCCTCTCTGGTCTCCAACATAATTTCGAAGCTTGAACCCCATCAGGCTTGCGGATGTGACGGTATGCTGGTCATTGTCATGAAGAAATGTGCCCCTGAACTCTCTTCTGTCCTGTCTAAACGCTACAATTACTTCCTATCTAATGCCTGCTTTCTTGCCTGCTTGAAGTTCTTGTCGGTGGTTCATATATTTAAGAGCTCTGGAGAACCCTCGAACCCTTCAAATTATTGCCCTATCAGCCTCCTTCCGATTTTGGCCAGGTGTTTGAGGCTATGATCAATGGTGAACTGGTTCAACATTTCACAGCCCATAACCTATTCTCCGACAGACAGTACGGCTTCCGCTTTGTCAGGTCAACCGTGGATACGCTAACGATCATTAACGAATTCATATACCCGGCTCTGAATATGAACGGTAGAGCTAGAGCTGTTTGCCCTGAATATCTCCAAAGCATTTGACAGTTTGATATGCTGGCCTTCTACGCATGCTAAAGGCCATGGCATAACTGGAGGATTGTATGATTTAATCTAATCGTTTCTATCAAATCGAGTAATGAATGTCGTGTTGAACTGACTTGCCTCCAAATCCTATCATACGAACACGGCTGTCCCCCAGGGCATTATTCTGGGTCCGACGCTTTTTCCGATCTTCATCAACGATTTCCCTATGGGATCAGATCCCAAGTAGGTATTTACACTGACAACACCACCATTTAGTCCAGTGCTCTGTAAGAAATCTGTCAAGGCTGACGAAGCTAACATCGCTGCTGATCTTGAAGCAGACCTCTAATCTGTGGTGGACTGCGTTAAGAAATGGCTTGTAAATTTTAATGCTTCCAAACGAAGGTACTATCCTTTAACCACCATAGGGAATCTCTTCTACCCGACGATTGGCATGATCAAACTAGCCTCCCAGAAAGCAAAACACTGCGACTCCTTGGCTTCACTCTCACGGCTGGCCTCAAGTGGTACGACTGCATTGAATCAATAGCTAAATCTATTGCTAAGAAGCTTGGGTCACTGTGTCGTTATAGGAAATTGTTCTTGTCTGAAACAATCTTACACACATAAAAATCAGCCATCTACCTTTGAATATTGCTGTCATATCTGGTTTTCAACTAAATCCAAGCAAGAATCTGCAATGTAATTATAAAACCAAAGTAAAATATTGAAAAAGAAAAAATGACATGATTGGAAAATACAGATATTCGAAAAAAAACCTTTGCTACACATAAAACAATAAATAACGACTAAATCAAACACAAAATAACCATAAAACAATAAAAATAAAATAAAACAAAACAAAATAATAACACGACCACTAAACGAAAAAAAAAACAATGAAAACAAATACACGTAGAGCCCACAAACATAAATACTATAACACCAACAATTAATCAGAAAAAATAAACCATCACGTGGCAAAAACAATCCAGCACTATAAAGAAAGGGCAAACCAATAAAAAAGAGATCAATAAAACAAAGGGGACAATCCCAATTAAACAAACACCCATTCACGCAGTGTCAATTGTTATCTTCGTGATTCACACTTTTCTCTTTTCCTTTTTATTGCATCACCTATACAGTTTTCTTTTCTCTCATCAGTCTCCTCTATAATCTCCTGTGCACCAGTGGCACTATTGCCTTGTTTAGGGGAAACAATTATATAAAAATCATACTTTTGTTTTACGCACCCCTGATATATATATATATATATAGGTCTTATTAATAAATTTCTACCGCTTTTGACACAAGTGGATGTTCCGATGCTATTAAGATCCTCAGCATGCGTTGTAGGTTTGACTGCCGCAGTAGAATCCCCATTAGCGGCTTCCATCTTTTTGCAAACTTTGGCAACACTATAATATCTCTGAAGTACGCGATAACTAGCACAATGTCCACAATAGAGAAGATCGCATCGAAGTAACCATCGAAGTCAAAGATGGATTCACTAAGGAAATACCAATTATTTTCTCAAATAAAAACTCTTCTTTCATGACTTACGCGTATTTTGTTAAATTTATGTAAACGTCGTCATTAAATTGTTATATATATGGGGCCGTCTTTCGTTGTGCTTTTTCGAAGTTGCAAGTCATCAGGACTGACAGTTTGATCGTCCCGGTCTTGTTCACCCTGTTGTTCCTGCCGGATAACGCACTCTCTCCCAGAAAATCTAAGGTATGCTCGGTATAGTTTCAGTGTAAATCACCAGTGATCCTTGTTGGTGTTGAACAGACACAAATGTGCCTTATTTAATTAGTGAATACTACCATAATCATTGCCTTCAGTTCATACTTAGGGTTACATGAAGTTTTGTTGGTCTCGATCAGCTGTACCCTAAACATAATAAAGGGGGTTGCAGTCTGAGGATTTATGCGGCGAGATGTAAGGGGTGATGTGGTTGCAGAAATTGCCTGGCAGCCTTGACTTGGTTCTCCAGATTGTGTGGCATGGTGCAGATCCCTGTTGCTTTACTTCCCCAAGACACTTGGTGTAGGTCTCTGTGTTGCTAGATATTAGGCCTTTACCAACAAATTCAGGAGTTCTTTTCTTATCAAAACGATATGAGTGAATTTTTAGAGGTACCTTCGTACCGTTAGAGTTATCCAACTGTTTTCGAACAGATTGGCATACAAGCACTTTGAAATGTTCGTATTAGATTTCCCGGTGCGAATGCCAATCAGTAAAGACACGCCATTTCCAAATTTCTAGCAGAATGAATTGGGTCAAGATAATCTTTTTTTCATAGACGGTGCCCAACTGACCCACCTCTACTGTGCAGTTGACAAAATAAAAAAACAAACGATGAGCATGCGCGAAATTAAAGGATAAAATGGTGACAGTTTACACATCGCACGCTGTATATGTGTTTACATCTATTGGAGAATATTTGATGCATGCATCTCACACCTGACACCACCAAAAAAAAAAAAAAAAGAAAAAAAAGAGAAAAAAAGAAGAAAATTTAGACTCTGGGAAAGTGAGTTTAAAAATTAGTTTGGAAGTGTCAACTGATACATCAAAGAACATGTAATAGCGCTGACCTCCCTGCATGTCAATTTGCGATTGGAACGTCTCTCTCGGGAAATTGTAAAAAAAAATTGAGATCTTTTAACATGGGGACACTATCTCAACCGGAAGTACACACAATTGCCTTCCTCTGTATAAAGATTTATCAATTTCTGGAAATTGTTATATCAGAATCAGCAGGGAGTAACATTCATACTCATTCATTTCGTACTTTAATGGACTTGAGAAAGGCACGAAGAGAAATAGCATAAAACGATCGAATGCAGTCGTTTGCTTAATTAGTACAGTGTTTTAAACAAAATGAGTTTCAACATGAAATTAAATTGTTTTCAGAAGAGAATTTCATTCAAGTTCTTATATTTGTTTGTTTAAAGTTATGTTGCAGCGATTTTTTATGAAAGTAAAATAGATCAATTTTCGTAATTGCTTTGCTGCATGAATTCTGATAGAATCAATATTGTTGAACGAACCTAAATATTTGTCAGCATCATTTTAGATCATTTGATACAATGTAAAGAGAATTCTCGTTATTTCATTTATTTCAGATTCCGACGCATTTGCCTTCTATATAATATATTCGTGAACACATTCAAGGATTGATACTAACTTTCTATTGGTAAATTAGCGCAAGTAATAGAAAAAACACCCAAGAAAATATATATGCAACTGTGTAAGTTCGTGCATATGTACATACATATATATATCCCAAAAGTTTTATTTGAATTTACAGATAAATAAATAAATATATATGTGTTATATATCCCACAACATATATATCTAAATTTATTTATAAATGGAACTTTGTCTCTGTGTGTGTATGTGTGTGTATGTCTTTGTGTGTGTGTGCGTGTGTGTATGTGCATTTCCTATAGACTCCGAAACGGCTGAACTGAATTTCTTGAAAATTTACACAGTTGTACTATAAGCGTCTGCGAATGTTCTTAGCTAGGCTTTGTGTCGCGGTACCCCCGATAAATATCGAAAATCAATAATCGAAAAAATCGGGTTATACAAGGAATGGTCCGATTTTTATCAAATTTGATACACTCATAGACAAAGACATAAAAAGCGATATTCAGAAGTTTCAAGGCTGCAGTTCTTACAATAGTGCAGAAAATCGATTATATATATATATATACATATATAAAAGCAAGGTGTTTGTGTGTGTGTCTGTTTATCTGCCTGTATGTCTGTATTTTTTCAGCCCTTTTATTTTAGTTTTTGCTTCGGGTTTAGCTCTAACAAGGTATAATTGTAGTTCTTAGTCTCAGCCATGATACCATTTACTCAGAGGATTTATTTAGCCTTCAAAATTTAGTTTACGACGAAAAAATCTCATTTGATATCGATACCAAGAAATCAAAATTTGACTTACATTCATTCATTTTTCTTTTAGTCTACGGTTCCGCTTTAACTGGAAACAACTATTGCTTTTTAGTCTTTCGTGCCAACGTCGAAAGAGTCCAAAGAGTCCAGGGCCGTGGATTAGTTTTAAAGCATTCATTATACCAGAACAATGCCGGGCTATACAGCTAGTGTATATATATATATATATATATATATATATATATATAGTCATCCTCAGACAGATCTATTTCGCAGTATTACAGCTCATCAGTACGGTTAGACATCCGATGCTTCTAGCCAGGACTGAAACTCGACCAATATCAGTCGGCGATTCTACCTCGGAGCTATGGGTGCCCGGTAGAGGAAGGCGGACTTTACCGTGTTATTTATAATGTAAACACACGCCAGTAGCCGATAGTTTTCAAATTCATTACTGAATTTCACATTTTCAGTCTACCATTTGTCTATATGTTGCGGGGCTAATGAGAACATTATCCTGAAGATCCTGAATAGCAATTTATAAGCCAAGACAAGAAATGATAAGGTCGCTGGTTTAGATTAAAGCCAAATTTTATTTGGCAGCACAATAATACATGTTGTTTAAATGTGTCTAGAAACAAGGGTATTTTATTAGTAGTTTCTGAGTAGTTGTGTATAGAAACGTCGTCGCATCGTTTCAGAGTTTTCTGGTGAGAACAGAATACGACGTCACTGCAGAAATGGTTGATTTAGCCGTTGGCCAAGAAGAACAGTTAAGATGGATCGGAATAACGGCGTAACGTTTGTAATTATCCCGAAAAGGACAGTTGAATTGGATGCTACTGTGTTGCTGTGGCAACTGCGTAGTCGGTAGATCAACGAAAAGAGTGGGGGCGCATCATTGGACTCTAAAGCTACTGCGCCAGGTAGGCAGGCAGCCAGCCACTCAGCCAGTCAAACTGGCTAGCTACGTGTGGAAACTAAAATTGAAAAGAACATAATATAACTTGAAGTATAGGAAAAATAGCCAAACCATACAACGGTGGTGTGGTCTACTGATTGTACCAGGGAGAAAAGTTAGCCATTATGTTGTTTCCATTACAAAAGACAATTAGTGTGAAAGAACAGAATTAATGTCCAGATGTAATCACACCTAGAAATACATATTAGAATCGTAAAAAACATGGATGAAAGTGTTTTAAGCAAAACAGGCTTGCTAACCATTACACAACGTTGGAGTCCCTTAACTAAACTGACGGAGACAACACTTAACACCCTCTGTATAAAGGAATCATTGCATTGTTACTATGTAATTTTCTGCGACTAAAGTCTTGAGCTCCTTCAGCTAGTATGCCGTATTTTTGAACGTCTGTGTAGTGTACGTTAAGTAAAGAATTGAAAACGAAAGAAACATTTCTTTGAAACTTTCAAGTTAATCATTCAAGTTAACTCAATATTGTTGTGATTTTTAAGCGCAACTTGGATGTGGCACAAGGCCGAATGTATTGGGCACAAAACGAGGATCGAAATCACAACTCAACTGTAATAATTCTCGCGTGACAAGTTTGTTAACCATTACACCACGTCAAGGTTCTCAAACAATTACCTGAATATATTAATTTAAAAAAAACACATGCAAGATGTGTGGTTTTGGTGCAGGGATATCAGCTCGGAACGTGAAATTGGAGAGCCGAGTTCGAATTCCAATTGAATTTGTTGCATTTACTTACGCACAAATATATTTGAGAAAGTTACTAATCCGTCATTTTCCTCCAGCTATGGATTAAATTAATAGACACATTGAATAAGACTGGTTGTAACCCAGTCTACCGCAGAAATTAATGGCAACCTACTGCAGGAAAATCTTCTGTTCAGTCATATCTCTTTCTTGATCGCTTAAGCGTTTATCACGAATGGCACTTAACTGACTGACATGCAAGCAACTTCATTGCGCTCGTAAAGTAACTGAAGCCGAGACGCTGGGCTAAAACGAATTACAATACAACTTTTTAAATATACAGCAGGCGTACCAGATGTAGCAACAATATTCAGAGCATAGACAGAGGGTAGACTCATAAATATGCAAGATAGATTCTGGATAAATTAATTGTATAGCATAAGACAATGAACATATGTTCTTAGCAGCAGACGCAGCAATGGATTCAATCTAGTCTTTCCACTTCGTGTCAGTCGAGAATGCTAGACCGAGAAGGCACACCGAGTCAGACTCATGGAAATTAGCATCAGCCATACTGATGAAAGGCAGGGAAATTGTCCAAAAGATGATAAATAGAGATCAAAATTCTTTATGGGGGAGTTAAAGCGTGTAATTCTTTCTTAGCGCCACATATTAATTCCACGTTGGTGTATCTTGTCGAGCAATCAAAACACAGACGATGCGTTTCGGTTAATTTCAATGTTAAGTGTAGATCCATAGGCGTTTTTTTTAATAAATGCCGCTTTTATTTACTAAATAAACGATAAATATCAAGAAATTGATTATTAGAATTTTTTTTTAATGAAATGTTTTTAAGTGACATTATTATGTAAAATGGATTCTCTTATAAGTGATAGAAAACAGTATAGAGTACAAAATGAAAAAAACATTTTTGATTTGTAAAAGAAAAATGTATTGGATGTTATTCCACTCCATCAGTTCCTTTCTTTGTATCTATTTCAGTCCTTCTTCCTATCTATCTATCTATCTATCTATCTATCTAAACCTTTCTTCATATCTATCTATCTATATATATATATATATATATATATATATATATATATATATATATATAAATCTTTCTACATATGTATCTATCTATCTATCTAAATCTTTCTACATATGTATCTATCTATCTATCTAAATCTTTCTTCATATCTATCTATCTAAATCTTTCTTCATATCTATCTATCTAAATCTTTCTTCATATCTATCTATCTAAATCTTTCTTCATATCTATCTATCTAAATATTTCTTCATATCTATCTATCTATCTAAATCTTTCTTCATATCTATCTATCTAAATCTTTCTTCATATCTATCTTTTTTTTTTTAATCATTTCACCCCGAGTAAGGCGGAAACACCACTGATGTGCAGGGGGTTACATAAATGTAAAAAGATTAATTAGAAAAGAGTGAGGAGTACAAGCTAGTTAGAAAGGAACAATAGAAAGCTGAGAAAGAAGGTGCGATGACAGATACATAGGAGGAGAGAGAGGGAAGGTTATACAGTTATAAAGGTTATCTATCTCTTTCTTCATATCTATCTATCTATCTATCTATCTATCTATCTATCTCTCTTCATATCTATCTATCTAAATCTTTCTTTATATCTATCTATCTCTTTCTTCATATCTATCTATCTATCTATCTATCTCTCTTCATATCTATCTATCTAAATCTTTCTTTATATCTATCTATCGCTTTCTTCATATTTATCTATCTCTTTCTTCATATCTATCTATCTATCTCTTTCTTCATATCTATCTATCTATTTCTTCATATCTATCTATCTATCTCTTTCTTTATCTATCTATCTATCTATCTATCTATCTCTTTCTTCATATCTAACTATCTATCTCTTTCTTCATATCTAACTATCTATCTATCTCTTTCTTCATATCTAACTATCTATCTATCTCTTTCTTCATATCTAACTATCTATATATGTATCTATCTATCTCAATATTTCTTTCTATCTATCTCTCTGTCTAACTATCTATCTATTTATCTATCTCAGTCTTTCTTCATATCTATCTATCTATCTATCTATCTATCTATCTTTTCGTTGCTAATATATTTTGAGAAAATGAGCTTCAAATTTTTGGCTATATTTACTTGCTTTACATAATATTTATTGTCGGATATTCCAAATAATATATGCGATTACATACATGAAAATATATAACAGGATATAAATATATGAAAATATGCACGGAGGCGAATATCTGGGAGCAATAGTTTGTTCCCTGTTTAAAACTTTCTGATAATCAGCGCTTTGTATTGACCTCAAAAGTCGTGTTTGTTTACATACGCTGAATTCCTAATATAGAGCACTTTAATCCTTAACTATACCATATCTGAAAAGTATATTTTTATAATATAAAAGAATATATGAATTTTTAGATGTCAAAAAAATATTAAGACAGTGATCATTGGAAAAATTAATTATAAAATATTACAGAATTATTGCTGGTGGTAATGAAAGTGTTTGATGGAAAATAAAATAGCTAAAATTTATGCTACTAATAATAAGTATGCTTTTCCTTACCGTTTTGTTACAACTTTTCGTTTTATCTTGCCGCAATCTTAGATAACTGATTGTAAATTGACTATTTGAAATGTGAAATGTTACTGATAAGAAATTGTAACAGTCCATCAGAACCTCCAATCTGTGAGTGAATGGGGTAAGAAATGGCTCATAAATTGTAATGCTTCAAAAACGAAGCTGCTCCTAACCACCATAGAGAAACTTTCTTGTCTACCACCAGAATGAATGACGCTAGTCTCCTAGAAAGCAACACGCTGCGCCTCTTGGGCCTCACTTTCTAAACCGACCGCAAGTGGAACAACTACATCGAATTTATAATTACATCTACCGCGAGGAATACTGAGTCACTCTGTCGAGCCAGAAATTTTTTCTCGTCAGAATTCACCCTTGAATATTTATAACTTCCACTAGCAGTTCACTGAATAATGTTGCCATATCTAGTCGGGTGTTCCTGATTTGGCAGCTAACCTTCAGTCTCTTTTTCACCGACGGGATGTGGTTTCCTTTTGTCTTTTCTTCAAATATTTTCACTGCTTCTGCTCTGACTACCTTCTTTCATGAATTTATTGTGCATCAAGTTCTTACACTTTTACCGTCAAAACAGTCAAATGTAACCCCCATTCTTACCCTATCAATTTGTTTTCTCGCATTTTCCGCCCGGAGAACTACTTTCTATATATTTGCTATCCTGACAGCTACAATATCCGAACGTTTAAATAAAACGTCAGTTGCCGTCTTCTACGTTCCTAGATCCCATTCACCCCTCATCCTTTCTTTTACATCCCCTATATTATGTTTGTTTCCCTCTCTGTAACCCCCTGTGTATCAGTAACAGTCCTGACTGGCTTTGGATAAAATGATTATCAATATATATATGTCATCTACATACAAACTTGTTTCGCAGCTCATCAACGTGGCTAGACATCTATTTGTTTCAGGATTTGGTGTCAGTCTGAGTCTCTACTCCCTAAGCCAAAGGCGCATAAAATGAGAGAGAGAGGGGTAAATTTAGCGTGTTATATACACATGCCAGTCTATACACATGCGTGTCTATACACATGCCAGTCATCTGAAGAACTCAATTATTTGCTGTATTCGATGCCATCTACATTAAATCAAAGCAACCCACACTTAATAAAATCACATTTCAATCTAGTTACACCACATTCCATTGCATTTAGACATATGTTTCTGTTAACATTTTGGTCGCTCACGCAGTGTGACGTCATAGAACCGCATTACAAATTTAGAACCTGCGTATGCTATTTGGTGACTGTTATTGTTACATAGCAATGTTTTATGTCAACACAAGATAATATCATATTTGATGGTCTTTATGTTAACGTCCCTGTAACCTCTCTGAAGATGGCTCATGTGAGTCGAAAGCTTAGAACCAAAGTAATAAAAAATTATCTAAATGTTGGACGATTTTTCCCTTTATTTTCACCTGGAATTTAAGCCAAAATACGATGTTTAGAACGGCTCATGAGTAAACATAATAGACATTCCTATATATTTGACAATACATGTTTAGAAAAGTATCTGCTGCCTTGATACACCATATATATATATATATATATATATATATATATATATGTATTTCCAATTCGATATTATTTCTTATATCTCTATACGTATTTCGTAAATCTTTCTTTAATTTAACACATAACTTTATCTAGTAGAAAATATGCCTCTAATTTGAATGTTAATTTTTCTACATTAATTACCTTCCGTAAATTTATCATAATTTTGTTAATAAAATTAATCCATAATCATATTTATCGCCTATTTTGTTTTTCAGCTTCACAATGTGTAGAAAATCTATCTGAACATGGTTGTAATCTCTCGAAATTTCTCCTGCAGTCAATTTTATAACTGAGAAAATTTTATATATATATATTCTCATGACTGGTAACTAGGCACTCATCAAAGGCAACATCCATCGCTTTCATTTTAAATATAATTCAGCTTTTGTGGCGTGTTTCATTCAATTACCCAACTTAAGCAGGCAAATAGAAATGTATGGAAAAATTTAATAAGGAATTATGGATGCGGCAAGACAGACATTCCTGTGTAAGATTATTTGGAATAGAGAAGAGACGTGAGAGAAGAAGTGTTATTTAACTACTATAACGGGTACAAAGTCTCAATTATAAATGAAATCTATCTAAAACGAATTCTACTCAGAATAGTCCAAAATAGAGTAAAAAGAGATTGAATGGACTTCATAAATGCCGAAAAAGAATATTGTTAAAGTTGAAACTGTCACAGAGAAAATTTAATACGCGAAGTGCTCATAGATTGATCACTTTCAGAGACAAATTTAATTTTAAAAATTGAAAGAAATGAAATGATTCTAAAAGAAGGAAACGTACTAATATGATCGAATAATATGAGGCCACGCTGGATAGCGGCTCCTACTGAAGAATCGAAGAGACGAGTTCAAATTCCAGTCAAATTCATTATATTCGTTCATGTAAAAGTTACGGAAAGGTATGAATCCATATACTCTTCCCCCATCTATGAGTAAATAGCAGGACAGAGTAGATTCTTTATCCTTGGAAATCGGTAAGGATTTGCACCTACAGCGGATAAATCTTTAATCGCTCTCTTCCCACATGTATTGAGCTAACATGGAAGAGCAGGTTCAAAAAATCAACATGAAAATAAATAGTTTACGTTTATGTACAGTGTGCAACATTGCAAATGCTTACTATTAGGATAAAAACAAATCATTACCGCATTTCAGATAGAATAAAAAAGAGCAAGGAAATAATATACAAGATGTGAATTAAAAACTGATCACCAAAATTGGAAGGTAACCGAAGTAACAATACCACCGAACACCAAAATAGACAGAAGTGAAAAGAATCTAAACTTATTTATAAATGGAACTTTGTCTCTGTGTGTGTGTATGTGTATGTGTGTCTGTGTCTGTGTGTCCGTTACCTATAGACTCCGAAACGGCTGAACCGATTTTCTTGAAAATTTACACAGTTGTTTCTGCGAGTGTTCTTAACTAGGTTTTGTAACGAGGTACCCCCGATAAATATCGAAAATCGATAATCGAAAAAATCGAGTTATAGAAGGAGTGGTGCGATTTTAATCAAATTTGATACACTCATAGACAAAGACATAAGAAACGACATTCAGAATTTTCAAGGTTGTAGTCCTTACAATAGTGCAGAAAATCGATAATATATATATATATATATATATAAGCTTTCATTACACCCGAGCAACGCCGGGCTATACTGCTAGCAAGTGAATAAAAAAGGAAATGTAACAAAACGAGTAAAGAAAGGCATATAAAATTGCAAGAGGTTGGATATATTCTATCTGCAGCCCACACTAACCGACAAAAGATGCTTGCATGAAAAGACTGAACGTTAGCATATTCAAGCTCAAGAAGATTATGTTTCGAGATCTTTCTGATTGAATACAACGATGCATATAAGCACAAACGAAATAATGTTAGTGCCTAAAAGTGTGAAAAAAGCGATCAAAGATAATAAAGTTTGAAATATGCGCCAGAGTTCTTCAACAAATATATAACAGTAGCATCATAACCCGGCGTTGCCCGGTCAACTCAGAACATTTTTTAATTAGATGATGAATGCAGCGTGTTGCGATTTCCGAGCGCTTGTAGTCACCGCCTAACTTTAAAACTCAGTTATATAAAAAGAATTATATAAAAAATTGTTGTTTAAAAATTGTTAAAAAATTCCATTAAAAAAAATCTATTTTATTTTGTTTTGCGTAAACGTGAGTTGATGTTTTGTGTGACATTGCAAACAACATTGCGTTTGTTTTTGTTTCAAAATTACGGGGGAAAATATATACATTTTTGTTGACTAAATGAATTTTTAAAACATCGGAATAAAAATTAAATATAAAGGCTCATTTGTTTTTAGTTGCGTTTGACACGTGTGATTTGATTTCTGTGACGTAATCTAGCAACCATCTTGAATTTTAGATGTTTTACGGAGCAAATGTAAACAATCAGCTCCATTGGCCAACAAGTGCGAAAGAGAAAATTGCTGAACTTAAACTAAAAAAGCATGTGTCGACCTGGCTTCTCTGTAGATATGTGTCCCTAGAAAGTTTGAATGGCGTAGCTTAAAAAATGTAGGCGTGCATAGGGAACTGTCACACACAGACTCACAGATTGCCTTTTATATATATAGATAACAATTTAACAATCTTTTAAGATCGAGTACTGATTTTTAATCTCGACATTTATTTAGTAGCCAAAATGTTTAATCCTGTTTGTAAGCCTAGTCTGTTAATAATGCACTTCTACTGTTACACTATCTCGCTTCCTATTACGTTATGCATCCGTCATTCCAACAGATGTGTGTTGTGGTCCAGTGGGTATCGGCTCGGTAGGAGAAATCGGGAAGCTGAGTTCGAAATCCGGTCGAATTCTTTGCAGTCACTTACATGCAAAGATTCTTGGGAAAGATGTTAATCCGTCTCTTTTAAATACCAGGATAGATTAGATTCTATAGCCTTGGTTAGCAACTAGTCTAATGCAGAAAGGAATGGCAATCTGCTGTGGGAAAATCTTCGAGACAAGACCGTCCATACAAAGTCCATTCATACAAACTGAGAGAGCTCTTCTGTTGTTTTTATGCAGAACTTTCTTTCTTTCTCGCTTAAACTTCTGAGACTTTATGAGAAATGAATCTACTTCTCTGCACACTTTTATTTAAAAATAGGATTATATATTGACGAAAAAAGCATATTTGACGTAGTAAATTTAGGTAAATGAACATATGAGCAAAGCTGCCTTGCTATCCAAGTACATAACCGTAAATGGCTGATACACCGGTTGGTATCCTTCACTGATGTGCGATATATATGTGCTAGAAAAGACGATAGATATATATGGACTGAATGAATGAATGTGGAGGGAAAACAAAGACGATATAGACAATAAAGGTTTTGGCAAGCATTGCCTTATGGTATTACTCTTGACCATATGTAAACTATTCCCCAAAGTAATTACAGACAAAGAAACCCCTTTGATGAAAATCAACCACTCGAATAGACGGACTTTACGAGTGATTAAACAACGACTGACCATTTAAAAAGATAGTTCAAATCGAGAATATAACAATATTGTTTGGAGTTAGTCTCCTATGAAAAGTCATTTAAATTTAGTGAAACACTCGACAGTTAATAATCCATCAGACTCATCGTTCCATTTTTGGTACTATTAGCATTAATAGATTATAGTTAGAAACGAATACTTCATACTATATACATACAGTCAGTTAAGTCTCATACGTGATACACGCTTGGGCGATCATGTCGCGAACGAGATATGACAGACTGGGCCGAGGATTTTTCCGCAGTATGTTCCATTAGCTTCTGCTGTAGACTAGTTGTTAACCAAGGCTGTAGAACCCAATCTGTCGTGTTTTTTAACCCATAGCTTGAGGGAGAAGTGACGGATTAATACCTTTCTTAACGATATTTGCACGTAAGGGAACATAACGAATTCAAGTAGAAATCGAACTCATCTCTCCAATTTTCCTTTCCGAGCCGATATCTACTGCATTACAACATGCTTTATACTGTATAAATACAGTATACAATAATTAATGGCGAAAACTGAAATTTGAGACTAACAGTTAATATTAGTTAATAATTAATTCTCTAATACAATGCTCATTACAGACCTATAATTGATAATGATTTTTAAACTAATAATGGTTTTGTGTTTTAATTTTTATAATTTATATTTGTTCAGATGTTAAACTTAATCTCAGTTTGGATATTAATATATTATAGGTTGATTGGTCGATTGATTTGATTTTTTATGAATTATCAACTTTTTGCAGATTTTTTAAAGCCAGAAAATATGATTTTTTTAATATAACATTTTTTCAGCGTTAACAATGATTTACTTATAGAAGTCTTACTGATTAATCCATACCAAGATTCGGATCCATATATTTCCCAAGGTTATTTGCACCAAAGTGAATATAACGAACACGACCAGAATTGGAACTCAGCTTCTCGATTAACGATTCTGAGCCATTATCCATTACACCAACCGCACATCCAAGTTCACAACATCTGGTATTCTCAAGCGGTCATCCATCTAGATACTAACCAGGTTCGACGTTGCTTAACTTTTGTGAGAATACAGGAACCGGTGTTTCAACGTGTTGTGGTTACAAACCAGATTATGTGTCGAGTGCTAGAATTAATAATGTATGTTGTAATAAATCTATCATTAATACTGGAGTTATTTTTAGAAACCTCTAGCTAATACGTGATTTCTATTTTGACTTTTATGTTTCTATATTTTTTTTTCATTCAAATAATTTCATTAATACTCACGTTTTAATAGAAAATGGAAGTGTCATACCGAACTCCAAATATGTACTGGAATAACTAAAAATACTTTCTAAAAGTTAGGCAAATTATTGAAGAACAGGGAATTTTATAATGAATAAATAATAAAGCGGTCAACTGCTTCGTACCCTAGGACCTTCTATATGATAGTGATTGTTGGACAATTTACTCACAGATCAAGAGGACACTTGAATAGAGATATTATTCTACAGAAAGATTTTATGAATACTATGGATAGTGCATGTGAAGAACGAATATGTTTTAATGGAAAAAACACGATTACGTAGAATCAAGATGTGAACGTTGAAATCTCTAGGACACATAATAACGAAAGAGGGCTTGGGAAGGCTTGTGCAAACGTATGAAATAACAGGGATTGAGAGAGATATCGAAAAGAATCTTACTAAAAGAAACAAGATTTGTGGAGAGCCGTGATCTTCCATGTCATCCTCAAGAAGAAGAAGAAGAAGAAGAATCAGTGTATACTTCTGAGTTCATTCATTCTGCTGGAATGTGTCAGTATTTTGGGAAGACACGTTAATCCAACATATTTTCTGAGAGGTCCTCTTTCGAAAGATAAAGTGATAAAGAACGTTAGTCATAGCCAAAATGTGAATATTATTTAGATAGAACATAGAAAGACTGATTGTAACAACTTGTATATACGCATTTCCCCACTTTTATTAAATGAATAGGTATAATTTGATTAATGTGACACTTGATATTTTCGACTTTGGCCAACTTTTTAATGTCAGCTTTTTACAGTTGTAGTGGGTACATGTAGTTGACTCGCCAAATGGTCATCAGTAAGCTGACATCAGCATTTGAATTTTGGAAGCTTCATCATTGAAAAAGCTGTTCACAGCAGCAGGGGTTTCCAAAAAGAAAAATCATTTTAATGTCATGCAGTGACAAAAAATTTGTATTTTAACCTACATACTTTGAATAAAATATCACCACATTATTCTCACTGTATGCTCATTTCAAGTCCATCTTTTGCTGCAATACCTTAATTTAATAGCAGTCAGCAATGTCTTTAACTGCCTTCTCAAATGGTTGATCAAATAGTTTTAACACTTTTTCATTTTTCTGAAATCCACAAAACTGTTGAAGAATTCTTCTCTTAGTTATTGAATAATTGCAACTTATTTTGTACAAGACGCCGTCGGGAGTCTTTATCCAGTCAGTCTCTCTTCATCCAAACATACTATTTATGTAGCCTTAAAACTCCCACTCAATTTTGCTTTTTCGGTTTGTCGCTTTATTGACTATCTGTCCGGATGTATCTGTCAATCACACCCAATGGTACATTGCTTTTGAAGCCGGTTGTCAGTTGTTGCACTTTGTTTACTCCATCTACGGCCGTATAGATTTGTCCTTTGTTGACCTTACATACAGCCACATATACCAAACAGTTACTTCCGCAGCAGCAAGTGCTTTCAGAAAGAAAAATCATTTTAATGTCATGCGACAAATCTGTGAATTTTCTACCTATATACGTTGAATAAAATGTCACCAAATTATTCTCACTGTATGCTCGCTTCAAATCCATATCTGGCTGCAATACTTCAATTTAATAGCAGTCAGCAATGTCTTCAGCTGACTTTAAAATGGTTGAGCAACTAGTTTTAACTCTTTTTTTTATATTTTCTGGGATCCACAAAGAAGAATTCTTCTCTTAGTTATTGAATAATTGCAACTTATTTTATAGAAGATTACAGATTGCCTTGCTTCCAGACATGAAAAAGTTCTCATTTAAAAACATACAGTTTCTTTTCAAATGAGCTAATATGTTCAAATAACTTGTTCATCAACTTGTTATTTACTGCTGTTAGATCTGGACAAACAACGTATATATAAAAATATAGTCATATTTTCATTCTTCGTCGGTAACGCTCGTGTGGAGTAGAAAGGCAGCCGGAGAGAGATCGCGCAGACGAAGGCGACATTGGGAGTTGTTATTCAGTCAGTCTCTATTCACCAAAAAATTCTATTTATATAGCCTTAAAATCCGGATGTATCTTTCAATCACATTCAATGATCCATTGCTTTTTAAGCCGGTTGTCGCTTGTTGCACTTTGCTGACGGCCGAATACATCTGTCAACTACCCTTGTCCTTTGTTGACCTTACGTACGGCCAGGTGTACCAAACGGGTGTTGTGAGATACCCTTCAAGAAACAAAGTCATTCAACTAATTAACATCATTTAAATTGGCAATATCCTGTTGTTTATGATCGATGGATGTGTTTATCTAAGCTCGAAGACTTCAAAATCTCTTCAAAGTAGCATTTATACTGAGCCAACGCACTACAGAGAAATACACAACATCAGGACAATCAGCGTCAATCTAAAAAAGGACGGCCTTAAATTGGCGATAATTCAATCCCCGTGGATGAGTTTAATTCACACACTGGACTACATTTTTACAACTGCAGAAAAGACCAATACTTTTGCGCACAGATTCTTCTGATGGAAAATGCAGTGATTCACTTTAACATCATGAGAACCAAAAGGATCTAGAAATTTCTTGGTGAACCCATTCGTTTTGCCAGTTTTGATTTTGCTCCATCAGTTCACACAATTCTGAAAAATTCAATTGAAAATTCTCAATCGAACTAATCAACTTATCACTAATATTTTGTCCAGTAATTGTTGAAGACATAAATGCTTTATCCAGAAATTCCTCGACGATTTAAAAGTTGTCTATCACACCTCTGATATACAACCAAATCAGCTGTGTCACCCACATCAGTACAATTGTCCAATACTAAACTGAATGTTGCACACATACTTAGTCTTTTAATGCTCCTTCAATATTTTCTGATACAAAACAAATTTGAACTCGAAGCCCAGTGTTTTTCTGTATTCGTTTACGTTCACCAGTTCTCTTCCAAAAAGTGTAGTTGGTTCTACACATGCAGCTATTATCGAATCATGCAAATTTGTCACGATGTTCAGTTCTAAGAATTTAGTTGTACGCACATACAATACTGGTCATAATTTTTAGGCTACCCCAGTTTTTTATATGAAATGATGTATTTCATACTATTTTTAGTACTTATTGCCAAGTAGAAAATTCTAAATGAAAATAGGATTGTTCTTTGTTAATACTGCACAATAATATACGCATCAAATGAACTGTTCTGGTGCCTACTTTTTGTGATCCCTTCCCCATTCTAGTCCCTTGTTACTATTGGCTGGCCTTATTAAAGGCTTCCTGGCTGCCTTGTAAAATTTTGCAAAGCAAGAATAAAAAAAGAACCGTTCTATTTTCATTTAGAATTATCCAACTGGCAATAAATAATAAAAATGGCATGAAATACATGATTATTTTTAAAAACTGGAGTGGACAAATAATTATGGCAGGTAGTGTACTTCAAAAAGGCGGGAGCGTTCAATATACATATGATAACCTCCTACGAGGAATGAACTCTTCGTCTTGCTACATATAAATTAACTGCGTGACTTCCCGAGAGCAGTCATCAAGAGAAGTTACGAGCAGTCAAGTGTCTTACTTCCGGCACTATACTAGTCACTTCAACTTTGCAGTGAAGTTTCGTCACAACTCCACAATTCTACAACAGTATTAGTATAACAAAAAACAAGATATTGACTTCAAACTGCTGGTGTTGATTGCTCTCTGGAAGTCATGCAGGTAATTTTTATGTAGCAAGAGGAAAAGTTCATTCCTCATAGGAGGGTACCATCTACTGGGTTACATTGTAAATAACACACTAAAGTACGCCTTCTTCTACCGAGAGCCCAAATCCCAGAGGTAGAATCCACGACTGATGTCAATTCGTTCGGGTTTCAATCCTGGCTAGAAGCAATCGGATGTCTAACCATACTGATAAGCTATGATACAGCAAAACAGATCTGTCTGAAAATGACTATATATATATATATATATATATATAAGAGAGAGAGAGAGAGAGAGAGAGAGAAATAAAAAGATACAGACAGGCAAAGAGAAAGTGAGAGAGTTGGGAAGTGATACAGAGAAAGAGAATGAGTGAGAATCTGGCTTCGTGTTGGGAGTAACGATTATTATCACCAGAAACAAAATCGCTGAACTAAATTTGTACTCCAGCTGAAACTTATTTTGATATGAACGTACTCCCACCTAGCACGTTCTGCTATGTCCAAATATTCTGACATTAAGATATTTGGAAATTTATGTGAACGATCTTAGATAAATAAACATATAAGTTAAAGTTTCCTAGCTTTAGATATATAAAAAAAATGGAAAGTAAACATCAGTATTAAATAAAAATAACAAACAGTTAAACCAATATTTATTCTTGCTAACTGCCTTCAAATAGTGACCAAAGTTTGCCTGTTCTAGAATTTTACTGTAATTTCGTGTTGAGGTAAAGATCATCCTAGACGTCATTTAATCCCGCCCTTCGTTGGTGTCTTTGCGGTGGTCTTTCTTGATAGGATCTCATCTCTGCATTAACGCCTTTGTGGTCAAAGATAAATAAAGATCTGTTTCTAAGATCAGGAAATATTTCAAGTGCTTCTGACAGATCTATTATATGTATGTTTAATGTAAATGTATTATTGATGTTATTAGGAAATGCTTTGAGAATAAGAAATGAATTGACCGTTGTTAGGAATTAATGCAGCCGTTACTGATTGAATAGAATATTATATGTACAATAGAAATGGAGTCACAATGGTTTTTAGAACAGCAGTGGGAATCCGGAAGAAAAGGTATTGTCAGTGATCAGGAATTAGGATAAGCATTGTTGATGGAATAGAGTATGATATACATAATATAAATGTACTTATAACAATATTACATTATTGTTGCCGATTTCTTTCCATACGCTTACTGGTTAGTAATGAAGTTAGGAAGTTTGTTTTCATTGTCGGAATTAATTGTTGTCTTCACTTGAATTGAAAGATTCACATTCTTTACTTTTGTTCAAGTGCTAAGACTGTATTTACTAGCCTTCCCACGCAGGCCGGATGTGACACATGGTCATTTTATAGTGGGAATTCCCGGCCATATAGCCGGGCCAAAAAATGTCTCTCTATTTTTCCCCAGTCGTGGTTCTACCCTTCGGCGGAACCACGACTGGGTTATTGCTCTCTGCTCGGAAGCAGAGAGCTGACAGTGTCATAGCGTCGTCAGGCGAATGCCTTTCAAGTGCTAAGACTGTTAGTTAGCATATATACATACGCAGTTATACACACGGTGTAAGCCCTGATTGCTAATGTACACAGATTTGCATTTGTTCGTACACAGTGATTTACCAAAATTCATAGGATGAGTGCTTAGTGTCAAATAGGACCCTAGAGGATGTAAAAGCGCAATAACCCAATATTGCATCAATTCTTTCAGGTAGATATACGACGTCTCGATAGTTCTTCAAAGCACACAGATGTTTATAGATGCAGGACCATGTATTCGAATAGACCTATCCACTGTGGCTTGATTGAATTCGGTCTAGCAGTCGTGGTAGCTAAAGCAATCGTCGCAAGTTTTCATAATGCTCCCCAAATTAGTCGCAGGCAGTTTGTGCGTGATGACACGATGAGTTGTCCAAATGGAATAGATAGATGAATGAATGAATGACGAAATGGGATAGATAGATAGATGAATGAATGAATGACGAAATGGGATAGATAGATAGATGAATGAATGAATGAACGAAATGGGATAGATAGATAGATGAATGAATGAATGACAGAGATAGGATAGATAGATAGATGAATGAATGAATGACAAAGAATGGGATAGATAGATAGATGAATGAATGAATGACGACATAGGATAGATAGATAGATAGATAGATGAATGACGACATGGATAGATAGATAGATAGATGATAGATAGATGAATGAATGAATGACGAAATGGGATAGATAGATAGATGAATGAATGAATGACGGAAATGGGATAGATAGATAGATGAATGAATGAATGAATGACGAAAGGGGATAGATAGATAGATGAATGAATGAATGAATGACAGAAAGGGATAGATAGATAGATGAATGAATGAATAAACGAAAGGGGATAGATAGATAGATAGATAGATAGATAGATAGATAGATAAATAGATAGATAGATAGATAGATAGATAGATAGATAGATAGATGAATGAATGACAGAAATGGGATAGATAGATAGATGAATGACAGGAAATGGGATAGATAGATAGATGAATGAGCGAAATAGGATAGATAGATAGATGAATGAATGAATGACGAAATGGGATAGATAGATAGATGAATGAATGAATGACGAAATGGGATAGATAGATAGATGAATGAATGAATGACAGAAATGGATAGATAGATAGATGAATGAATGAATGAACGAAATGGGATAGATAGATAGATGAATGAATGAATGACGAAATGGGATAGATAGATAGATAGATGAATGAATGACAAAATGGGATAGATAGATAGATGAATGAATGAATGACGAATGGATAGATAGATGAATGAATGAATGAATGACTGATAGATAGATAGATAGATGAATGAACGACATGGGATAGATAGATAGATAGATAGATAGATGAATGAATGAATGAACGAAATGGATAGATAGATAGATGAATGGATAGACAGAAAACGAAATGGGATAGATAGATAGATGAATGAATGAATGGCAAGTAGGATAGATAGATAGATGAATGAATGAATGAATGACGAAGGATAGATAGATAGATGAATGAATGAATGAATGACGAAGGGGGATGATAGATAGATAGATAGATAGATGACGAAGGGATAGATAGATAGATAGATAGATAGATAGATAGATAGATAGATAAATAGATAGATAGATAGATAGATAGATAGATAGATAGATAGATAGATAGATAGATAGATAGAAATAGGAGAGACGGATTAATATATAAAAAACTATAATTAAAATTAGAAACAAAATATACCACCATGACGTTGACCAATGGTCAGCAAGTTATCTTTCCAGTTTCCCATTACAAATCTTTTCTATTTGTTTTTAATTAGGCTCCCTCTTTTAGGCATATACAAGACTAAACGACTTATTGTAACTAATTACTATCGACAATCTATGCCTTTAATATTATTGACTTAGATAAAGGGAAAAGAAATATCACTATATATACATTTCGATATTCACTGAGTTCTCTCTATAGTGACATTTTGCTAGACTATTGTAAACTTTGTATATTTTTTAATCGTTTCACCCCAAGACGGTACCACTGATGCACAAGGGGCTGCATAAGAGTAGCCACATAAGGAAGCCACCATATGATCTGGCGCGTCTTAGACCTCTCCACCAAAAATGACGATCAGTTTAAACAAAGTCAAATTAAGCCTATAACATAGGGTTTCGAATCCTGCCGAATGACATACATTTTCGTAATAAAAATTTATTGTAGATAATCAGGCCGGTAGAAATAAATATATAATACTGTTTGATTATAAACAGATTATCTACTTAAATACGAGTAGCGATCAAAAATAAGGTTCAAACAAATCATTTCAAATTGTCGGTTGTTTATAACCAAGTTTAGTTAATCTTCGTTAATTTCCTTTATATATATATATATATATATATATATATAAACGAATAGCCGAAAGCACTCTGATACGGCAAATTTTTGGCCAGTTTTGCACACTTTACGTCCAGAAAATAAACCTAGAAAAAAAGAACACAAGAAAAATTAAATAAAAACCTTAACCTCTGTACCTTGTCAGCTGTCTTTAGCGAAACATGTATAAAAGAGGAATTGACACCCAAATAAAGAATTACATATATATGTTTATCGACATTTAATCACCCTATATAAATAAGTGTTTATAAAATGATAAAATATACATTTTGTAGAAAATGAACTCATTCACGAAGTTCAGATTCGATTTCTGGAAAGTATTCTGATTATCTACATATATAGAAAACAAACACACGCACACACATATGTGAGAGAGAAAAAGAAAAGAGAATTTCACTGGTTCGATTAAAGGACATTATTAACATAAGCAGAAACAGGAAATTACAATAACAAGATAGCAACTTCTTGATACATTAAAACATAGTAAAACAAACTGCTAAAAACATTACAAATTTTATAAGCTACACACTACGAAGAGCCGATAACATTTTTTTTTTCAAGTTTGTATCTGAAAAAGAAGTAAAATATTATTGGTTGTAATAAATCATCATAAATTTAACAATCGGTTCGGAGATTAAATTTTGATTTTATTAAATAAGTCTTTAATATATTTAGAAATTGGTAACTTGTATATTAGCGTATAAAAAAATAATCAAAGTAACCAATAATATATTTATGTCTTTACATCTGATCACCAGAAATTTGAATATGTTCAAAGGTAATTCTTTTAAGATATGATTTTGTGGGTATATTAATATAATTAATCAGAAATTTTAATTCTTGAAATAAGCATATCCTGAATTCTTATCCAGAATGTGTGTTCCTCAGCATAAGAGACAACTGCAAGTTATAAGCTAGGTATTGGGGATATCAAAATCAAATAGTTATTATCAGGGCAGTGTATAACCGGTAATGTGACACATATTTGTGCATAATAATAACGAAAATAACCTTTGAGAATCTACGTAAAATACGAAGTCATAGGAAAATTATTTTGGGATCATTTTTTCGGCTAACATGATTGGTTGATTTTGTTCAGCGAGATATTAACCTCGACAGGTTATTAAATGCCCAAATCTGATTTTTTTGTACTTAATTTTGTACTTTCAGGTACCAATATTGTTGCATAATTTTGTAGTTTTAGGAGGCACAGTGAAGTAAATGTTAGCAGCTAGGGTTGAGAAACCGAAGAGCCGAGCTCGAATTCCAGTCGAATCCATTGTATTTGCTTACGTGCTAACACCAATAGGAAAAGTAGGAATCTTTTCTCCCACACAGCTATGGGTAAATAGCAGGACAGACTGAGTGCCATAGCTTTGCGTGGCAACCAGTCTAAAAAAACAACTCTGAATTTAAACCAGCCTGAAGTGGTTTAGGCGCCGTCAGGCTGTCGTGCCCAAGGAAATGCCAATGCTACTGCGGCTGCAGAAAATGTGGTAATCCTACGGCTCTATTTAGTTGCAAGATTTCTGGATCTAAACATGTGGTACCCATACGGCTCTAATGAGTCACAAGATTAATGGATCTAAACATGTGGTACCCCTACGATTCTAACGAGTCACAAGATTTCTGGATCTAAACATGTGGTACCCCTACGACTCTAACGAGTCAAGATTTCTGGATTTAAATATGTGGTAGCCATACGACTCTAATGAGTCACGGGATTTCTGTATATAAACATGTGGTACTTATATGACTATAATGAGTCACAAGATTTATGGATCTAAACATGTGGTACCCATACAACTCTAATGAGTCACGGGATTTCTGGATACTCTTAGAAGAAATTATGCTTTTTAGATATATCGTTTCTAGATTGTAAAATGTACTTTTTTCTATAAAACTTTTTTTTTAGTGTTGTCATTTTGGTTTGAAAATTTATTGTAGCCCGCTTTATTATAAGAATGATCTGATCATTTTTTTTTTATTTTTTGCGGTTCACTATTTGCTAACGGCTGGGATACAAAAGATGTTACCACTCCAGATAACGGTTTAATCAGGAACATTTGGAAAAGTTAATATGTGTCGGTACACGCTCTTTAAAACCTTCAATATCCCGATTGTAGCTCGATGTAGCTTCAATATCCCGTTTTAGCCCGATGTAGTTCACAGTACACTATTATATTGAATCAATTATTAGATCTGATGTTGGGAAAATTGTATCACGGTGTTGAAGTAAAATATTTTTGCCAGTTTCCGTCTGGCATATTTATAAATCTACCATCTGTCTCGGTATTTAAAATTGTTGTCGTATCTGATTTTTTTTAATCCTTTCACTCCAAGCAAGGCGTTACCGCCACTGGTACGAAAGGGGCTACATAAGAGAAGAGTGAAAGTTTAAACAGGAGGAAAGCAAAGAGAAAGACGAATTGTTACGGGAGGGTTTCAGAGAAAGGGTAAGAGAAGGATGGGAACACAGTTGTGATGACAGTTGCGAGGGTAGAGTGAGAAAGGAAAAGAACAATATATACGGTATGATCAGGAAAGAACGATAGAAGGACTGGAGTCAAGTGGATAAGAGATGACAATTGATATTGCAATTAAATTTTTGGAGATTTTAGCCATTAGGGAAGCAAGTATACGGAAGGCGGGAAGTGCGAGAAAAGAACGTGTTGGAATAGAAGTAACTGCTGCATTTGGTTGATTTAACTGTGAAAGAGTGGGACCTTGTTGACAGTCCCGTTGCTCGAGTAAATTCTTGTGAACGGGGCACCAGTGAACTAAGTTAATCAGAGCAGAAGCTATGAGAAGTTTTTTTTTTTTAGAAGAGACAGAGGCAAGCCAAATCCCGCTGGTGAGAAAGTGGCTGGAGTCGCGCTGCCAGGTTGAGACTGATCACATTGCGGATTCTCCTTTAGAGCCTGTCTAGAAACCTGAGATGAATAGCAGGGGCACCTAACCAGATATGACAACAATATTTAAAGCACGGACAGATGATTGATTTGTATATATACAAGATGGATTCAGACGGGAAAAAAACTTCCTGGCCCGACACAGTGACCGAACCTTCCTAGAAGTGGATTTAGCTATTGATTCAATGTAATGCTTCCATTTGAAGTCAGAAGAGATGGTGAGGCCGAAAAGTGCAGTGTATTGCTTTCTGGGAAACTCGCTTGGTCCAGGCTGATGTGGGGCAGGAAGAACTGTTATCCGAGCATCCAGCTATTTTTCTCGACATTCTCGACAACATACACAGATGCGTCTTTAATGTTATAGATCCTGACTTGGCATCTCTACTTCACAAAATTTTCTGTCACTGTGAAGTGGTTTTCATTTGTCTTGTATATAAACTTTTTCTTGGCAATTTTTCTAATGAGCCCTTCTCTATAGTACCTCGACTGCATTTAATTTAAGCGTACTACAAGATTTAGTACTGGTCTAAGCGTTGTACTGCTGAAAAAAGCTAAATGTAACCGTAAGCTCTATTCTAATGGTTTCTTTTATCGTAATTTTCACTTGTGGAACACGCTTCCGGTTCCCTTCTCTTTACCAACTACCATCTTCAATCGTCTGAATGCAGCGTCAATCTTCTATTTTTCCGAGTCTTGGTTTTTTATTGACTTCTTTCTCACTAAAGTATTTCCTTTCTTTCAGTCTCAGTGACATTAGGCACCTTAATGGCATTATTGCCTTGCTTTGGAGAAAATGATTACAACAAAAGAAGACATAAAAAAATATAAAGTTGAAATATTTCATTTGATAATGAATGTCAAATTGTGGTTTGAACAACAAAACCCAAAGATTATCATAGATAATGCACCTGATGCGCTCTCATCATTAAGACTGTCAAGTTTATGTGTATTGTTAGATTATCTGTTACGTATCATCGTTTTATTGTTGAAACTGTGAAATGTAACCGTTCAATTTTAATTTATTTTTTCTCGCACATCTACTAAATGTGAAATATTCCACTGGTTTCCCGGTCTCCCGTAAAAAACGATCCACCAAAAATTAAATGTAATGTTAGTCGTCATTTTCTTTATTTTATAATACTGTTCTTTCATTGTATTGAATAGTGTTTTCCGGTTTATATATATATATATATATATATATATATATATATATACACACTACCGGCATAATTATTAGGCCACCTAAGTTTTTAAAGAAAATGATGTATTTCATACTATTTTTAGTATTTATTGCCAAGTGGATAATTCTAAATAAAAATAGTATGAAATACATAATTTCTTTTTAAAACTGGGGTGGCAAGGTAATTATGGCAATGTGTATATATATATATATATATATATATATATAGAAGAAGAAGAAGAAGAAGAAATGAGAATAAGACATTTGTTGTGCCTTAGCGTTTATTTTTAATTTTATTTACCAGTCGACACCCAATGCTGTAAAACTTAGTCCGTCCTGCTATTTACTCATAGCTGTGTGGAAGAAGAGATGGATTCATACTTTTTCTAAGTTTGATCCTTTTACTAGACGTTTCAGCCAATTTCTCACTTTTTCATTTATAAAAAAAGTCATACTCATTATCGTTATTGTTGAGAAACAATAGCTTAGATAAAATATTTAATTTTCATTAACTTTTAATATGATAGGATTTTTAATGACACTTGTGAATTTTGAACCAATGAAGCTTGTTTAATGATAAAATATTACATTTTCATATAAAGTAAATAAACCTTACTTCAGTATCTTGAATAATAACTTAACATATTCCAAAGGTTAGATGTAAAAGTTTCTTTAAAAAATAATTTCATTTCTCAATCCAATTCCAGCAACGAATTTTCGTGTGTTAACTGTTGGACCCCAGTCCCCGCGAGAGCTAGACGCGCTGTACAGGCCTGAGTTAAAAATGATATTGATATATATACTCACCCGTCGATTTCGAGTTAAGAACCGAATCGTTGAACATATTCTTACATTATGATCGTTAAGACCTTTGTAGAACTCGCCACAATTTTCATAAAAGACTGGTCGTAGAGAAAAATTACGTGATCCACGAATTGTCTGAAAAGTATTCTTCAAGCGTGACTATTTCCCAATAAAAGACGTTTAAATCAAGATATTTTCTTCTCCTAGACTTGTCTTCATCTACAGAGTGACCAATCAATCAAACTTTGCTTATAGATTCCTTCATTTATCTATGCCCTTTATAAGAGCTAAGCATCAAAAACCAGATCATTTGACCAATTTCTATAGCAACAACAACAAAATTTGATAGCACATGTAGCTAATAGAAAACCATGTGAGTTAATTTATCACACTACTAAAAAACAAGATTTGGAAATAAACTCGCATCAATATGAGAAATAGAAATAATAATGAATGTTTTATCTAATGAAAAAAATGTTTTCAAAAAAAGATTTTATGAATTTCAACCCAGAGATGCGTCAACAGTTCTGTCAATGGAAGCATAATGTCTCCTATCTGGAAATATAATGCCACTATTACGACCATGGTGAATGGAACGAAAAAATGAATAGGCACCTGAAACCGATTCGAACAGTTACAATGAGAAATAAAAAATTCAAAAGACACTCAGTCATTTTGAATTTCTTGAGAACTGTTTAAATAGATTTTATATATGATGACTCAAGTCGGTTTTCTGCGGCTGTGTGAACACATGCTGTCATACCTCTTGGTAACGGTGAGACGTCAATAAATGACTTTGTGTATTGCAGGAATAATGCATTTATAATTATATTTCCTGTATTTCTATTAGCAAACATCGCATTATCCAAGTTGCCTCGACTGCCATCTGACTTTTTTCATATTAAAACAATCGTTAAAAAGAAGTTATAATTCGAAATTTGGAAGAGATTAAATTGAACGTGATGAGTGTTATGGTAATTTACTCATGCACACATGAACTCTTCCAACTATAAATAAGCAACAGTTTCTGCTTTGTGACAGAAGTCTGTTCCAGCAGGAATATGGCCGCAGAATTGCGTGCAGAGGAAGCTAGGCAAGCAGCCAATCGGCATATCAAGGACATCACATTGCCGGATGGTCGTACCGTGACTACAGACGTGGGTATATGTGGAGCTTTTCGGGATTACTTCCAGGAACTTTTTACCAGGGAGCCCGGTCTGAGCTCTGCTCAGTTCGACACCTATTTGGCTGACTTTCCACGCCTCGAGGCGGCTGAAGCAGCTAGGGGCGAGGGGCCCATAACAGAGTTGGAAATCTGGGATGCACTGAAATTGGTTCGCCGGGACAAAACTCCAGGATTGGATGGTCTTCCCTACGAACTGTACTTGAGGCAGTCGTCCGTTCTTATTCCTCTACTGGCGCTCGTTTATAACAACTGGATGGAGCAGGGGTCTATACCTCGACGCTTCACCAGGGGTGTAATCAAGTTGCTTCGCAAGAGCAAGGGCGGTGGGGGTGGCATAGATAATTATCGGCCTTTAACGATGTTAAATACTGACATAAAGATTTTTGCCAAGATTTGTCTGATTGGCCCCGAGCAGACTTGTGCTGTGAAGGGCAGGACTATTCAGGACAACCTTCATTTGGTACGCCTGATCATCGAGAAAACCGACACTGAAGCCGCGCTGATCAATTTGGATCAGTCCAAGGCATTCGATAGGGTTGACCATCGCTTCTTGGAATCTGTCCTTTCCGCCGCCGGTTTCGGGCCGTAATTTCGCTCCTGGATCCGATTGCTGTATGAGTCCCCCGGTGCGCTGGTGGAAGTGAATGGGGTAAGATCGAAGCCCTTCACATTATCTCGCTCCATTCGTCAAGGTTGTCCACTTTCGCCCTTGCTGTACGTTCTTGCGTTGGAACCTTTCCTTCGCACGTTAAAGGCGAATCCGGTCCTTCGCGGAATTTCCGTACCTGGTGCTACCACCTCGGCCAGGTACTCCGCCTATGCTGACGACGTTTCGGTTTTTGTGTCGAGCAAAGCCGAGATTGACGAAGTCAGCAAAGAAATCAGATGTTATGAGACGGTGACAGGGGCCAAGACCAATCGCGATAAGTCTGTTGGCTTGCGATTGGGTGTGTGGAAGGGAGTTTCTCTTCCCAGACCATTCCTCTGGACGGACGGGCCGATCAAGATTCTCGGCGTCTTCTTCGGTCCTGATCTCCAGTTGGAAATGAATTGGTCGGAGGTTCGAGAGAAGGCCGAGTGCGCAGTTCGTCTGTGGACTCGAAGGAAGCTCTCCTTAAAGGGGAGGGCGGAAGTATGTGCTTCGCACATCTACCCGATTCTCCTTTACCGACTCTCGGTACTTCCTCTCCCGTGTGCCATTCGTTTGGGATTAATTCAGCTCTTGTTCTCCTTCCTTTGAAGGAGAACACGGTCCTTCGCGGAATTTCCGTACCTGGTGCTACCACCTCGGCCAGGTACTCCGCCTATGCTGACGACGTTTCGGTTTTTGTGTCGAGCAAAGCCGAGATTGACGAAGTCAGCAAAGAAATCAGATGTTATGAGACGGTGACAGGGGCCAAGATCAATCGCGATAAGTCTGTTGGCTTGCGATTGGGTGCGTAGAAGGGAGTTTCTCTTCCCGGACCTTTCCTCTGGACGGACGGGCCGATCAAGATTCTCGGTGTCTTCTATCGGTCCTGATCTCCAGTTGGAAATGAATTGGTCGGAGGTTCGAGAGAAGGCCGAGTGCGCAGTTCGTCTGTGGACTCGAAGGAAGCTCACCTTAAAGGGGAGGGCGGAAGTATGTGCCTCGCACATCTACCCGATTCTCCTTTACCGACTCTCGGTACTTCCTCTCCCGTGTGCCATTCGTTTGGGATTAATTCAGCTCTTGTTCTCCTTCCTTTGGGGAGAAAGCAAGTCTCCCAAGGTACGTCGCGAGATCTGTTGCCTTCATCCGTCTGAGGGCGGTCTGGGCATGCCTAGCGTTGAGATTCGTCAACACACGCTTCGCATTAGATTCCTGGATCGAACGTGTATGCTGGAGGATGAGAACGGCGCCCTCGTTCAAGAGGACGTCCATAAAAACTTTCCATCCTTGAGAAGTGTGCATTTGTCGTAGGAGGAGGCCGGCCGTACTCCTCGTGGCGTGTTCTCCTTCTATAAAGAATGTCGTTTGGCTCTCCAGTTTCTCTTGCGGGCTACGGATGGCCTCTCCAACGCCCAAGTTTTGTCCCTTAGGGCATTATATTGGGTTTTAGTTAGGGGGGCCGTTCAAGATGAACTGATTGGCGAGCTCGGGATTACGAAACAGGAGGCTCGCTCCATATGGCCTTGTGCGCCTGGGTTGAAATGTCTCACTAACGATGAGACATCACTCACCTGGCTGATGAAACGAAAGGCTCTCTGGGTAGGCAAGAGGCTTCATGCAGCGGGCCTAACACCGAAATCAACCTGCGTGCGTTGTGGGATGTCGGCGGAAACCGTCGATCATGCCTTCTTCCACTGCAGTGTTGTTGCTCCGTTGTGTAAGTTTCTTGAAGATCTCATGGTTCGTATGCTGCGTGGAAAGTTCTTTGTCCTTGAGGCTAGTTACCTCCGTTATCTAGGGCTGAGCACTATGTGCTCTTTTGCTTACTAGGTGTTATGCGAGTCGTGATTTGGACGACGCGACAGAAGGAATTCTATGGTGATGAGAAGTTTACCTCTTCCCAACTGATCTTGTTCTTTAAGCATCAGCTTAAAGTCAAGATCAGGACGGAAAGGAAACGACTCACTGCATCTGAATTTGGCAAAAGGTGGGTGAGTCTTGCGCGTTTCTGTCGAGTGAAAGGTGCTGACCTGGAGTGGTTGTTTGATGCTGGTTAGGCATCAGGATATTGGGTGTGCTGGGCACAACATGTGCACCCCTTCCCGGTTAGGTTAGAATAGGAAGTTTTTGATTTTCTGTTTCTCGTTTTAAAGTTAACTTAGCTAGGTTATGATTGCTCATTGGCCCCCTTTTCTTTTTTGTCCCCTATTTTTCTTTAGTTTAATCCCCCATCCCTTCCCACTTTAGGTGTTCAACAATGTTAGTTCTCCGGTTGATGCGTGGCGTCTTTCGCTATTTTTCAAGTGTGCTTTTCGTTTCTGTTATGATGTTTAAATGTGTGAGTGATTGTGTGAGTGATTGCTGATCGGATAAGTGGTATTATTATATTTCCAAAAGCCACGCATTATATTTCGTCCGGGGAAGTGATTTTGCTGTCACAATATTAGAGTAGTGATGGGCTTTTATTACTAATATGATTTTGTTTAGTTTCTTGTACATATCTTATTTTGATTGTATAAAATCATTGGGGAATTTTAAATGTTTTTATTTGCTGCCCATGCCCTCCACTGAAAATTTGTACATATGGGAGTTAAGTAGGAATACATAGAGAACCTGAGGTATTATGGTGGACGTGGTAAGAATGGTAAGTAAAATGTGCTATTGTGGTGTAAGGTTTATTGTAAGTGTGTTAGGGTCGACGAAAGTGAATAGCTAAGTTAAACTAGGACAGATGATGACCAGCCTTCCCCATCTCCGTTTTAGGCCTTGTGCCATATTTGTACGTTTAGTACAATAAATAATGAAGTCTGTTCCAGCAGATAGCTCTGACAACCGGACCAGTCACGCTGGTTACCGTCTCATTTACTATATGTTTCTTTGTTAATATATTTTAAACTCTATTCCTTCTTTATATCTGGCCCCTAGCAAGGCCACAACAAGTTGGTAACCCAGAAATAGTAGTTTAAAAGGTGTTTTACCAAATGGATAAGATGCTGTGATAACTGGGTGTAGTCATGTTGCATATGACACTGGAATTGAACAAACAACGAGAAACACGGATATATAAAAATATAAACATTTTTATTCTTCGTTGGTAACACTTGTGTGGAGCAGTAGAGCAGTCGGAGAGATTTCGCGTACACGAAGAGGCCGCCAGAAGTCTTTAGCTAGTCTCTGTCTCTTCAGTCAAAAATTTTAGACTTTATATAGTCTTGAAACTCACACACATTTTTGCTTTTCCTGTTTGTCGCTTTGCTGATGTCATCTACGACCGGCTATATCTGTCAACCACTCTTGTTCTTTTTGTCTTTTACCTATGGGCTGATGTATCTGTCAACCACATCATTTCCGTGTCATCGACTTTCAAGACGGTTGTCATTTTTGTTGACCTTACCTAGGGTCGGATGTACATATCAATTACTTTCACCGTTCAAAGTAACATATTACAGTTGGAAAGGGAATATTCTGAAAATTACTAACTTGCAATTACCCCAGGTTGACTATTCTCTGATCGCTCGACACCTTTTGGAACGACATTGTAGAATGAGCTTACGTGATGGTTGAATTCCCCGAATTGAAAATGGCTTGCGCATTTCTGTACGTAAGTAACTAAGTAAGATGTCTTTATAAGAGAGTTAGAGTATTCACGTACGTGTGCACGCTCAGCAACTAATATACACGCCCAACAAAATGATTTCGACCACTCAATGCGTCAGTCATATCCGTTATTCTTTCCGGTCGCCAAAAATGCATTTGCGGAAATTTCCGAGTTGATTCTTGTTTGAATATGTCCGAGGATTTAGTACCGTAAAGCTGCTGTTGAAAGCCCAAGAGGTCAGACAAGAAATAACTTGTCACGCCAAGCACTGATAATATTTCCTGGAGTGTACTTAACGTTATTGTTCCATTTTCAGGGCGTGGAGTTAACGTGCGCTTTTTGCCCAAGAAGAATTTGGCGTTCGTTGCCAAATATTTACGTCTCTTTTCTTTTTTTTACGTGTATCTTTTTATCTATTTTCTTTCCTATTTCTATTTTTGCTCTTTCTCACTTATTTTTCTTATTTTTCATTAATCTTATCTGCCTTTTCCTTTTTTACTTTGTCATTTTTTATATATTTTATAAATTTGATCTTTCTTTCTTTCCTTCTTTCTTTTCTTTCATTCACTCGAATCTGTATTGTTTTTTTGTCATTCACTTTCTACTTCTATCTTCTCTTTCATTTTTCATTATTCAATTATATTTTATCTTTTCTTATTTTTCTATGTTTTTTCTTGACTCTTTGTTTTATATTTCCCTCTTCTTCTCAGTTCGTTTGGGGCACGTCGAGGTGGTGTTATGTTTAGCAAGCATATCTCGCTAAAATCATTACAGTTGAGTAATGAGTTCGGCCCTCACTGGATGTTCCTTAGTTTCGGCCTTCTGCCATATTTAAGCTAGGCTTAGAACGTCGCTTTCTACTCAGTTCGTTCAATCTTTCTATTTACTCTGTCATTTACTTCATTTCTACTTTTTCAGGTATCCCTTTTTTTTCATTCTTTATAAGGTGTTTCTCTTTTCCTTGTTTCTAATTCTTTCTTTTACATTTCCTTTATCCCTGTTCTTTGATGTATTTTTTATTTCTTTCAGTGTTTTGTTTTTTTTCTTTCCTCTCTTTTTGCATTTCACCTTTCTTTCCCTATTTCTTTTTCTCTTAAAAATTAATTTTTGTTTATGTTAATGTATTATTGCTTCTGATGCATTCTATAAACCTCTTACTCCTTGTTTCTCTTTATATATATATATATATATATATATATATATATATATATATATAAAAACTATAGCAACAACAATACCAATAGTAAAACTAGTATTAATCAAGCTATAATTTAAATCGTCTTGTATAACACGCCGAGAACAAACTCGGAGGGAAAATAAGGGGAAGCAAAAAAAGAAACAATAAAAGTACATGAAAAAAAGTCAAGCACTCGTAAGAAAGAAAAAAAAACGCAAGACGAAAATCCTAACACTAAAGCGCTCAATACCAAATACAGCAAACAAATTGCCAATTTCCCTGACGAACCGTTAGGCAAAACCGTGGTCGGTTGTTGACTCTTGCGTATATATAATATAGGTAGGTACTAATTTTAGCAATTAATAAATGTAAAATTATATAACTTGAGGATTATAATGTTTAACAAAATTTCTTTTAATAAAGCGCCGATTACCAAACTAGATCGGCAAATATTATTAAATTTGATATAATAACATGTAATGCTTAATATATAGGTCATTAAAACTTTGTTCTATCAGGACGGTTTCTCGTGGCCAAATTGTTTGTGGCATGTCCTGGCTATAGCAGTGTGTTCTCTTGTAATTGTGTATATATATATATTCGTCGTCCACAAACAAGCCTGTTACGCTGTATCACAGCTCATCTGCTACATTCCACATGCTTATGGCCGGGATGGAAACTCGACTGATTTGATGTCAGTCGGAGTCGCTAACCTCTAAGCCATAGGCGTATGGAAACAGAGAGGAGAAATTTTAGCGTGTTATATATGAGCCTGTATACACACGCCAGTCGCCGAAAGAACTCAATTTATGACCGAAGTGTAATGCATAAATCGCGGAAGTAGTAACTGTTTTATTTAAAAGTTTACTTTTTAAAGAGCTCAATCGTAATGAAAGCCTAATGTATATAAAATAATTATTTTTAATAGATACTCGTACTTAACTAAATACTCTTTTTTTTAATTAAACTACCGGCCTAAATAACAAAAATATTGTTAAGAAAATATGCGTCCTCCGGCATGATTCCAATATCTTTTCCCTAGTAGAAACCATCAATTAATCTGACACGTCTTATAAGACTTGACCACCAAGGAGTTATATTCAAACAAAGCCTGAAATTATGCTTTTAAACACATATTAACTCAGACATATTTTTAATTAATTTATTTAAACATTATTCTAAACAAAATTAATTGAAAATAAGTTGAAATTAATCCATTGTGTAAGGGATTTCGGAAAATTTCGTATATAATATATAGTCATCCGCAAACAGATCTGTTTCGCTGTATCACAGCTCATCAGTACGGTTAGACTCCGATTGCTTTTAACCCAGGATTGACACCCGACCGAATTGGCGTCAGTCGGCGATACTACCTCTGGGCTATGGGTGTTCGGTTGAAGAAGGCAGACTTTTTAGCGTGTATATTATCAGTATACACGCCCAATAGCCAGAGTGCTCTAATTCATTACCGAATGAGCGATGGGTATATATATATATATATCTACAGTTTATAACATAAGTATGTTATAATATCACTACAAATATAAAAATAACTATTTTATTTCAACACTCATGAAGTGATGGTTCTGATTACGAGATGAAGTGATTTAAAAGGTTGAAAACTAGCCAAAACCACTCAATATGGTGGATATTTTATGTACTTTGTGATGACCAATAAAAATACTAGTTCCTAATATAAAGAACATTTCAACAATCTCTAAAAACTATTTACTTGTGAATTAATGTTAGATTTAATTAGAGATCAATATTACTAATTGACTATTAGTTTCATTTTAAATTAAAAATAAAAATTTATTTAAAAAAATATTACGAATTAATGTTAAAAACTACGAATATTAAATTCTAAATTTAACTAAGCATCAGGCTTAGATTATTATAAGGTTATTCAAATATGAAACGGAGAAGAGAGACACGAACATATTTACAAATATATACCTAACCGCACAAGTACAAACATAAATATACATACATATATACGTATATATAACATACATACACATATACATACAAAAGTATTGTTGTTAGTGACGTGTCAATTTATCCGTTAAATTCAAAGCCAGTGTAAGAAGCGTCTGTGTACGCTACATATATTAGATACATGTAAGTCGGAATTTGGATGATAAAATTGGCAAGGGAGAGGTTTAAATAAGATCAAGACAAACGTAGTGATAGTCTAATGTATAAATATATGAATATAATTAATTACATATAAGCACGCAAATTCACATGCCAAAAACCATACGTACTTACATAATAAAAACCACAAAGCAGTTTATACAAAATAAAACCACATACACTGATCTACTTGTAAACATCTATATGCATAAATGCGCACAAATAAACATAAGAACAGTCACACATAAATATACACACATATCCATGTGCATGGATAAAGAAGAAAAATATCTATATACAAACACATGCACAGACAAACACACATACATACGTACGAATTGTTAGTACTCCCGATATAAAATATTTTAAATACTAGTCTTTTCAAGTGTAGGACTAGTGTAAAGATGAACTAAGAAACTTGCTAAGCAATTTTTATGTAGTGAACAATACGTAAAATTCATACACATGCATTTGCTGGTATTAGTTTTAGGATATTTATTATTATTTACCGTATCATTGCAATGCATCAATATTTTAGAGTGAGAAGCAGAATCAGGCCAGAGATAGGACAAGAACAGTACGAGTTTATCAATGACACTGTAACAAAGAACGACATACACTCCTGATCAAAATATTAAGACCACTTAAAAATCTTTAAAAAGAAATATTTTTTACGGATAGATTTTAAACTCCTCCCACTTAAGATTACCAATACTACAATCTAAAAGGTTATGGAAAAAAGATATATTCAAAACATTTTATTTAGAAATTTACATTTTTATAAAATGAGGCGATTTACACATGATCAAAATTATAAGACCAGAGACAAAAATTCTACGAAATTGTACAAAAGTTGTATGAAAAGTGTATGAAAACATTCAACAACCAAATTTAATTATGAGTCCTACCTCCACTGCATTTGATGACTTCAAAAATTCTGTCGGGCATGCTAGAAATTAGCGTTTCCATTAAGGTGCGGGGGATGTTGCTCCAGCTTCTGAAGATGGCTTCACAAAGTTAATTTTTTGTTGAATATTGTTTGCCATTTCGATAAACATCTCTTGTCATCCATCCTCAAACATTTTCAATTGGGTTCAAGTCCGGTGAGCATGCAGGATGTGCCAAGAGATGGACCCCATTTTCTTGTAGAAAGGCCAAGGTCCGTCTTGCAGCATAGATTGCAGCATTATTCTGTTGGAATAACTATCCATCCACACACAAACGATGGCCCTCCATCATCAATGATGCTTTTTGTAGCATGCTAACATAACCAGCCGCTGTTTGACAACCCTGCACCACCTGGAGCTCCATCGTCCCTCTGTAAGAAAAAGCACCCCATACCATTAGGGACCCTCCACCACTATGACGTGATGAGAAAATTTCAGGAGGCATGTTTTTGTTATGCCAATATTGTTGGAAGCCATCAGGACCATCTAGATTGAATTTTTTCTCATCAGAAAACAGGACTTTCTTCCACTTCTCAACGTCCCACAACCAAACTTTAAGCGGTCCACCTTGTGACGTGGAAGCAGCCGAGGAATTTGTTTACGCTTTTTATTTACCATGGCTTTTTGTCGTAAGTGTCGTCTGATGGTTACGGGACTGCAATCAGCATCTGTGACTGCCTTAATTTGACTAGAAGAAAGTCACCCCTCGTTCATAACAACCCGTCTTATTCTCTTACTCAATGCAAGAGAGAATTTTTGGGACCTACCAGAGGATTTTGCTTTTCCATAATTCTTACTGTTCTTTAGAAAGTTGCAAATCAAAGTTTTACTGCGATTTACTTTAGCTGTGATCGCCCGCTGTGACAAACCTTGCTTATGGAATTCTAGAATTCGAGAACGCTCAACTTTGGTAAGTTTGCTTGCTTTAGGCATGGTAACACCTTTACACAGTGATTGCTAATCTCTAACTGAGCTGAAAACATTGGAATTATCATAGACCTAACAATTTATACCCCTGGTCTTATAATTTTGATCATGCGTAAATCGCCTCATTTTATAAAAATGTAAATTTCTAAATAAAATGTTTGGAATGTAGCTTTTCGTTTCCATAACCTTTTAGATTGTAGTATTGGTAACCTTAAGTGGGAGGAGTTTAAAATCTATCTGTAAAAAAAAGATTTCTTTTTAAAGATTTTTAAGTGGTCTTAAATTTTTGATCAGGAGTGTATTTATGATTAGGATACTCTCCGAAAGGACAATACACATGAAGGACTTGTACCTATGTTTTATCGATTATGCAAAGGCGTTCAACAAAATACGCAATTGGTGGAGATGCTCAGCAGCCTCGACATATTTGGGAAAGACATAAGAGTAATCAAGAATCTATTCTGGCAGCAAACCCCCTGCATACGGACAGGTAACGAATTCAGCAGATATACAAAGATTGAAAGGGGCGTAAAACAAGGATGTGTCTTTTCACTGGATCTATTCAACTTGTACAGCGAGACTATTCTGAGGACCCTAGATGTTATGCCAGGATTTGTCATCGGAGACCACAATTTGAACAACATAAGTTACGCAAATGATACAGTGCTGATAACAGACACAGAAAGGAAACTACAAGACCTCCTGCAGAAGGTAGCTGAAGAGAGTGACGAGATAGGACTACAAATAAACTGCAAGAAAACCGAATGCAGGGTCATCAGTAAAAAGGACAGTCCCAAATCCCAAATATAGGTGAGGGATAATAAAATCAAGCGGATACAAAATTTTAAGTATCTGAGAAGTGTTCTAACAGAAGACAATGTGCGAAACAGAGGTCCGAATGCGAACTGGCGTGGCAAATGACGCGTTCCAGAAGAGATTAAGAGACTAAGTATTAAGAGACATGAAAATTTCGCTAGAGACAAGGAAAATAGTACTGGATTTCTATGTGATGTCAGTTCTTCAATATGGCAGTGAATGCTGGACAATATCATCGAAAATTAAGGAAAAACTTGAAGCAACTGAAATATGGTTCTATAGAAGGATACTGCCGATATCATGGATCGAACATGTGAGCAATGAGGAGGTTTTGGAAAGGATGCAAACGAAAAGGAAAGTAAAACAGAACATCACGAAGAGACAGCTAAAGTTCCTGGAACATGCAATGAGGAAGGAGGGCCTGGAGAGGTAGAGGGAAAAAGACAGAGGAAACATATTTGAAGGGCCTGAGCAGGTGGATGACAGAACGGGGTTTGCGTCGTGTAATAGGAGAAAGCGTGCAAAGAGCCACCAGGGATAGGGAGACGTAGAAAGCCATGATCGCCTACGTCCTAAAAGAACAAGGCACATGGAAAAAGAAGATACTTGTTAAGGACTTTGTTATAATGTTTTTTCTAAATTAATTTTTTGGGTTATCCGCACGATAATAGTTTAGTTTAAGAGCATTTTTATTGAATATTTTACAAAGAGGGTTAGTTTTGAGAAAGTGTTTATTAATAAGGTTTAAGAACTTTTGTCCCAGTTTAATTTTAACCATCAGAGTATATGGGGGAGTAAACGATATAGTCCTTCCGGATCATTTTTGTTATTGTCATTACTAATGGTATTTCTGAATTTAATAGTATTACCGTTATAAATGCTATCAAGCACTTTTTTAAGAATAGTGTTGGATACGGAATTTTTATTCCATCCATAACAGAACAATGCTTTATATATATATATTACTATTACCAAAGAAGACACACACATATGTGGAGGGGGGTTAAATTAATGTCAAAGTAAGTTTTAGCCTGAATTCAAATTTCATCCAGGGATTTTTTCCGAGTTGCTATTTGTCACCCCAACGAGAATACAATATCCTCCTCTTTCTTCTTCTTTTGTATTTCCCTCTCTCTCTCATATATATATATATATATGTGTGTGTGTGTGTGTGTGTGCGCGCATTTGTAGGTCTGTGCGTGCTTTAGTGTTTAATGTTCACCTTAAAATCGAGATGAACAATACACGATGACCGTTAATTATTTTGAGGAATATCTGAAAAAAATAATAAAATCGATAAATAACGACATTTTTAAAACTTAATTTAATTCTTAGTATGTTTTGGAAATTTCATTAATCGCTTTGTTGTAGAAACAAAATCAACATCATGTTCAACCTTCATCTTTAAAAGAAAGCAGCAGCTTCTTTTTTGTTAAATTCTTTTCTCGCTCACACACCCTTAAACTCACAACCACGTTGTCTGGGCCTGCACGCGCAAGCAACTTTCACAAGTGCTGTCTACAAAAGTAGAGGCCCTCTCTTACGCCACTGTATTTCACTATTTATCCTTAAAAGTAAAGGATCATAAGCGCAAGTAAAATTCCCTTGTCAAGAAAGTAGAAAACTTATTCTGGTCGTATTCAATAGACAAAAAGTATTCTTGTTACATTTTCAAGTGAAATATCAATACTCATCTATTTTGCATATCCTCGTAATCTTCACTTCCTGCTATTTTTTTTGTTCTTATAACATAACCCGAATCATTCAGTAAACCTCTACCTTGAGTAGTTCTCGAGCCTTTTATTAGGTGAACCTTAGTAAAAACAAAGCATTGCCTGTAGCCTGATGTGGCCGGAAAGTTCAACACGATTATTAGCCTGGCTATCAGCAGGATCCCAGTACAAATGAAATTCCATTTCAGATATTCGTTCCGCAAGTCATTCTGATCTAAGCACTGAATCAAATTAGGGGATTATGTCAGTTTTCCTCCGTTCGCATTTCTTAAATGCCTTTCCTTCTTTTTGAGTAGAAGCTGGCCATACTTTGTTACCTTATCTCTTTGCTTCTTTGCTTGGTAGCGTTTCGACCAACCAAGACGACTCCTGTCATTTAGACAAATAGTTTGTTTCCTTTCTTCCTCTTCTCTACGTCTTTCCAGGTGAGGAAATCTTAAATGAACCGAACTTCAAACCAGATCTCTTTGTCACCCTTCTACTCTGCACGTCCATAACTTTCCAAAGTGCCTATTCCATTATTTAAATTGCTAAACATGACAATACATTATTTATATTGTTCGGACTGTTGCCTATCTTTATTGCTAAGTTTACGACGTTTCGGTCGTTGTACTCTTCGGTCTTCTTTAGGAGCTTGGAATTTGAATCAAACACTTTATTTCAATCACTATGGTGTATAATTCTCATTCCATGTGTGATGTTACTTCCGTATGCCTAGTACAATGGCTGAAAAGTCGTACACATGGTAATGAAGATGAGGACAATAGTCCGAACAATCTAAATAAGACTTAATCTCAGAAGTATAGCCAAATAATGACAGAATACATTAAATTTCGCGAATGCATATGAGTTAGAGTAGAAACTCTCATAAAGGTTTTTTTCTACGAATAGAGAGATGAATATAACGCAAAAAAAAATCAATGTACTTCTAATTGTTAGAAACAAATATCTTGTCGGGATGAAATAAAACATCCTTTTGGAATCAAGCAAAGTCACTGCACTTTTTTTTAAAAGTGAAATCGCGACTCAGTTAAAATATATAAAAACGTTCCTAAGAATGAACACAGAATCCCAACAATGAATAAAGCTTTTTTGACATACAATTCAGGTAAACTGAATTTATGAAAACATTTCGGACAGTTGTCATTATCCAAGCAGTTTTACATTCCAATTCAGGTCTGATGTAGTTGTGAACAAGTAACTCGTCGAACATTGAGCCGTGATGATTTCGCGTAATATCTGTCAGCTGAATGGCTTGTCAAGAAAACTGACCATATCAAACTTATGTACATCAGTTAAGTACCGTACACTATTAAACGATCATGTCTCGAAAGAAACATGACTGACTGGGCATAATATTTTCACAGTAGGTTGCCATTAGCTTCTGAGGTAGTCTTGTTACCAACTTATGTACATACTCGATTTATAGTCCCAACGAAAATTCACTTTTTACACAACCATCAATTGTAATAGAGCTCTTAAAATTCATTAGAAAATTAGTTACATAGAAAAAAATATTATATTATTATTTGGATCTTCAGTCAGATTCTAATACTCCACTTCTATATTAGTCGTAGTGTAAAAGTTAAGTATGTATGCATTTCTGACCTCTTTCATTGTAGAGAAATTTACTTATTTCTACTTACACCAATTGTAATCGAAACAATGTGTGAACTGCTACGACACAGCAGACTGATACAAGACCACTTTCTGTAAGCGAACTTCATATACTACTGTATGTCTAATACTGACACCGAGAATCATCTAAGGAGACTACTGCACTGACATGAGACAGTACGAGAGAGCTACAAGATAGATAAAATATTTATAGACGAAAGCGAACTTCGTATACTACAGATTTCAGCAATACGATGTCGACTTCAAGCGACATTGTGCTTCTTGGTTGCTTTATCTTCGTTCATCGCAACGAAGACATAACAGTGGCGACGATGATTTGAACTTGCACTGAATATTTGGATCCCACTCGCTTAGCATAACAGTGGTGAGGAAAAATTCAAATTCGCACGAAAAAGACAAATCTTCCTACATTGTAAAACCATAGTCCATATGGAAGAATTTAATTTAATTATTCAGCAACAACAAGAATTCTAGAAGAAATTGTTAAAACAAATGTGAGAACAGAAAATAAAAATCCTGGAAATGCAAGGAAAGACAAGTCAAATTCATATTTTATGAACTCAGTTAAATTCACAAATTGAAATAGCGACTAAAATACTAAATTAATATCGAACTTTAGAAGATAAATGACCATCTTTAGTAAAGAAACCGAAGAATGGTCGAATGAACAGTAGGTACATCTGTTATGAAAACTGCGCCCAGCTGAACGTAAAAAAAAAATCTGAATTTCGTTCTGCCGAATACCCCATAAAAATGTCATTCAAAAAAGCTGTGTAGATTTTCAGTATATTGATATTTCGAATTATTGTGCTTATCTTGGTTAGTATAGAGAGACACTACGTTTCGACCATGTCACCTCTGGTCGTCATCAGGTGTTCATTGATTGGCTAATATGGATTTTCTCTTGATATATCCTGTGAAATCAGTTATTGTTCGTGTAGGATTTGGTACGTCACTACCAGATCCAAGATTGAACTCATGACCATTACATGATAAAAACATTTATAACCAACTGCTATATTTGTCGATATATAAATTTTATCAAAAGTCTTTAGTGGACATAATTCAGTTTTAGACGTTGATAGTGCATAAAGTTTACTGACAATGAAGATTTTGTTACAAATGCGGTAAAGTTAACCGTGAATGAGAGCAATTTAAACTGGATAAAAGATTTACAGAAAAGTGTAAATTTCTAATCTTCGTTAAAGATTTAGCATCAAGCAACAATTTGGAAATACAATCTCGAAATTTTATAAAACTTGATGATACAATTGCTGCGGAATAGTTTTAAAAAAATGTCAACTTGAGTCACAATATACAGCAAAAATTGAATAAAATGGCACGTCAAAAATATAACTGATTTAAAGAAAGCCAGTGAAAAAGACAGTAGTACCAAAAGGAAAGATTTGAAATACAAATACTAGAAAACTTAATCCATGCTATAGGTGTGCTACATTAAAAACAAAAAATGACTGTCCATTCAAAACCAATCAGTGGAAAAGAACTTGTTGAAAGTAGCGCTGTCAGCTAAAAAAAAACCCTGAAAAGGTCAAATAGAAAATTAGTAAGAGTAAATAAGAATGAAACTACAGCGAGGTTTCAATTAGATACTGGAAGCGATATTACGTTTATAAACAAACTTAGAACAAAACCAGCTAACCTAGCATAAAAAAGAAGTTGCAAGATGAATATCAGGCAAGAAAGTAATTTTTCTTGGGGAAATTACGTGTAACATCGCTCTTGCAGGTAAAACTAAACAAGCAGATATGTTAAAAATTTCAACTCGAATATACTCGACATTCATTAGTTAGAATTATTTGAACTGTGGAATTGATCGGTTAATTTATTGAGAAAAAAGTTCATTGTTCCATCTTTGATAAGATGTTCGTACCTCTTGGCTCTCTCCAGGAAATCCACTGTGTTTATTATACATTTCCGGACGCTAAATTACTTATTTTGATCTTTTCCTTTTCATTATTGGTTACCGTACTTTTTGGTTTGAGCAATATTTCCTGTTTCGGAATTCTGACCATTTGCGGCCATCGTAATTTTTTTTTGTCATCGTCAATAGTAATTCTTTTTCCTGTTTTTATTTTCTTTTTGTTTATTCGGTGTGGGTTTTTTTTTTTATATATGCAAAACTAAAGGGAAAATAAAAACAAACACTTGCAGAAACAGTTAAAACAAAAACAAATTGAAGTTGGTGGGAGAAAATGAAACTTGTTAAAATTCGAAGAACAATTAAAATGAAAGACAAAAACTAAGTTTACCAGCAAACGATGGAATTTTTAAAAAAAATTACATATTGAAAATAAAAAAACTACTCAGAACGCAAGAGGATGATTTTTTTAAAAACAAATAACAAAATCAATGAACAAGTTAAAAGAATTAAACGCACGTGCAGAAAAAGAAAAGACAAAAAATCGGTTCGCCTTTCAAAAAATTAAAATATCCGAAATAAACAGTAAATTAAAAAGAAAATTGGCAGAATGTCTAGCATAAAATAAAAATTAAACTAGAAAAAACGCTTTAAGGACGGGGATTTAAAAATAAGGAAGTAAAAGCTTAAACAAGAAGCAAAATGAACTCAAAAACACTAGTGCAACAAATTAAAGAGCGTCCGGCAAGAAAATAAAATTGCCGGCGGGAGTGAAGGAAAAAACAAAATAGAAAAAGAGCAACAGAAATAGTCAATGTAAAATTAAATATAACAAATAACTTTCTTGCAGCCTTTGAAAAAAGAAATTCTATGAATTTGGAAATAAATGTATTGCCTTAAACGATCAGACTTTATTAAGAATACAGCAGTGTCGGAGCAGTCTAGTCTGACAATTCTCACCATCAGTATTATACCTTTTGTTCATTTCCACGTCACAATCTAGAGAAGTGTCTACAACTTCAGAGTAATAGGTTAGAAAACAGCAGATTTATTGAAAAAAATGACTGCATGACCCAACCCAGCGCTTTATATCAGAAAAAAAAAAGTTTCGTTTACGTGTAAATTTTTCAAGTTAATTAAATGAATGACTTCTTCCACATGTATACCCCACTACCAACTCCACAGATTATATTTTCTAAATTAAATAGTGCTAATTTTCTTTTTAAAATTGATCTGTCTGAGGCATATCTTCAAATTGAAGTACATGAGGATTGCCAGAATTATTAGTTTATTAATACACGCATAAGATTGTACAATTTTTTAAAAGATTACACCACGAAGTAAAAGAAGCCTCAGGCATATTTCAAACAAATAATGGATACAATATTGGCTGGACTATATGGTACTGTCCTTTACAATGAAGACGTCATTATTAAGAGTGCTACAAAAATACAGAAGATAACCCAGATTTATCAAGTATTTTAGAGACTATATGATTGCAGGTTAGAAATCAGTGAACATAAATGTCAATTCTTTATGGACAAAATTAAATACTTAGTTCAGATAATCGACGAAAATGGAAGAAGACCAGATCCCGCACGAGCAAGCGTCATTAAAGAAATGCCTCCCTGATAAATTTGGTAACCCTACAATCATCCTTGCATTAGTAAATTATTATAATGTTTATTTGCCAAAGATGTACAATTTTCGATCACCTCCAAATAATTTACTTAAGAAATGTACGAAATAGAATTAATCGGTGGAATGTCAAACAGCTTTTGGTGAATTTAGGAACTACTGAATTCAGAGATATCGCTAATAAATTAAGACCCACGAAGAAACAAATAATAGCAGTCTTAGATGCCGGCGCATATGACATTACAGCGGTGATATGGCCATATATTCAAACACGACACAATGAAAACAGTCACTCATAAACCAAGACGACTAAAAATACAACCAAATTCAAAGCATTTACTATAAATTTTGCAATAAAGAAATTGATTGTAGACCATTATTAACTATATTCTTTTATAAGAAATGTATTCCCACAGAGTACAGAAAACAAACCACAAAATACAGTACTGGGATAGGATTTTATTAAACTATGATTTCAAGATGAAATTTTTAGTCTAAAAATTGGGACACGCAGATAGTTTATCCAGATTGATATAAAAAAATATAAAGAAAATTTTGAAGATACTGTGATTGCTTTACTCGAATCCAAAAGCGAAATTTAAAATGTTGTTTGTAATGCTATAAAAGAATTAGCGGTCATGATAGACAATATCAACATTAATTCTAAAAATGATGCGTTTATTCAGAAGGATTTGAATGACGTTAAGTCGAAAGGGAATAAAACTAAAATTAAACCTGGTAAGAATAATACAGCATTTTATAATTGTGATGGAGTACTTTTATACGCGGAAATGATAATACTATATCACCCTAAAAAGAATTTTGAAACACTTCTACGTATAATAACTGGGAATAGTCAAGATTAAAACGTTGGTGAGTAGCCACGTTTATAGGCAAAATTTGGACAAAGGTATTGCTAGCCACTGTAATGGTTGTAATTCAGCAAGAAAAATTACCACCTATAAATTAACAGTCATGGCAGAGCAGTGATAATCCATGGGCAAGACTACACAGTTTTGCTGAATCACCGCATCGTTCATAGTATTTATCTGGTCCGAGATATTAAAGTGTAAACCACTGACTACAGCACTAAAGATAAAATGCTTACGCAAACATTTTGTAATGTATGGAGTCTCTGACAATAATAAAAATCATTTTACTTGTCGCATTTAAACAAAATTGCAAAGCTATGCATTTGAACTCTTGACAACACTGATTTATCAACCGAAATCAAATGATCTAGCTGAGATATTTGTTAAAACCTTCAAATTATAATTAAGAAAAGCTAAAAACTTAGTAGCAAAAGGTATAGCAGCACAACAAATTTGTGAGTGTATATCGAATGACGTCAAATTTGTGAGTTTATATCGAATGACGTCAAATGCAAACATCACAGCATAAATGCCACCTGCAGCGCTCATGTTTGTTAAGAAAGTGAGATCTATTTTCGTAAATTTTTGCATGGGAAAAATTCGAATATTTCGGACTGCCAAACTATTTAAGATCGGCGATAAAGTTTTCATTAAAAATCTTTAAGACCGAAAAGGAAGACTGGCAGAACGGAAGAATAATTTACTGCATTGTTAATTTGATATAATTTGTTGGAGATGGACGATTCCACATTGAGGTTTAGATATGCACATAATAAACAATGAGCAGAATTACATTTATCGATGGACATACGTTATTGATAGTTTTGAAGTACCCATCCCTAATACGAATACTACAATACAATGTAAGAGTAAGCGAAAGTGTAATCCGACTGAATCGTTGAAAGTAGACCCATGTCGTAAAAAGAACTAATAAAGGAAGTGCCTAGTGGAGATGACCACAACTCTCAAGAGGGTGACGTTGACTCGAACAAATGGTGTAATAATGACGCCGAGAATTGTTATGACGGAGATTGTTACAAGACAGTTACTACAAGACTGCTAGCCGCAAGTAAATTTCATATAATACTACTGATTTCAGGTAGACTACGTCGTCTTCAGCAGATGTGCATTGTGTTGCAGTGGATATCGACTTGGAACAACAAATCGGGGAGCCGAGTTCGAATTCCAGTTGAATTCGTTGCATTCACTTTTGCACAAATACCCTTGGGAAAGGGTATTAATCCGTCTCTTCCCTCCAGTTATTGGTAAAATAATAGGACAGATTCGGTTCTGTATCCTTGGCTGGCAACCACCCTACCGCAGACAGCAATGGCAACCTACTGCGGGTTAATCTTCTGCCTAGTCAGTCATGTCTCTTTCGGGACATGATCGCTCAAAGCGTGTATCACGTATTGCACTTAACTGACTGATTGACGTCGTCTTCAAGCAACACTGTCTTTTGTTGATTGTGTTACTTTCGTTTGACGCAAGGTAGACATAATAAAGTGCTTTTTCATTATTTGGTAAATTGACAAATTAGCAATTAGCAATATGGCGAGCAGTCCTACCAAAAATGTTCATTCCTCCAAATTCATTCATTGCGAATTTTCACGTGGATCAACAATTTAGCAATCTCTCTCAGTTTCTTCTCATTCTCTATCACTGACGAATAACCCGGTTAAATTGCCTCTCCGGTGGCAATAATGGTATCTTATACAGACAATATGTATTGTATTATCTAATACCTCGAAAACCTTTCGCCTGATGAAAATACGACTTATTTCAGTTTCAGGAAGAAACAGAGACAATGCTATGTTGGGGTGTGGTGCTGAAGTCAGTTGTGCTGATTAACGTAATGCCGACTGACTCGGCTCACTAAGAAACAACGACTGCGATTTTCAAACACTATTTAGAAGCAGATACTTAATTAAATAAATTTGCTTAACTATGTCACGTAGCGTGAGATTAGTTAGTTCTGGCACAAAGATACAAGAATAAGACTCTCAATAATAAATTAGTATCAAGCAGACTTGCTCACAGGGTATTGCTGAACGTGAGACGCCTAAGCCTGTTCTAATATTAGAAGCACGTATCATGTAAACTTCATTTTGAGTAAATGCAATTGCATATTTAGTTTCAGGTTTCCTGTATTGGTGGAATCAGTTTCACATGCCAACTCAAGCCAGCTTTCGTGGTCAGGTTAATTGCATATATTTATTTAGGTCTGCTATAATTTTAGTATGTACTTAATTTGTGCTGCTTCCCAGTAGATACATTTGTTTATTATATTCCACCCTTGCAGGGGTGATAAAATAATTGTACATGCTACTTTCGCCCTGCTGTAGGGTTAATCAGTTGTGTAGGTTCACACATCAAAGCAGTTGCACAGATGCTGAGAGAACAACTTGTTTTTGTTTCTTTTTGTTCAGTGACTTATCGATATCCATAGGTAATTTAATGCCAAAATGTAAGTATTTTCTACTCATTTTTTTATGTAAAAAAAAAAGATAATAATGGTTTTAGTGACACAAGTCTTGGATATGCGTTGTGGAGCAGTGGACATCGGCTCGGAAATCGAGAAACCGAGTTCGAATTTCAGTTGAATTCCCTGCATTCACTTACGCGCAAATACCCTCGGGAGAGGTATTATCCCATCTCTTCCCTCCAGTTATTTGTTAAATAACAGGACAGATTGGGTTCTATATCCTTGGCTGCCAACCAGTCTACTGCAGAAAGTAATGGCAACCTACTGCAGGATAATCTTCAGCCCAGTCAGTCATGTCACTTTCGAGACATGATCGCTCAAAGCCTGTATCAGGTATGGCCTGACTGACACAAATCCTACTAATTACGTCATAGATGGGGAGAAGAGGTCGATTCACACCTTTCAAAATGGTATTTACGCGTAAGTGAATATAATCAACCCAAGTGGAATTGGAATTCGGTTCTCTAATGACTAATTCTGAGCCATTATCCATTATACAACCCGCACATCCCAGCTTACAGCACCTGGGATTCTGATTCGGCCACTCGTTTAAGAAGAGAATAAATAATGAGATTCGAATTACCTGTAACGGTTTATTCAAACTGTATAGTAGAAGTACACAAGTTCGCTGAGATAAACTTAAATCCACTTGGATTTTATAGCGATCGACAAAAATTAATTATATATAAAAAGGAGAGAAGCGGTTCGTAATTTCATAGACTAAAACTTTTGGGTGCTAAAACCGATAGAAACCGTTCTAACAAAATAAAAAGGAAAATTGAATTCCACCACAAGATAGAACTATTTGCACATGTAAATTCGTAGTAGATGCAATTTCTTATTTCGGAATAAAATTTTAAGAATAAAATTCTATTAAAAGGTAGAAAGACCTCACTTTAAAAATAGTGCTACTTTTTAAGGCAGTTAGTGAACCATGTGGTAATCAAGCACAGGTAATCAAGGATGTGCGCTTTGGTGCAGTGAATATTGGTTCGGAACGAAAAATCGTAGAGCCGAGCACAAACTCCAGTTGAATTCGTTTCATTCACTTGCGCGCAAATATCTTTGGGAATGGTATTAATCTCTCCAGCAGTGGGCTAAATAGTAAGACAGATTTGTATAGTAACCGGTCTACCATAAAAGTAATGACAACTAATGCGGAAAAATAGTCGACCCAGTCAGTCATATAACTTTCGAGACATGATCGCCTAAGCATGTATCACGTATGGCACTTAACTCAACAGGGTCATGAACGAATTTGAAAAACTGGCGTAAACATTGTTTTTTATTGAGCTTTTCGAATGTGAATCAGACAATAGTAAGTATTTTTTGCTCCTGTTTAACCAATAAAAAGCTCAAGGGTCGCTCAAGCTAGAGGTATACTGAATGAGATTGTTGCAAACCGAAATAGTTGACTAGAGGTTAAGATTACAGTGATCGGGAAAGCATACTGGCGAGAGTTTGTTCCATAAAGTAACGGCTCTTGGGTAGAAGCTGTCGAAATGGAACATCGTTTTTACCAATGTAATAAAAAGGGACAGATGATATAATCCTGTATTTATATACTTTTGTGAGTTAAATGTTCCATGAAATTCAGAAATTATTTGTTTTTTATTAGGAAACAGTATTTTTTAGCCTTATGATTATTTATAGCCAAAGTAAACAGTAAAACTTACGAAAAGAAAAGTATTATATCGGTTTGGGATTTGCTAAATGGAGTTTTCGAATTATTAGCTCATGCCATACATGAAACACGCTTTTGGCGTTCATGTCTCTAAAGGGGGAGATTATCTCTCAGTAGGTTGCCATTGCTTTCTACGGTAGACTGGTTGCCAACCCAATCTGTCTTGATATTTAACTCATAACTGGAGGAAAGAGACTGATTAGTACCTTTCCCAAGGGTATGTGTGCGTAAGTGAATGCAAGGAATTCAACTGGAATTCGAACTAAGCACCCCGATTTGTCCTTCCGAGTCGATATCCACTGCACCAACATACAAATCGCAAAATAATCTATGTATCATGTCCCTTCAGGACGTAGGCATTCATACCCTTCGACATCTTTCTATCTCTTGTAGCTCTTAACATTCTCTCTCCTGTTACACCCCCAAAACCCTGCACTACCATCCATTTGCTCAAGCCGATCAAGTATGTCATGCATTGCTTTTCCTTGTCTCTATTGTTCTCCATATGCCCTGGGAGTATCAGATTCTCTAATCCAATCTTCATCATTAAATGTCCCAGAAATTTTAACTGTCTTTTCCTAATATTTATTCATGGAATTGACGCTTATATCAGCGAACATTTCCCTCTAGCTTGGGTGATTTCTCTTGAGTCTTCAGATTATTCCTATATGTGTCTCCGTATCTCTCAAAGCTCGATTAGCTATGTTTTATTTCTCTACCGTTTTTTTTTTTCATCTTTTGACCGTTTCGTACTTGACAGCATCTCTAAAAATATAGATGTCATTTCCTTTTACCCGTTCGCTCGTATATTTGTGTTTGGAGACTTCAGTTCCTAAATGGCCGAAAAACTCTGTCACAGATGTTACTAGTGTCCATATCATGAACTTTTCAATTCCCAAATCCCTTCAGCATGTGGTTGATTTCCATACGCGTTTCTCTAATAACACTAATAAAACTGACGTACTGCTAGATCTGTTTCACTTCTATCCCTGACTCTTGCCATGCTATACAGCTTTGCCCTCATGGAAATTCCGATCATGCAGTGGTTTCCGTTAATATCTTCTTCAGCTTCCTCTCCCCCACGAATCACCGACCAGCAGAATATCTTACTGCTACCAAAGAGCAGACTGGAAGTCGTTCCGTGATTTCCTGTATGACGTCCCTATGAACAAAGTTTTTAGTCTTTCCGTTCAAGACTGTGCATCTGGGTTAAAGCTGACATTGTTGCTTTCATCGCATCCAGGAAGTTATGTCTTAAATCCCATTCGTCTCCAGGTTCTCTCCTGCTTGCTCGGCCAGTAATCACTTCTTCCGGCACCTTTTGCTTCTGCTCGTAATGACTGCAAGAGGATCCTAAATGATATTAAGCCGTTGTTTTCTGAAAGAATGAAGCAGCATATAGCATCCGGCAAGTTCAGCTCCAAAGACTACACTAAAAATGTGTTAAATAACAGCAAGCTTTCAATTCCGCCTTTAATCAATGAATTTGAGGTCCTCATATCTTTAGCGTAAAAGTCCAAATGCTTTGCCTGCAGATTCTCCATCAATTCAGTATTTGATCCGTCTGAGGTATCCTAACCCGACTTCTCACCTAGAACTGAAGCTCTACTGAGTGACATTTACATTACCCACTCCATAATTTCAAAGCTTGACCCCCACAAGGCGAGCGGATGTGACAGAATCCCAACCATGTCCTGAAAATATGTGCTCCTGAACTCTCGTCTGTCCTCTCCATACTTTATAACTAATTTCTCTCTATTTCTTTCTTTCCTGCATGCTGGAAGTTCTACTCTGTGATTCCTGTATTTAAGAAGGCTGGAAAACACTCAGACCTGTACATTTATCGCCCTATCGTACTTCTACCCATTTTTGGCATAGTGTTCGAGGCTATTATCAATGCTGAATTGGTTCAACATCTCACAGCCCGCGGATGCTTCTACGATAAACAGTATGGTTTCCGCTCTCCAGGTTTACTGCTGATATGTTAATGACCATCACAGAGTATGTATACCAGACTCTTGATAAACACGATGAAACTAAATCTCCAAAGACTGAGGCTGATATACTAGCCTTCTACACAAACTATGGTATAACTAGATGCTAGTTTGATCTAATCCAGTGGTTCCTTTCAAATTGCATAATAAAGATAATATTGAATGGGCATGCTTCTTGATACTATCATACGAACGCGGGTGTCTCGCAAGTCTATGTCCTAGGTCCTACGCTTTTTCTGATCTTCATCATCGATCTCCAGAATTTAATCGAATCCCAAGTAGGCATATATACTGATGATACAGCCATTTACTCTCGCCTCGATAAGAAATCTGCCAAGGCTGACAAAGAAACTGATCTTGAAAAGGACCTCCAATCTTTGGTGGACTTGGGCATGAAATGTCTTGTAAATTTTAATGCTTCCAGAACGAGGTTCTATCCTTTAAACACCATAGACAACTGTTTCTACCACAACCCCACCAGCATGGATCAGGCTAGTCTCCCTGAAAGCAAAACATCGCGCCTCATTGGCCTAATTCTATCAGCCGACCTCAAGTGCAATGACTACATTGAATTAATAGCTAAATCTGCTGCTAGGGAGGTTGGTTCACTGTGTTGTCCAGGAAGTTTTCCTCGTTTGAATCCATCTTGCACTTATATAAATCTACCATCCACCTATGCATTGAATATCTGTTTGGGTGCCCCTGCTATTCATCTTGGTGTTCTTGACAAAGTCCAGCGGAGAATCTGCAATGTAACTGATTCCGACCTGGTAGCTCAACTCCATTCACTTTATCACTGACGTAATATGGCTTATATCTGTCTCTGCTATAAATTATTTCACGGCTTCTTGTCCGATGAGATTAGCTCCCTGTGACCCTCTCTGCATGAATTTACTCGAGCTACTAGACTAGCAGCTAGGTCCCACTCTTTTACAGTGAAGCCGATTAAATGTAACGGAAACTTCTACTCTCTCAGCTTTTTTGCTCGCATTTTCCGCCTGTGGAATTCCCTTCCGTATATTTTCCTGACATCTACAATCTCCGAGAATTTAGATATAATGTTAATTGCCTCCTCTTATCTCCTTGATCTGCATCCTTTCACTGGCGTTTTCTTCTTTTCCACTCTACTCTCATGCAGCCCTCTTCACACCAGTGTTCTCATCCTTCTCTTACCCATTCTCTGACACCCCTTGTACCTCGTTCCTTTTTCTGATCACTCACCTTTTATGTAACACCCTGCGCACCAGTAGCAGTTCTGCATTGATTGCGGTGAAATGATAAAAAGAAAAGGTTTCCTTTTCGTTTCCATCTTATCTAAAACCTCGTTGCTGCTAACAGGTTCCCTCCCTGGTATCCTCAGCATCTTTCTGTAAAAACAAATGTTGGGTGCTTCAAGTATTTTCTTTTGGACGAGTTTGTTCGCTGACATAATGAAGGACATACATCACATGAGAATACAGCACTCTCTTCTTTGTTGCTAACAAGTTTTTCTTTGTCTCTATACTCTACTCCGCTTCTGAAATGCATCCTTGACCATAGATTTCTTAATTCAAAGGCGAACCAAATGAGATTAAAACTACAAAACAAGAAAGAAAATCAACCACTCATTGGCTTTAGTGGCAGCTCTTGTTTTTGGTGTTTCTAACATTAATTACTGAGATTCCAGAGGGAACGGTGAGGACTTCAAAGACATTCTAGGAAAGAAGCAAAAAATCACGAAGAGACAAAGCAAGGGAGACAAATATATGTAGAGAAGCCCTCAAGAAGCCATAGAACAAGCAAAGTTAGACATCATTTGTTTTATTCCCCTACGCATTCTCCTCCAGGTTTTCATTTTTCAATCATCTTGACAGTTTGGTGAACAATAGGATTTTCTAAAACAAGCAGCTGCAGAAACAATCTATTGATTCCAAGAATAATGATTTTTACAGTTGCAGCATAAATGACATTATCTAGTGTTATCAACCGTGCATTGAATCATTTAGAAACTCCTTTGATTAAACATATTTTTTATCGCTTTCAGTAATTTTTGTTTTAACGTTCTCTATTCACCAAAAGATATTTTCTGGATATTTAAATTTAGAGTTCACCAAAATGTGTGTATATTCTCATAGCGTCAAGCTTCCAGATAGAAATACATTTAAGGGGTGGTTGGAATTTTGAATCAAACCCTTTATTTCATTCACAAGGCAAATTGTTCTACTTTCATGTGCCATGCTTTTTCCGGTTATCACAGCTTCAGTTTCAGTTATTTCTCTTTAGTAACTCAACTCTCCAACTGAAACATCCGTAAATGTAAAGTTTTCACAGTTCATGTTTCTTTATCTAAGTACTATCAATCGTTTATGATGTGCGTTGTGGTACAGTGTATATCGGCTCGGAACGAGAAACTGGGGAGACGAGTTCGAATTCCAGTTGAATCCATTGTATTCACTTACACGCAAATGCCCTTGGGGAAGGTATTAATCCGTCTCTTCCTTCCAGTTATGGGTTAAATAGCAGGACAGATTGAGTTCTATAGCCTTGGTCGGCAACCAGTCTACCGCAGAAAGCAATGGCAACCTACTGCGGGATAATCTTCTGCCCAGTCAATCATGTCTCTTTCGAGACATTATCGCCCAAGCGTGTATCATGTATGGCACTTAACTGACTGAACAATCGTTTCTGCGAGTACTTTTGTCCGTTTAACTCTTTATCAAGTAACCAGTGCGTTAGACAAAATATTTTGGTTATATCCTTGAATATTCTAGAGAGCTGGGATTTCAAATTCATAGCGTCGTGTGATACACATATAACAATGGAAAAATGTATCAAATATTCGTTTATAGCATTAATTTTTTTTTTTAATTTTAAAAATTCAAAGACACATGAAGGTACTGTCTCTTTACTACAAAATCTTATTTAACCTGAATGCTTTCTAAAATTTTAAATCTTTTTTACATAAAGTGTAGTATTGTGTTATGGAATTAAACCAATATTTGGCTTGTGTTAATAGTTGTATATTGATTCTTCGTGTTTTTCCAAGCAAATAACACATTGTAAGTGCAATAGAAAAGAAAGAAAATTGAAAACTGACAAGAGAAGAGACGGCCTTTAAGAATATCGCGAAAAGATATTTCTGAAAAATGGGTTTGAAAAAGATGGTGTTGTAAATTCCATCAGATATAAAAGTACAAAGAATTATCTTAAGTTCTTGCATAAGATCTCTTTAAGTGGCACATATTAAATAAGGAATGGTTAAGCTAAAGGCATAATTCACTCAAGATAATGGTACTTAACGTTCTGTAAAACTACATATTGCCTTTCTTCGCGAAAATGATTTCGAACAGCCCAAATTAATTGAATGACTAACAGATTCTTCAGATAGTAATCCACAGAAATCTTGAAGGTCATCATCAAAAATTAATATGAGAATGTAAAACAATATTTAAGGAAATAAGATCTCTGAGATGAGAGAAAAATATAAACAAATTGAGATAGATAGATAGATAGATAGATAGATAGATAGATAGATAGATAGATAGATAGATAGATAGATAGATCAAATGTATGTTTTTGTGTATAAGAGGTGAAAACAGACAAAATGATAGACTGGGATGTGTAGGTAAATACAAATATATAAATAATTATATATATATATATATATATATAGATAGATAGATAGATAGATAGATAGATAGATAGATAGATAGATAGATCAAATATGTGTGTTTGTATATAAAAGATGGTGTGTGATAAAATTAGTCATTTATAACCTGAAATGTATACTAAGAGAAAGCACAAATAATTGTTTTTGGATACATGTGAATAGATAGATAGATAGATAGATAGATAGATAGATAGATAGATAGATAGATAGAATGAATATGAGTAGTGATGAATATGTAGAGTTAAATATCTGGATAGATCGTTAATCTGAAAGCTGAATATCTCTACGCCAGAAGGCTACCAACTATACTATTCCCTGAAGAATACGCCTTTCATAACTTTGGTTATTTCCTCCAGATATCTATTCGATCAGCAATAATTCCCCTTTGCCCTTCGCCAGAGAGCCATTCCGATACCATTCGTGTTCTCGACCGTGTGTCTGCTTCTCTTGATACGGTTATCTGAGACCTGCACGTAAAGACCCCATAACCAACCTAAATGTGACGTTTTATGTCTATCACTTGACCCGAGACGGAAATAATACAAGTAAAAATCACGACATTTTTCACTGAAAATCAGCCGATCGAAAATACAAGAGAGAGAATGGTGGAAATCGAATGAAAACACAGAAGCAAAAAAGTAATATACGCATCCGGCCTCCTAGTTGAGGGAGTTGCACATGTGCCTCTCGTTGCTGATCGAACACAAGGAAAAATATATCCAGAATTTCGATGGTCGAATTTAAAGTAAAACTGATTGTCACATACAATTTTTCTTATTCCTTTTCATTCAAATGCTCTTGTGTTGTATTAACCTAGCATTAAATATAAACAAAATACATTGCATTCAAAATAATAGCACTAATAATAAGGTGCAACAGAGTGTGACAATCTTAGATCACAGTCAAAAAGATATAGCTCAGCCAAACAAACAGAAAAAATAGTTTACTTTATTTACATTGTTCGGTCTGTTGTCCTCATCACTATTGCCATGTTTAAGACGTTTCAGTCGTTGTACGCTAGGGCCTTCCTCAGGTGCTATAAATTTTGAACTAAACCCTTTAGTTTTCCCCACTGGGGTAGATTATTCTCGTTTCCGGATGGTATGTAATTATCTCCCTTTAAAAATCTACCCCGGTGATTGAAATAAAGAGTTTGGTTCAGAATTCTTAGTACCTGAAGAAGGCCGGAGCTTACAACCGCCGAAACATCGTAAACATGGCAATAAAGATAAGGAGAACTTCCGAACATATAAATACTACCTCATCTGAGAAGTATAGACACAAAAACATTTGCTTACATATCAAAGCCTCCATTTGAAGTAAAATTTTAAAAACAAAAGTAATTAGAAAATCGTCTGCTACAATAAAGTAAATTGTGAAATTTTAAGTAAAATTTTAACTTTTTGGTAAACAAAACAAAATATTCATATTACCAGTGATCATGGGAGCGTTGTGAAATTGTACAATAAACATAAAAAATCTTGCAATCATTGAATTGGGATTTTGAAATAGAGCCATTACAAAAGACATGGCTACTCGGATGTCCAAAGCTACTTCGGAATGTACTGAATATAGAGAGTCGAAGAAAACAACAAATGGCTAGTTTATTGACTTAAGTGATGAAAGGTGAAAAGTAAAACAACGTTTTCCTGGCAACCGTCAATAAAAGGGTGAAATAATAATAATAATAATAATAATAATAATAATAATAATAACTTTCAGGCAAATATTATGCATAATAATATGGATCCAAAATGCAGGTTTTGTGATAAACACCAAGAAACAATAGACCACCTAATATCAGCCTGTTCTGTGCTTGCTCCAAATGAATATAAAAATCGCCACGATAGAGTTGGGCAATATTTACATTGGGCATTATGGAAAATCTGTAAACAAACACTGGTATGAACATCACCCAGCACCGGTTACAGAAATAGAAGATGTAACCATTCTATGGGATTACACCATCTACACAGACAGAAAAATTGAAGCAAACAGGCCAGACATTATTGTTAAAAACCAGAAGGAGAAAACTTGTCTATTAATTGATATGGCTTGTCCAGCGGATTGTAACATAGCAATCAAGGAATTTGAAAAACTGTCAAAATATAAAGACCTGGAAATTGAAATAGAAAAAATGTGGAAATTGAAAACAAGAGTTGTGCCAGTGATAGTAGGTGCACTTGGAATGATAAAAAATGGAACAAAACAACACACTGAAAGAATCCCTGGAAACCCCAGCTTAAGAGATATACAAAAAATTGTCTTATTAAGTACAGCCCACACACTAAGGAAAACTTTATCTATGTAATGCTAGGGATGATAGGGAAGATAGAAAAACATGAAATGGAGTCATAACAACACGCCACGACCTGCCTTAGGTCTCCCCGCAGACTTGGTTGGTAGTGAGACCAAAGTAGAAATCGAAATATGATGAAAAATGACATAATAATAATAATAATAATAATAATAATAATAATAGTAATAACAATAATAATAATAATAATAATAACGGTGAAAATATCTCATACTGCGATCGTTTTATAACTTTAGTAAATACAGCCATTTCCATCGTGGTACATAAGAAACCAGATACAATCTTCATCAGACAACCAGTGTAATGAGCAACATAACGAACCTTATTTGAATTCTGATTATCAGAGTGCATGGCCAAATTAGACCGGAAATTAAAAGTCATGTGTTTTCGTTAAAGACGCTGGAACAAGAAAAGCAATGTTTATGCTCAGAATGATATCTGAAAGAGCAATACAAATGCAGTAGTTACCTGCTTTATAAATTACAGAAAAATACATCACAAATACCTGCAGTATTTACATTATTCGAACTATTGTCCTCAACTTGGTAGCTATTTCTACGACGTTTCGGCCATTGTACGCTCCGGCCTTCTTCAGGTGCTAGGAATTTTGAACCGAACCTTTTTTTACGATTACTGGGGTATATGAACTTCAGTCCTTACGTAAAGCCTCGATTGAAAGTCATGAGTTATCTCTCTCTAACCCTGCAAATTACTTGTTCACCGCTGCAGTAGTCTGATATTGAACTCACAATCTTAAAAGTCAAGTCAGGAACTAACCAACGTTTATATCCACTGGCCAGATATCCTTAAGCGTACAACGGCCGAAACGTCGTACAAATGGCAACAAAGATGAGGACAATAGTCAGAATAATGTAAATACTGTAAATACTACCCCATCTCAGAAATATAGACAGTCACAAATACCTCTCTAAAATTTTAGCGAATCTTGACCAATTTGGAAATTATATTAGAACAATATTAAGAACTTATATTGGAAAAAATAATCTGCATACGGACAGAAAAGTATTCATTAAATACACAAAGAATAGAAGGCGTAAAGCAAATATGAGTCTTTTACTGGAATTAGACAGTCTTTGCATTGAAGCAGTTCCGAGAGAATTAGAAGTCCTCCAAAGACCCTTTAATGGCGGCCACAATCATAACAATATAAGGTATGACGATGACGCATTATTGATATCAAACCCAAAAATTAAACTATACGAACTCCAACAAAATATAGTGAGGAAATGAAGACGGAATACATGGTTGTTAGAAATGGAATTTCTAAAGAAGTTAGGTGACAAGAAAGCGAGAAAAATCAATTGTAAGAAAAAATTGTTAGCACAAGATGCGAATTAAGAATTGGGGACACCAAATTCTAGTAATTATTAAAAATTTAATATCATGGAAGTGTTTTACGAGAGGATGGAAAAGCGACACCGATATTCGAAGGCATACTGGGATAGTAAATGTTACTTTCCAAAAGCGAGGCAAACTATTAAGAAAAAGGAAGATTTTGTTACAAACCAGGAAAATAGGGCTAAACTGTTATGTAATATCGGCCCTGCTATTTTAGCAGTGAATGGTGGACTGTATTCTCGCAAATGAAGAACAGCCTGGAGGCAACAGAAAGGTGGATTTACAAAAGGTTGTTCTGAATTACATAGACTAAACATATAAGTAACGAAGAAGTCTTGAGAAAAATGAAAAAAGAAAAGTTACATTTAGAATAAGGTAAAGAATAAGGCAATTAAAATTTCCAGAATAGATAATGAAGGATGAATATTGAGGAATTGGACATATTGAAAGCCAGTGGGACGAAAATAGTTTGAAGAGCATACTTAACAAGCTTGTTTAAATTTTTGGCAGAAGAGAGATGAGTAGAGACAGACCTTACTAAGTGTTGTAATGGACTGGATTTTGTCGATAGCCATATTCTGAAGGGACACTGCACATAGAAGTATGTGATTTCGTTTTTTTTTAAATGCTCTCTTTTATAATAAGTGCCTTGTATATATATATATATATATATATATATAAACAGATGCTTTGTGGTACAGAATTTGATTATTGCTTTAAAAGTTATAATTTTGATGTTACAAGTCATAATGAGGATGAAATTTAAAAAAAGAAAACAACCGGTTTTGCTCCCGTTCGTCAAAGTTTTTAGTTGAAAGAACTTAATGTAAAATGTAAGAGGTGTGAAAAATGAAATAGTCAATGATGGGAAAGGAGGAATGAACTGCTAGAGACAGGCCCAACAAAGACTCTCGCTGCTTACACAGCAAAAATCTATTTACCTCAGGTGTTGCAGAACTTCGCTGTGTAAACAGCAAGAGTGTTAGCTGGGCCCTGCTGTGATCAGTCTCTAGCATTTCATTCCTCCTTTACCATAACTAAGCATTTCCATTTTTATTCCTCTTACATTTTACGTAAAGTTCTCCCAATTAAAAAAACTTTGACGAGCGGGTGCAAAACCGGTTATTTTTTCTTTCTTTTATATTTATCCTTATTATGCCCTCTAATGTAAAATTTGTAGCTCTTAAAGCAATATATATATATATATTATTTAAATGTGATATTGTTTAGCACCCAGGTTGTTGTTTTACTGGCAAAATGTAATTGGCAGACATGTTTCGATATCCAGGTAGAGATAAAGCGTTTACGCGATTTAAACATAACATTATTTAGTTTAACCCACCCTTCAGCCGTAACGTCCAAACTAACTTTGGTAAACTCTTCCTTAGTTTAATTCACAAACGTTTCTACCATTCCACCACACTAAAAACATCTTAAAAATAAACAATGTTAAAGTCAGTTACAGTTGCGTTAGAAATAGATAAATATATTTCGCAAGAAAATACTATGATATCAAGTAAATACTGGCCAACATAAACAATATCCGTTACCCAAATAATAGCAAAATAATCCTTCTAAAAACAAGTGCAATTGCCGAAATAAAAAAAAAAAACTGCTCATTAAATGGTCAATGTCTGTCCGAACGTATTATTTATAGAGCTCGAATTCATTCGGATGACAATGATGTTAAATTTTACTTTGGAATCACTTCCAACAGGTGGAAGAAAAGCTTTATCAAATACATGTCTTTAAACAGCAGTAAATACAGCAGTAAATACAGCAGAAGTACTGCTTTATTAATACATTATTAGAAATTTAAAACTCCAACAAGAAACCGATAATTTTTTTTTTTTTATAAGCGTTTCACCCCGAGAAAGGCATTTCACTGCCACTACTGTGCAGGGGGCTACGTAGAGTGGAGAAAGGCTGATTAAATATAGGAAATAACAGAGGGTGGGTGATAGGCGGGTGAGGATACCGAGAATGAGGGTTGGGTAGATGAGAGTGTTGTGAGAATAGTTGGGAGTTAGTGTGATAGGAGGTGTCAATTGAGCCTACATTTAAACACCGGGAGATTGTAACTGTCGGGAAAGCAGACTTGTGGAAGGGAGTTCCACAGGCGGGAAGCGCGAGAAAAGAAGCCGTTGGAGTAGAATTTACGGTTACATCTTATTTGTTTAACTGTAAAAGGATGGGACCTAGTTGCTAATCTAGTATCTCGTGTAAATTCGTGCTTAGGCGGCACCAGTGATCTAAGCTCATCGGAGCAGAAGCCATGAAAGTACTTGTAGAAGAGGCACAGGGAAGCCACATCACGCCGGTGTGAGAGCAGCTGCAGCCGGTCTGCCAAGTCAGTATCAACCACGTTACAGATCCTCCTTTGTATTTTGTCAAGAAGCCCAAGGAGAGCAGCAGGGGCACCCGACCAGATATGGCAGCAATATTCAATACACGGGCGGATGGTAGATTTGTATATGTGCAGAATAGTTTCAGGTGGGAAAAATTTCCGGGCCCTGCACAGGGAGCCCACTTTCATAGCAGCAGATTTGGCAATGGATTCAATATAGTCATTCCATTTGAGGTCCGCCGAGAGTGTAAGGCCAACGAGGCGTAGTATTTTACACTCTGGGAGGCTAGCCTGTCCCATGCTAATGGGAGTTAGATGCGATTGTCTATGGTGGTTAGTTGACAACAGCTTTGTTTTGGAGGCATTGAAATTTACCAACCCTTTCCCACCCAGTACGGCAGGGTCGAGGAAGTAAAGGCGCTCACCTCGAAGCAGGGCTTCTTGACTGGCGACTTCATCCTGCAGGCGACGGTCGCTCGCGAAAAGTTGGCCAAAATCCCCAACATCATCAACTGCAGGGGGAGAAGGATCTACGTCGTCGTGGAGGGCAGGAAGCCCTTCTGCTGGGTCTGCGGAGACTCCAACCACGTGGCCAGGGAGTGCCCCACCAAGAATCCGGCACCCAAGACCCAACCTCCGCAGACGACCGCCGCCGCCGCTACTACAGCAGAAAAGCCGGAAAAACCGGCACAACCAAAAAACGGCCCGGCGGAGCAAAAGGAGGGAGAATGGAAGACGGTTGGCAAGAGAGGAACCAAACCCAAGAGCCAACCGTCGGCGGAAAAACAACCCGCCAAAGCAGCAGCAGTGCCAGCGTCCCCTCCTGCGCCCTCTCCCAAGCCAAAGGAGTCGGCAGCTCCTCCCAGGAAGAAGGCGACGACACCCTCGCCAACCAAGCAGGACGCCCTGCAGGCGAAACCCAAAAAACCCCCGACGGAGGAGCGGATGGAGGTCGGCTCAGCGGCACAACCAAGAGCCTCTTCCCTGAAAAGAAACAGAGAGGAGGAAGAACAGCAGCAGCAACACAGCATCAAGATGCAGCGGAGGAGCAGAAGCAGCGACAGGAAGACGCATGCAGCCGTCTCGCTACCCGGGTCTCCGGAGAGGCCAAAAGACACTTATGCCAAAAAGGCAAGCAGCCTCCCATCTTCCCCCCTCAAAAAAATCAGCAAACATCTCTCTTTTTCCCAGTCCCCGGTCTTCAAGCTGACCCCACTTACACCAAGGAAAACTCTCTCCCCCACTCCCACCCCCTCTCCTACAACGTCCCAGCCCAGAAAGAAAAAGACTCTCCCGAGGGGCGAAGCCCTAATGAAAATAGACTCAAAGGACGTAGCTAGGGAGTGGAGTGCACAAAGGCGTGCACTTTTGAAGCCACTCCTTAAGCTCAAAGAGGTCAACGGCAAGTCGTCCGAAGACCCGTTCAACTTCCCCGACGCCCCGGGGGTAATTACCCTCATCAGGACTACAGGGGGCAACCTAAAAGTGTGGGATCACGTGGAGGCTGCCGAAAAACTTTATCCCAACATCGTTATGATGAGGAGTGGTACTCCTGAACTACGCAAAATGGCGAAAAATTGTGCAGGCCGACTCCCAGTTTTGCTCCACCCCTCGTTATATAGGGTAGTAAAACTAACATACCCAACGGACGTTGGCGGCATTGTCCATGACGGACGGGTTACGTCCGATGTAGGAACTGGTTCCCTTGGACAGTCCGTCGGGGTCCTTTCCCCCAATGATTTCTACCCGGTATGCGCTCGTGTTTAAGTGTTTTTCTCTTTTCAGATCTACTAGATGTCTATCAAGATAGCCAGCCTGAATGCGAGGGGCTTGAGGGATCGGGGTAAGGCGGCTCGCCTGCTTCGTGACCTCCTGTCCTTCGGCGTGGATGTCGCCGCGATCCAAGAGACTCACTTTGTTTGCGAAGTCGACTCGTGTGTGCTGTCCAACGACTTTGTCGTCTATTCAGCATACGGGAGCCGGCATGCCAGAGGGGTTTCTTTGCTGGTCAAGCGTACCCTGGACGCGAGGATCGACCTTGTCCATGTCGGTGCCGAGGGCCGGCTCATCGTGGCCGATATTGCAGTGAAAAGCAGGACGTTCCGGCTGATTGCGGTTTACGCGCCCAACGTTCAAGGTGAGCGAGTCTCTTTCTTTCGGCTGTTGGAGCCCTTCATGGTGAATCCAACACGGCTAATCTTAGTTGGGGACTGGAATGCCATCCTAACCCCCAAATGGGATAGAGGGAGGGGCGCTAGCGGGTGGAGTGGTGATCGCAGCCTGGTCGATCTGATCGGCGAATTTGGTCTCGTCGATAGATACCGGGTCGATCATCCGGATGGGAGCATGTGGACGTGGACGCATAGTTGGCCTTCTACCCGGGTATCAGCGTACCTGGATAGGATGTTAGTGAGAGAAGCCGACATAGACTTCTTAGAATGTCCAACGTTCCACTGGCTAGGCTACTCGGACCACAAACTCGTTTGTGCCCGGGTGGCGTTAGAATTTAGGCCTAGAATGGCTGGTTACTGGAAGTTCAATCAGTCCTTACTGGACAGGCGGGACTTTCGTGACCAGCTGACTAGAGTAGTTCAGCGGGCATTAATTGGGCGAGTCATTGGGAGTAAGTGGTGGGCTAGCAATAAGGATAGCATTAGGTCTTTCGCCACCCAATACAGCCAACGGCTCAACCTAGATAAGGCTGCGAAGGCAAAGACACTTAGAGCTAATTTCGCCCGGGCGGAGGCTGGTGGGGACCCCCTAGAGATAGCCTTAGCCAGGGAGGCCCTGCAGCGCCCGACTAACGAGCGCTACATGGGTCAGGTAATTAGACATAAGTTAAGCAAGATGTCTTCCGAAGCTGTGAACATGGGCGCGGAACTGCGCAAGGAAGAAATTCGCCGTGCCGGCGACCGGTACATTCGAGAGGTGCGCGACCCGGAGGGACATCTCCTAAGGTCCACTGACGACATGTGCGAGGCTTTCCGGCAGCATTTCGAACACCGCTTTACCAAGGAACCTGGTCTCCGCGACGAGGAGTTTCGCAGCTATTTGGCTGACTTTCCCCGGCTTTTGCCGGCTGAAGCGGCTAGCTGTGAAGGGGAGATTACGGAGGACGAAATCTACGTGGCCTTGAAGAAGGTCGGCAGAGGCAAGTCGCCAGGTTTGGATGGTTTGCCCTATGAATTGTACTTGAGGATGTCGCACCTTTTTGTCCCGATCTTGGCTGTCGTGTTCAACCACTGGTTTCGGCAGGGGTCCATCCCCGGTCGGATCACCAGGGGCGTGATCACGCTGTTGAGAAAGGGCAAGAAGGTTGGGAGGGAATTAGACGATTACAGGCCCATAACTCTGCTAAACACAGAGTTAAAGATTCTGGCCAAGATCCTGACGAATCGCTTGCAGCTAGTTGCCGAGTCTCTGTTGGAACCGGATCAGACTTGTTCTGTGAAGGGGAGAACAATTCAGAGCAACCTGCACTTGATTCGCACGATCGTAGAGGGCGTAGAAGACGACGATGAGGCCGCGCTGATCAATTTGGATCAGTCCAAGGCATTTGATAGGATTGACCATGGCTACCTGGCTGCTGTCCTGCAGGCCGCCGGATTCAAACCCGACTTCAGCCGCTGGATTAGCCTCCTGTATCGCTCCCCCCAGGCTGTGGTGCAGGTGAACGGGAAGCTGTCGGGCGCTTTCGCGCTGTCTAGGTCGGTCCGACAGGGTTGTCCACTGTCGTCTCTCCTTTACGTCCTGGCGTTGGAGCCGCTACTTCGCCGGCTAAGGGACGAGACGCACAGTCCGGTCCTACGTGGAATCGCCGTCCCTGGTGGAGCTCGAGCCAGGGTTTCCGCGTACGCCGATGACGTAACGACCTTTGTGTCCTCCCGCAGGGACATAGAGGCGGTACAACAGGCGCTTGTACGGTACGAGAAGGTGACAGGGGCCAGAATTAACTGCGACAAGTCATCCGGCTTGCGGTTAGGTGCCTGGAAGGGTGTTTCCCTCCCGGGGCCCTTCGGCTGGACGGACGGGCCGGTCAAAATCCTCGGAGTTTGGTTCGGTCCGGACTTACAGCTGGAGAAAAACTGGTCAGAAGTACTGGCAAAGGTCGGCGCGTCGGTCAAGATTTGGCGTCGACGGGGTCTCTCCGTGAAGGGCTTGGCGGAGGTGTGTAACACATACCTCTTTCCCATGATCCTTTACCGACTGTCAGTACTTCCCCTTTGCGATGATCATGAGAAGGCGCTCGAGCGTTTGCTATTCTCCTGCCTATGGAGAGGACGCAAACACATGGTCAGCAAAGGAGCTTGTTACCTCCGTCCGTGTCAAGGGGGTCTGGGAATGCCACACTTGAGGAGCCACGTGCTCGCTTCGATGTTGGCATTTCTCAGGCGCGCGTTGGTAGGAAGATCGGTTGCTTGCGGGGGTAGTGAGGGACATGTTCCCTTGCCTTACCATCACCCCCCCGACCCTTTGGCTGACCGTCAGGCCTTGGGTGCGACCGAAATTCCTGCTCGAATGTCTGGCGGCCTTGCAGGCCATTCCACGGTCCAGTGACCTTTCACAGCCTAGGAAAATCTTCTATCGGGGATTAGTGGAGGGTGCCGTGAAGGATAAGCTGTGCAGTAAGCTCGGCATGTCGAGAGTGGAGTACCGCTCTCATTGGTCTTGGGCGCCGGGTGCGGATTGGCTCAGCAACTCTGAGTTCTCTCTCACCTGGCGATTGGCTCGGAATGGCTTGTCGCTCAATGACAAGCGTTTCGCAATGGGCCTGGCGGATTTGCCAGATTGTGAACGTTGCAACCTTGGAATCAAGGAGACGTCTGCGCACGCCTTCTTCCATTGTTCGCGCGTTCGCCCGTTGTGGGCGCGTGTCGGCGAGTTGACTGCTCGTATCGCGCCGCGGGAGCTCGTGCTCATTGATCGCGCATACGCTGTGGACAATGTGTCGCCCCCGTATTCTGGAGTGAAACGGATGGTGTTTCTGTCGCTACTGGCCACGGCTAGAATGGTGATTTGGATAACGCGTCTGGAGGAAGTCTTGCGGGGAGGCCGTCTTTCGGATCAGGATCTAATCCGATATTTTGAGCACCAGCTCAAAATGAAGATTAGAACTGAACGGAAACGACTGCACCCGACAGACTTCGGTGAAAGGTGGATAAATGCAGCGAGCCTGGTTCGCGTGACCGGGGCTAGCCTTGATTTTCTCTTCTAGATCTGCTAGGCGCATCGGGGTGGATTCCGTTGGAACCCCTCCCGTGGTTTAGGTAAGAAGTTCTTTTGTGTACCTAGTTAATGTGAGTGCATGTGTTTGTCCTAGCCTGTTCCCGGCTCCATTGCTTTTGTTATGATCCAGTTCGAGATTCCCATTGTCCACTGTTATTTTTGTCCCCCTTTTTTGATTCTCGGCCGGGTCAGTCTTATATTCTCCAGTCCAACTTATTTTTTTGCCCAGCCTCTCCAGTCCCCCTTTAGGAAGAGAGCTCCTTGATTTTGTCCTTCAAGGCAGAATACAGCGGCCTCTTTATTTTTGAGGGTGCGTTTGGGTCTTACTAACATGATGTATATGCATTTATTTGAATTGTTTTATGTTTTGGGAATTTTTTGTTTTCTTCATACCCCTGCCCATCATGACATTCCATTTTCATGAAAAAATTTTTAAAGTTATTTTTGCAAACTATTGTAAATATTCACAAATTTTTATATACACACTTGGGGCGTTTTGTAGGTCCTCGGTATGTTTGCGACATTTTGGTGCATGATAAGTAAGAGTGGTGATGGACAAATTCTTATGGTGAATGAGAACCATTGTAACGCATGTATGGGTCGTGATTCTGATTAGCTAGGTATAGGATAGAGTACTGAAGACCAACCCGAGTTTTTCTTCCCCCTCCCACCTTTCGGCCTTGAGCCACAATTTGTATTTTACAAATAAATAAAACCAACCCTTTCCCACCCGGGATTTTGTGTTGTTTTTTGTAATAAGAAGCTCAAAGCGTAGCATTTGTTCCGCAGTGATATTTGCCATTGCTTTGTGTCTTGGGCAACTGTTTTCCAGCCCGAGTTTATTGCTCGGGCCAGCGTAAAAGTAGTGTTCTTCGGAACGCGAAACACCGGGAAGCAGTTGTCCGGTGTAAGGCCACGTAGGAGGCATGGCCTCCGATGGGCCGGATAACAACACTCCTCTCACCATGGCGTCGGTGGGAGGCACGGAGGGGGACTGGCGCTTACCGCCAGCTACGTCAACACCCCCCGCACAAGAAGCACCCGAAGCACCCGGATTACCTGGACTACCGAGACTACCGGCACTACCGGCGGCACCAGTATCTCCAGTTCCCTCCACGTCGGCGGAAGTTGTGCAGCAGAAACCAGCAGCAGCGGCACCCACCAGCATGGCATGGAAAGAGGGGACCATCCAGAAAGTACTCAAGGGCGCTGCGTACTACGAATCCCTCAAGGACAAGTACGCAGAGTACGTGAAGGGAGCGGAAATCCTCCCGATACCCGAAACGCTGAGCGAGATCGAGCCCAGGATCCTCTCCCTGCTGACCAAGGACCTGAAAAGCCACAAACTCATCGGAGTCAGCAGGGACGCCATAGAGGAGGCCATCAAAGCCCTCAAAATCAACGGAAAGATGGTGGCCAGGCGCAGCTACGCCACGTGGGACGTCCTGCTCAGCACCGCCGACGAGGCCAGAAAACTGGCCGGCACCACCATGCAGACCAAGACCCTGATACTGGAAACTGAGTACATGGGCACGCGCAGAACCAAGATCACCCTGCACGGAGTGCCCATGGACATCTCACCAGACCATGTCGGGGTTTTCTTCACTCAGTACGGCAGGGTCGAGGAAGTAAAGGCGCTCACCTCAAAGCAGGGCTTCTTGACTGGCGACTTCATCCTGCAGGCGACGGTCGCTCGCGAAAAGTTGGCCAAAATCCCCAACATCATCAACTGCAGGGGGAGAAGGATCTACGTCGTCGTGGAGGGCAGGAAGCCCTTCTGCTGGGTCTGCGGAGACTCCAACCACGTGGCCAGGGAGTGCCCCACCAAGAATCCGGCACCCAAGACCCAACCTCCGCAGACGACCGCCGCCGCCGCCGCTACTACAGCAGAAAAGCCGGAAAAACCGGCACAACCAAAAAACGGCCCGGCGGAGCAAAAGGAGGGAGAATGGAAGACGGTTGGCAAGAGAGGAACCAAACCCAAGAGCCAACCGTCGGCGGAAAAGCAACCCGCCAAAGCAGCAGCAGTGCCAGCGTCCCCTCCGGCGCCCTCTCCCAAGCCAAAGGAGTCGGCAGCTCCGCCCAGGAAGAAGGCGACGACACCCTCGCCAACCAAGCAGGACGCCCTGCAGGCGAAACCCAAAAAACCCCCGACGGAGGAGCGGATGGAGGTCGGCTCAGCGGCACAACCAAGAGCCTCTTCCCTGAAAAGAAACAGAGAGGAGGAAGAACAGCAGCAGCAACACAGCATCAAGATGCAGCGGAGGAGCAAAAGCAGCGACAGGAAGACGCATGCAGCCGTCTCGCTACCCGGGTCTCCGGAGAGGCCAAAGGACACGTATGCCAAAAAGGCAAGCAGCCTCCCATCTTCCCCCCTCAAAAAAATCAGCAAACATCTCTCCTTTTCCCAGTCCCCGGTCTTCAAGCTGACCCCACTCACACCAAGGAAAACTCTCTCCCCCACTCCCACCCCCTCTCCTACAACGTCCCAGCCCAGAAAGAAAAAGACTCTCCCGAGGGGCAAAGCCCTAATGAAAATAGACTCAAAGGACGTAGCTAGGGAGTGGAGTGCACAAAGGCGTGCACTTTTGAAGCCACTCCTTAAGCTCAAAGAGGTCAACGGCAAGTCGTCCGAAGACCCGTTCAACTTCCCCGACGCCCCGGGGGTAATTACCCTCATCAGGACTACAGGGGGCAACCTGAAAGTGTGGGATCACGTGGAGGCTGCCGAAAAACTTTATCCCAACATCGTCATGATGAGGAGTGGTACTCCTGAACTACGCAAAATGGCGAAAAATTGTGCAGGCCGACTCCCAGTTTTGCTCCACCCCTCGTTATATAGGGTAGTAAAACTAACATACCCAACGGACGTTGGCGGCATTGTCCATGACGGACGGGTTACGTCCGATGTAGGAACTGGTTCCCTTGGACAGTCCGTCGGGGTCCTTTCCCCCAATGATTTCTACCCGGTATGCGCTCGTGTTTAAGTGTTTTTCTCTTTTCAGATCTACTAGATGTCTATCAAGATAGCCAGCCTGAATGCGAGGGGCTTGAGGGATCGGGGTAAGGCGGCTCGCCTGCTTCGTGACCTCCTGTCCTTCGGCGTGGATGTCGCCGCGATCCAAGAGACTCACTTTGTTTGCGAAGTCGACTCGTGTGTGCTGTCCAACGACTTTGTCGTCTATTCAGCATACGGGAGCCGGCATGCCAGAGGGGTTTCTTTGCTGGTCAAGCGTACCCTGGACGCGAGGATCGACCTTGTCCATGTCGGTGCCGAGGGCCGGCTCATCGTGGCCGATATTGCAGTGAAAAGCAAGACGTTCCGGCTGATTGCGGTTTACGCGCCCAACGTTCAAGGTGAGCGAGTCTCTTTCTTTCGGCTGTTGGAGCCCTTCATGGTGAATCCAACACGGCTAATCTTAGTTGGGGACTGGAATGCCATCCTAACCCCCAAATGGGATAGAGGGAGGGGCGCTAGCGGGTGGAGTGGTGATCGCAGCCTGGTCGATCTGATCGGCGAATTTGGTCTCGTCGATAGATACCGGGTCGATCATCCGGATGGGAGCATGTGGACGTGGACGCATAGTTGGCCTTCTACCCGGGTATCAGCGTACCTGGATAGGATGTTAGTGAGAGAAGCCGACATAATCTTCTTAGAATGTCCAACGTTCCACTGGCTAGGCTACTCGGACCACAAACTCGTTTGTGCCCGGGTGGCGTTAGAATTTAGGCCTAGAATGGCTGGTTACTGGAAGTTCAATCAGTCCTTACTGGACAGGCGGGACTTTCGTGACCAGCTGACTAGAGTAGTTCAGCGGGCATTAATTGGGCGAGTCATTGGGAGTAAGTGGTGGGCTAGCCTTAAGGATAGCATTAGGTCTTTCGCCACCCAATACAGCCAACGGCTCAACCTAGATAAGGCTGCGAAGGCAAAGACACTTAGAGCTAATTTCGCCCGGGCGGAGGCTGGTGGGGATCCCCTAGAGATAGCCTTAGCCAGGGAGGCCCTGCAGCGCCCGACTAACGAGCGCTACATGGGTCAGGTAATTAGACATAAGTTAAGCAAGATGTCTTCCGAAGCTGTGAACATGGGCGCGGAACTGCGCAAGGAAGAAATTCGCCGTGCCGGCGACCGGTACATTCGAGAGGTGCGCGACCCGGAGGGACATCTCCTAAGGTCCACTGACGACATGTGCGAGGCTTTCCGGCAGCATTTCGAACACCGCTTTACCAAGGAACCTGGTCTCCGCGACGAGGAGTTTCGCAGCTATTTGGCTGACTTTCCCCGGCTTTTGCCGGCTGAAGCGGCTAGCTGTGAAGGGGAGATTACGGAGGACGAAATCTACGTGGCCTTGAAGAAGGTCGGCAGAGGCAAGTCGCCAGGTTTGGATGGTTTGCCCTATGAATTGTACTTGAGGATGTCGCACCTTTTTGTCCCGATCTTGGCTGTCGTGTTCAACCACTGGTTTCGGCAGGGGTCCATCCCCGGTCGGATCACCAGGGGCGTGATCACGCTGTTGAGAAAGGGCAAGAAGGTTGGGAGGGAATTAGACGATTACAGGCCCATAACTCTGCTAAACACAGAGTTAAAGATTCTGGCCAAGATCCTGACGAATCGCTTGCAGCTAGTTGCCGAGTCTCTGTTGGAACCGGATCAGACTTGTTCTGTGAAGGGGAGAACAATTCAGAGCAACCTGCACTTGATTCGCACGATCGTAGAGGGTGTAGAAGACGACGATGAGGCCGCGCTGATCAATTTGGATCAGTCCAAGGCATTTGATAGGATTGACCATGGCTACCTGGCTGCTGTCCTGCAGGCCGCCGGATTCAAACCCGACTTCAGCCGCTGGATTAGCCTCCTGTATCGCTCCCCACAGGCTGTGGTGCAGGTGAACGGGAAGCTGTCGGGCGCTTTCGCGCTGTCTAGGTCGGTCCGACAGGGTTGTCCACTGTCGTCTCTCCTTTACGTCCTGGCGTTGGAGCCGCTACTTCGCCGGCTAAGGGACGAGACGCACAGTCCGGTCCTACGTGGAATCGCCGTCCCTGGTGGAGCTCGAGCCAGGGTTTCCGCGTACGCCGATGACGTAACGACCTTTGTGTCCTCCCGCAGGGACATAGAGGCGGTACAACAGGCGCTTGTACGGTACGAGAAGGTGACAGGGGCCAGAATTAACTGCGACAAGTCATCCGGCTTGCGGTTAGGTGCCTGGAAGGGTGTTTCCCTCCCGGGGCCCTTCGGCTGGACGGACGGGCCGGTCAAAATCCTCGGAGTTTGGTTCGGTCCGGACTTACAGCTGGAGAAAAACTGGTCAGAAGTACTGGCAAAGGTCGGCGCGTCGGTCAAGATTTGGCGTCGACGGGGTCTCTCCGTGAAGGGCTTGGCGGAGGTGTGTAACACATACCTCTTTCCCATGATCCTTTACCGACTGTCAGTACTTCCCCTTTGCGATGATCATGAGAAGGCGCTCGAGCGTTTGCTATTCTCCTGCCTGTGGAGAGGACGCAAACACATGGTCAGCAAAGGAGCTTGTTACCTCCGTCCGTGTCAAGGGGGTCTGGGAATGCCACACTTGAGGAGCCACGTGCTCGCTTCGAGGTTGGCATTTCTCAGGCGCGCGTTGGAGGAAGATCGGTTGCTTGCGGGGGTAGTGAGGGACATGTTCCCTTGCCTTACCATCACCCCCACGACCCTTTGGCTGACCGTCAGGCCTTGGGTGCGACCGAAATTCCTGCTCGAATGTCTGGCGGCCTTGCAGGCCATTCCACGGTCCAGTGACCTTTCACAGCCTAGGAAACTCTTCTATCGGGGACTAGTGGAGGGTGCCGTGAAGGATAAGCTGTGCAGTAAGCTCGGCATGTCGAGAGTGGAGTACCGCTCTCATTGGTCTTGGGCGCCGGGTGCGGATTGGCTCAGCAACTCTGAGTTCTCTCTCACCTGGCGATTGGCTCGGAATGGCTTGTCGCTCAATGACAAGCGTTTCGCAATGGGCCTGGCGGATTTGCCAGATTGTGAACGTTGCAACCTTGGAATCAAGGAGACGTCGGCGCACGCCTTCTTCCATTGTTCGCGCGTTCGCCCGTTGTGGGCGCGTGTCGGCGAGTTGACTGCTCGTATCGCGCCGCGGGAGCTCGTGCTCATTGATCGCGCATACGCTGTGGACAATGTGTCGCCCCCGTACTCTGGAGTGAAACGGATGGTGTTTCTGTCGCTACTGGCCACGGCTAGAATGGTGATTTGGATGACGCGTCTGGAGGAAGTCTTGCGGGGAGGCCGTCTTTCGGATCAGGATCTAATCCGATATTTTGAGCACCAGCTCAAAATGAAGATCAGAACTGAACGGAAACGACTGCACTCGACAGACTTCGGTGAAAGGTGGATAAATGCAGCGAGCCTGGTTCGCGTGACCGGGGCTAGCCTTGATTTTCTCTTCTAGATCTGCTAGGCGCATCGGGGTGGATTCCGTTGGAACCCCTCCCGTGGTTTAGGTAAGATGTTCTTTTGTGTACCTAGTTAATGTGAGTGAATGTATTTGCCCTAGCCTGTTCCCGGCTCCATTGCTTTTGTTATGATCCAGTTCGAGATTCCCACTGACCATTGTTATTTTGTCCCGTTTTATTCTCGGCTGGGTCAGCCTTATATATTCTCCAGTCCAATTTATTTTTGTACCCAGCTTCTCCATTCCCCTTAGAAAGAGAGCGGCTTGATTTTGTCTCTACAGGCAGAATACAGTGGCCTCTTTAATTACGAGGGTGTGTTTGGGTCTTACTAACATGATGTATATGCATTTATTTGAATTGTTTTATGTTTTGGGAACTTTTTGTTTTCTTCATACCCCTGCCCATCATGACATTCCATGGAAAAAATTTTTAAAGTTATTTTTGTAAACTATTGTAAATATTCACAAATTTTTATATACACACTAGGGGCGTTTTGTAGGTCCTCGGTATGTTTGCGACTTTTTGGTGCATGATAAGTAAGAGTGGTGATGGACAAATTCTTATGGTGAATGAGAACCATTGTAACGCATGTATGGGTCGTGATTCTGATTAGCTAGGTATAGGATAGAGTACTGAAGACCAACCCGAGTTTTTCTTCCCCCTCCCACCTTTCGGCCTTGAGCCACAATTTGTATTTTACAAATAAATAAAACCAACCCTTTCCCACCCGGGATTTTGTGTTGTTTTTTGTAATAAGAAGCTCAAAGCGTAGCATTTGTTCCGCAGTGATATTTGCCATTGCTTTGTGTCTTGGGCAACTGTTTTCCAGCCCGAGTTTATTGCTCGGGCCAGCGTAAAAGTAGTGTTCTTCGGAACGCGAAACACCGGGAAGCAGTTGTCCGGTGTAAGGCCACGTAGGAGGCATGGCCTCCGATGGGCCGGATAACAACACTCCTCTCACCATGGCGTCGGTGGGAGGCACGGAGGGGGACTGGCGCTTACCGCCAGCTACGTCAACACCCCCCGCACAAGAAGCACCCGAAGCACCCGGATTACCTGGACTACCGAGACTACCGGCACTACCGGCGGCACCAGTATCTCCAGTTCCCTCCACGTCGGCGGAAGTTGTGCAGCAGAAACCAGCAGCAGCGGCACCCACCAGCATGGCATGGAAAGAGGGGACCATCCAGAAAGTACTCAAGGGCGCTGCGTACTACGAATCCCTCAAGGACAAGTACGCAGAGTACGTGAAGGGAGCGGAAATCCTCCCGATACCCGAAACGCTGAGCGAGATCGAGCCCAGGATCCTCTCCCTGCTGACCAAGGACCTGAAAAGCCACAAACTCATCGGAGTCAGCAGGGACGCCATAGAGGAGGCCATCAAAGCCCTCAAAATCAACGGAAAGATGGTGGCCAGGCGCAGCTACGCCACGTGGGACGTCCTGCTCAGCACCGCCGACGAGGCCAGAAAACTGGCCGGCACCACCATGCAGACCAAGACCCTGATACTGGAAACTGAGTACATGGGCACGCGCAGAACCAAGATCACCCTGCACGGAGTGCCCATGGACATCTCACCAGACCATGTCGGGGTTTTCTTCACTCAGTACGGCAGGGTCGAGGAAGTAAAGGCGCTCACCTCAAAGCAGGGCTTCTTGACTGGCGACTTCATCCTGCAGGCGACGGTCGCTCGCGAAAAGTTGGCCAAAATCCCCAACATCATCAACTGCAGGGGGAGAAGGATCTACGTCGTCGTGGAGGGCAGGAAGCCCTTCTGCTGGGTCTGCGGAGACTCCAACCACGTGGCCAGGGAGTGCCCCACCAAGAATCCGGCACCCAAGACCCAACCTCCGCAGACGACCGCCGCCGCCGCCGCTACTACAGCAGAAAAGCCGGAAAAACCGGCACAACCAAAAAACGGCCCGGCGGAGCAAAAGGAGGGAGAATGGAAGACGGTTGGCAAGAGAGGAACCAAACCCAAGAGCCAACCGTCGGCGGAAAAGCAACCCGCCAAAGCAGCAGCAGTGCCAGCGTCCCCTCCGGCGCCCTCTCCCAAGCCAAAGGAGTCGGCAGCTCCGCCCAGGAAGAAGGCGACGACACCCTCGCCAACCAAGCAGGACGCCCTGCAGGCGAAACCCAAAAAACCCCCGACGGAGGAGCGGATGGAGGTCGGCTCAGCGGCACAACCAAGAGCCTCTTCCCTGAAAAGAAACAGAGAGGAGGAAGAACAGCAGCAGCAACACAGCATCAAGATGCAGCGGAGGAGCAGAAGCAGCGACAGGAAGACGCATGCAGCCGTCTCGCTACCCGGGTCTCCGGAGAGGCCAAAGGACACGTATGCCAAAAAGGCAAGCAGCCTCCCATCTTCCCCCCTCAAAAAAATCAGCAAACATCTCTCCTTTTCCCAGTCCCCGGTCTTCAAGCTGACCCCACTCACACCAAGGAAAACTCTCTCCCCCACTCCCACCCCCTCTCCTACAACGTCCCAGCCCAGAAAGAAAAAGACTCTCCCGAGGGGCGAAGCCCTAATGAAAATAGACTCAAAGGACGTAGCTAGGGAGTGGAGTGCACAAAGGCGTGCACTTTTGAAGCCACTCCTTAAGCTCAAAGAGGTCAACGGCAAGTCGTCCGAAGACCCGTTCAACTTCCCCGACGCCCCGGGGGTAATTACCCTCATCAGGACTACAGGGGGCAACCTGAAAGTGTGGGATCACGTGGAGGCTGCCGAAAAACTTTATCCCAACATCGTCATGATGAGGAGTGGTACTCCTGAACTACGCAAAATGGCGAAAAATTGTGCAGGCCGACTCCCAGTTTTGCTCCACCCCTCGTTATATAGGGTAGTAAAACTAACATACCCAACGGACGTTGGCGGCATTGTCCATGACGGACGGGTTACGTCCGATGTAGGAACTGGTTCCCTTGGACAGTCCGTCGGGGTCCTTTCCCCCAATGATTTCTACCCGGTATGCGCTCGTGTTTAAGTGTTTTTCTCTTTTCAGATCTACTAGATGTCTATCAAGATAGCCAGCCTGAATGCGAGGGGCTTGAGGGATCGGGGTAAGGCGGCTCGCCTGCTTCGTGACCTCCTGTCCTTCGGCGTGGATGTCGCCGCGATCCAAGAGACTCACTTTGTTTGCGAAGTCGACTCGTGTGTGCTGTCCAACGACTTTGTCGTCTATTCAGCATACGGGAGCCGGCATGCCAGAGGGGTTTCTTTGCTGGTCAAGCGTACCCTGGACGCGAGGATCGACCTTGTCCATGTCGGTGCCGAGGGCCGGCTCATCGTGGCCGATATTGCAGTGAAAAGCAAGACGTTCCGGCTGATTGCGGTTTACGCGCCCAACGTTCAAGGGTGAGCGAGTCTCTTTCTTTCGGCTGTTGGAGCCCTTCATGGTGAATCCAACACGGCTAATCTTAGTTGGGGACTGGAATGCCATCCTAACCCCCAAATGGGATAGAGGGAGGGGCGCTAGCGGGTGGAGTGGTGATCGCAGCCTGGTCGATCTGATCGGCGAATTTGGTCTCGTCGATAGATACCGGGTCGATCATCCGGATGGGAGCATGTGGACGTGGACGCATAGTTGGCCTTCTACCCGGGTATCAGCGTACCTGGATAGGATGTTAGTGAGAGAAGCCGACATAGACTTCTTAGAATGTCCAACGTTCCACTGGCTAGGCTACTCGGACCACAAACTCGTTTGTGCCCGGGTGGCGTTAGAATTTAGGCCTAGAATGGCTGGTTACTGGAAGTTCAATCAGTCCTTACTGGACAGGCGGGACTTTCGTGACCAGCTGACTAGAGTAGTTCAGCGGGCATTAATTGGGCGAGTCATTGGGAGTAAGTGGTGGGCTAGCCTTAAGGATAGCATTAGGTCTTTCGCCACCCAATACAGCCAACGGCTCAACCTAGATAAGGCTGCGAAGGCAAAGACACTTAGAGCTAATTTCGCCCGGGCGGAGGCTGGTGGGGATCCCCTAGAGATAGCCTTAGCCAGGGAGGCCCTGCAGCGCCCGACTAACGAGCGCTACATGGGTCAGGTAATTAGACATAAGTTAAGCAAGATGTCTTCCGAAGCTGTGAACATGGGCGCGGAACTGCGCAAGGAAGAAATTCGCCGTGCCGGCGACCGGTACATTCGAGAGGTGCGCGACCCGGAGGGACATCTCCTAAGGTCCACTGACGACATGTGCGAGGCTTTCCGGCAGCATTTCGAACACCGCTTTACCAAGGAACCTGGTCTCCGCGACGAGGAGTTTCGCAGCTATTTGGCTGACTTTCCCCGGCTTTTGCCGGCTGAAGCGGCTAGCTGTGAAGGGGAGATTACGGAGGACGAAATCTACGTGGCCTTGAAGAAGGTCGGCAGAGGCAAGTCGCCAGGTTTGGATGGTTTGCCCTATGAATTGTACTTGAGGATGTCGCACCTTTTTGTCCCGATCTTGGCTGTCGTGTTCAACCACTGGTTTCGGCAGGGGTCCATCCCCGGTCGGATCACCAGGGGCGTGATCACGCTGTTGAGAAAGGGCAAGAAGGTTGGGAGGGAATTAGACGATTACAGGCCCATAACTCTGCTAAACACAGAGTTAAAGATTCTGGCCAAGATCCTGACGAATCGCTTGCAGCTAGTTGCCGAGTCTCTGTTGGAACCGGATCAGACTTGTTCTGTGAAGGGGAGAACAATTCAGAGCAACCTGCACTTGATTCGCACGATCGTAGAGGGCGTAGAAGACGACGATGAGGCCGCGCTGATCAATTTGGATCAGTCCAAGGCATTTGATAGGATTGACCATGGCTACCTGGCTGCTGTCCTGCAGGCCGCCGGATTCAAACCCGACTTCAGCCGCTGGATTAGCCTCCTGTATCGCTCCCCCCAGGCTGTGGTGCAGGTGAACGGGAAGCTGTCGGGCGCTTTCGCGCTGTCTAGGTCGGTCCGACAGGGTTGTCCACTGTCGTCTCTCCTTTACGTCCTGGCGTTGGAGCCGCTACTTCGCCGGCTAAGGGACGAGACGCACAGTCCGGTCCTACGTGGAATCGCCGTCCCTGGTGGAGCTCGAGCCAGGGTTTCCGCGTACGCCGATGACGTAACGACCTTTGTGTCCTCCCGCAGGGACATAGAGGCGGTACAACAGGCGCTTGTACGGTACGAGAAGGTGACAGGGGCCAGAATTAACTGCGACAAGTCATCCGGCTTGCGGTTAGGTGCCTGGAAGGGTGTTTCCCTCCCGGGGCCCTTCGGCTGGACGGACGGGCCGGTCAAAATCCTCGGAGTTTGGTTCGGTCCGGACTTACAGCTGGAGAAAAACTGGTCAGAAGTACTGGCAAAGGTCGGCGCGTCGGTCAAGATTTGGCGTCGACGGGGTCTCTCCGTGAAGGGCTTGGCGGAGGTGTGTAACACATACCTCTTTCCCATGATCCTTTACCGACTGTCAGTACTTCCCCTTTGCGATGATCATGAGAAGGCGCTCGAGCGTTTGCTATTCTCCTGCCTGTGGAGAGGACGCAAACACATGGTCAGCAAAGGAGCTTGTTACCTCCGTCCGTGTCAAGGGGGTCTGGGAATGCCACACTTGAGGAGCCACGTGCTCGCTTCGAGGTTGGCATTTCTCAGGCGCGCGTTGGAGGAAGATCGGTTGCTTGCGGGGGTAGTGAGGGACATGTTCCCTTGCCTTACCATCACCCCCCCGACCCTTTGGCTGACCGTCAGGCCTTGGGTGCGACCGAAATTCCTGCTCGAATGTCTGGCGGCCTTGCAGGCCATTCCACGGTCCAGTGACCTTTCACAGCCTAGGAAAATCTTCTATCGGGGATTAGTGGAGGGTGCCGTGAAGGATAAGCTGTGCAGTAAGCTCGGCATGTCGAGAGTGGAGTACCGCTCTCATTGGTCTTGGGCGCCGGGTGCGGATTGGCTCAGCAACTCTGAGTTCTCTCTCACCTGGCGATTGGCTCGGAATGGCTTGTCGCTCAATGACAAGCGTTTCGCAATGGGCCTGGCGGATTTGCCAGATTGTGAACGTTGCAACCTTGGAATCAAGGAGACGTCTGCGCACGCCTTCTTCCATTGTTCGCGCGTTCGCCCGTTGTGGGCGCGTGTCGGCGAGTTGACTGCTCGTATCGCGCCGCGGGAGCTCGTGCTCATTGATCGCGCATACGCTGTGGACAATGTGTCGCCCCCGTACTCTGGAGTGAAACGGATGGTGTTTCTGTCGCTACTGGCCACGGCTAGAATGGTGATTTGGATGACGCGTCTGGAGGAAGTCTTGCGGGGAGGCCGTCTTTCGGATCAGGATCTAATCCGATATTTTGAGCACCAGCTCAAAATGAAGATTAGAACTGAACGGAAACGACTGCACCCGACAGACTTCGGTGAAAGGTGGATAAATGCAGCGAGCCTGGTTCGCGTGACCGGGGCTAGCCTTGATTTTCTCTTCTAGATCTGCTAGGCGCATCGGGGTGGATTCCGTTGGAACCCCTCCCGTGGTTTAGGTAAGAAGTTCTTTTGTGTACCTAGTTAATGTGAGTGCATGTGTTTGTCCTAGCCTGTTCCCGGCTCCATTGCTTTTGTTATGATCCAGTTCGAGATTCCCATTGTCCACTGTTATTTTTGTCCCCCTTTTTTGATTCTCGGCTGGGTCAGTCTTATATTCTCCAGTCCAACTTATTTTTTTGCCCAGCCTCTCCAGTCCCCCTTTAGGAAGAGAGCTCCTTGATTTTGTCCTTCAAGGCAGAATACAGCGGCCTCTTTATTTTTGAGGGTGCGTTTGGGTCTTACTAACATGATGTATATGCATTTATTTGAATTGTTTTATGTTTTGGGAATTTTTTGTTTTCTTCATACCCCTGCCCATCATGACATTCCATTTTCATGAAAAAATTTTTAAAGTTATTTTTGCAAACTATTGTAAATATTCACAAATTTTTATATACACACTTGGGGCGTTTTGTAGGTCCTCGGTATGTTTGCGACATTTTGGTGCATGATAAGTAAGAGTGGTGATGGACAAATTCTTATGGTGAATGAGAACCATTGTAACGCATGTATGGGTCGTGATTCTGATTAGCTAGGTATAGGATAGAGTACTGAAGACCAACCCGAGTTTTTCTTCCCCCTCCCACCTTTCGGCCTTGAGCCACAATTTGTATTTTACAAATAAATAAAACCAACCCTTTCCCACCCGGGATTTTGTGTTGTTTTTTGTAATAAGAAGCTCAAAGCGTAGCATTTGTTCCGCAGTGATATTTGCCATTGCTTTGTGTCTTGGGCAACTGTTTTCCAGCCCGAGTTTATTGCTCGGGCCAGCGTAAAAGTAGTGTTCTTCGGAACGCGAAACACCGGGAAGCAGTTGTCCGGTGTAAGGCCACGTAGGAGGCATGGCCTCCGATGGGCCGGATAACAACACTCCTCTCACCATGGCGTCGGTGGGAGGCACGGAGGGGGACTGGCGCTTACCGCCAGCCACGCCAACACCCCCCGCACAAGAAGCACCCGAAGCACCCGGATTACCTGGACTACCAAGACTACCGGCACTACCGGCGGCACCAGTATCTCCAGTTCCCTCCACGTCGGCGGAAGTTGTGCAGCAGAAACCAGCAGCAGCGGTACCCACCAACATGGCATGGAAAGAGGGCACCATCCAGAGAGTACTCAAGGGCGCTGCGTACTACGAATCCCTCAAGGACAAGTACGCAGAGTACGTGAAGGGATCGGAAATCCTCCCGATACCCGAAACGCTGAGCGAGATCGAGCCCAGGATCCTCTCCCTGCTGACCAAGGACCTGAAAAGCCACAAACTCATCGGAGTCAGCAGGGACGCCATAGAGGAGGCCATCAAAGCCCTCAAAATCAACGGGAAGATGGTGGCTAGGCGCAGCTACGCCACGTGGGACGTCCTGCTCAGCACCGCCGACGAGGCCAGAAAACTGGCCGGCACCACCATGCAGACCAAGACCCTGCTACTGGAAACCGAGTACATGGGCACGCGCAGAACCAAGATCACCCTGCACGGAGTGCCCATGGACATCTCACCAGACCATGTCGGGGTTTTTTTCACTCAGTACGGCAGGGTCGAGGAAGTAAAGGCGCTCACCTCGAAGCAGGGCTTCTTGACTGGCGACTTCATCCTGCAGGCGACGGTCGCTCGCGAAAAGTTGGCCAAAATCCCCAACATCATCAACTGCAGGGGGAGAAGGATCTACGTCGTCGTGGAGGGCAGGAAGCCCTTCTGCTGGGTCTGCGGAGACTCCAACCACGTGGCCAGGGAGTGCCCCACCAAGAATCCGGCACCCAAGACCCAACCTCCGCAGACGACCGCCGCCGCCGCTACTACAGCAGAAAAGCCGGAAAAACCGGCACAACCAAAAAACGGCCCGGCGGAGCAAAAGGAGGGAGAATGGAAGACGGTTGGCAAGAGAGGAACCAAACCCAAGAGCCAACCGTCGGCGGAAAAGCAACCCGCCAAAGCAGCAGCAGTGCCAGCGTCCCCTCCTGCGCCCTCTCCCAAGCCAAAGGAGTCGGCAGCTCCTCCCAGGAAGAAGGCGACGACACCCTCGCCAACCAAGCAGGACGCCCTGCAGGCGAAACCCAAAAAACCCCCGACGGAGGAGCGGATGGAGGTCGGCTCAGCGGCACAACCAAGAGCCTCTTCCCTGAAAAGAAACAGAGAGGAGGAAGAACAGCAGCAGCAACACAGCATCAAGATGCAGCGGTGGAGCAGAAGCAGCGACAGGAAGACGCATGCAGCCGTCTCGCTACCCGGGTCTCCGGAGAGGCCAAAAGACACTTATGCCAAAAAGGCAAGCAGCCTCCCGTCTTCCCCCCTCAAAAAAATCAGCAAACATCTTTCCTTTTCCCAGTCCCCGGTCTTCAAGCTGACCCCACTTACACCAAGGAAAACTCTCTCCCCCACTCCCACCCCCTCTCCTACAACGTCCCAGCCCAGAAAGAAAAAGACTCTCCCGAGGGGCGAAGCCCTAATGAAAATAGACTCAAAGGACGTAGCTAGGGAGTGGAGTGCACAAAGGCGTGCACTTTTGAAGCCACTCCTTAAGCTCAAAGAGGTCAACGGCAAGTCGTCCGAAGACCCGTTCAACTTCCCCGACGCCCCGGGGGTAATTACCCTCATCAGGACTACAGGGGGCAACCTGAAAGTGTGGGATCACGTGGAGGCTGCCGAAAAACTTTATCCCAACATCGTCATGATGAGGAGTGGTACTCCTGAACTACGCAAAATGGCGAAAAATTGTGCAGGCCGACTCCCAGTTTTGCTCCACCCCTCGTTATATAGGGTAGTAAAACTAACATACCCAACGGACGTTGGCGGCATTGTCCATGACGGACGGGTTACGTCCGATGTAGGAACTGGTTCCCTTGGACAGTCCGTCGGGGTCCTTTCCCCCAATGATTTCTACCCGGTATGCGCTCGTGTTTAAGTGTTTTTCTCTTTTCAGATCTACTAGATGTCTATCAAGATAGCCAGCCTGAATGCGAGGGGCTTGAGGGATCGGGGTAAGGCGGCTCGCCTGCTTCGTGACCTCCTGTCCTTCGGCGTGGATGTCGCCGCGATCCAAGAGACTCACTTTGTTTGCGAAGTCGACTCGTGTGTGCTGTCCAACGACTTTGTCGTCTATTCAGCATACGGGAGCCGGCATGCCAGAGGGGTTTCTTTGCTGGTCAAGCGTACCCTGGACGCGAGGATCGACCTTGTCCATGTCGGTGCCGAGGGCCGGCTCATCGTGGCCGATATTGCAGTGAAAAGCAAGACGTTCCGGCTGATTGCGGTTTACGCGCCCAACGTTCAAGGTGAGCGAGTCTCTTTCTTTCGGCTGTTGGAGCCCTTCATGGTGAATCCAACACGGCTAATCTTAGTTGGGGACTGGAATGCCATCCTAACCCCCAAATGGGATAGAGGGAGGGGCGCTAGCGGGTGGAGTGGTGATCGCAGCCTGGTCGATCTGATCGGCGAATTTGGTCTCGTCGATAGATACCGGGTCGATCATCCGGATGGGAGCATGTGGACGTGGACGCATAGTTGGCCTTCTACCCGGGTATCAGCGTACCTGGATAGGATGTTAGTGAGAGAAGCCGACATAGACTTCTTAGAATGTCCAACGTTCCACTGGCTAGGCTACTCGGACCACAAACTCGTTTGTGCCCGGGTGGCGTTAGAATTTAGGCCTAGAATGGCTGGTTACTGGAAGTTCAATCAGTCCTTACTGGACAGGCGGGACTTTCGTGACCAGCTGACTAGAGTAGTTCAGCGGGCATTAATTGGGCGAGTCATTGGGAGTAAGTGGTGGGCTAGCCTTAAGGATAGCATTAGGTCTTTCGCCACCCAATACAGCCAACGGCTCAACCTAGATAAGGCTGCGAAGGCAAAGACACTTAGAGCTAATTTCGCCCGGGCGGAGGCTGGTGGGGATCCCCTAGAGATAGCCTTAGCCAGGGAGGCCCTGCAGCGCCCGACTAACGAGCGCTACATGGGTCAGGTAATTAGACATAAGTTAAGCAAGATGTCTTCCGAAGCTGTGAACATGGGCGCGGAACTGCGCAAGGAAGAAATTCGCCGTGCCGGCGACCGGTACATTCGAGAGGTGCGCGACCCGGAGGGACATCTCCTAAGGTCCACTGACGACATGTGCGAGGCTTTCCGGCAGCATTTCGAACACCGCTTTACCAAGGAACCTGGTCTCCGCGACGAGGAGTTTCGCAGCTATTTGGCTGACTTTCCCCGGCTTTTGCCGGCTGAAGCGGCTAGCTGTGAAGGGGAGATTACGGAGGACGAAATCTACGTGGCCTTGAAGAAGGTCGGCAGAGGCAAGTCGCCAGGTTTGGATGGTTTGCCCTATGAATTGTACTTGAGGATGTCGCACCTTTTTGTCCCGATCTTGGCTGTCGTGTTCAACCACTGGTTTCGGCAGGGGTCCATCCCCGGTCGGATCACCAGGGGCGTGATCACGCTGTTGAGAAAGGGCAAGAAGGTTGGGAGGGAATTAGACGATTACAGGCCCATAACTCTGCTAAACACAGAGTTAAAGATTCTGGCCAAGATCCTGACGAATCGCTTGCAGCTAGTTGCCGAGTCTCTGTTGGAACCGGATCAGACTTGTTCTGTGAAGGGGAGAACAATTCAGAGCAACCTGCACTTGATTCGCACGATCGTAGAGGGCGTAGAAGACGACGATGAGGCCGCGCTGATCAATTTGGATCAGTCCAAGGCATTTGATAGGATTGACCATGGCTACCTGGCTGCTGTCCTGCAGGCCGCCGGATTCAAACCCGACTTCAGCCGCTGGATTAGCCTCCTGTATCGCTCCCCCCAGGCTGTGGTGCAGGTGAACGGGAAGCTGTCGGGCGCTTTCGCGCTGTCTAGGTCGGTCCGACAGGGTTGTCCACTGTCGTCTCTCCTTTACGTCCTGGCGTTGGAGCCGCTACTTCGCCGGCTAAGGGACGAGACGCACAGTCCGGTCCTACGTGGAATCGCCGTCCCTGGTGGAGCTCGAGCCAGGGTTTCCGCGTACGCCGATGACGTAACGACCTTTGTGTCCTCCCGCAGGGACATAGAGGCGGTACAACAGGCGCTTGTACGGTACGAGAAGGTGACAGGGGCCAGAATTAACTGCGACAAGTCATCCGGCTTGCGGTTAGGTGCCTGGAAGGGTGTTTCCCTCCCGGGGCCCTTCGGCTGGACGGACGGGCCGGTCAAAATCCTCGGAGTTTGGTTCGGTCCGGACTTACAGCTGGAGAAAAACTGGTCAGAAGTACTGGCAAAGGTCGGCGCGTCGGTCAAGATTTGGCGTCGACGGGGTCTCTCCGTGAAGGGCTTGGCGGAGGTGTGTAACACATACCTCTTTCCCATGATCCTTTACCGACTGTCAGTACTTCCCCTTTGCGATGATCATGAGAAGGCGCTCGAGCGTTTGCTATTCTCCTGCCTGTGGAGAGGACGCAAACACATGGTCAGCAAAGGAGCTTGTTACCTCCGTCCGTGTCAAGGGGGTCTGGGAATGCCACACTTGAGGAGCCACGTGCTCGCTTCGAGGTTGGCATTTCTCAGGCGCGCGTTGGAGGAAGATCGGTTGCTTGCGGGGGTAGTGAGGGACATGTTCCCTTGCCTTACCATCACCCCCCCGACCCTTTGGCTGACCGTCAGGCCTTGGGTGCGACCGAAATTCCTGCTCGAATGTCTGGCGGCCTTGCAGGCCATTCCACGGTCCAGTGACCTTTCACAGCCTAGGAAAATCTTCTATCGGGGATTAGTGGAGGGTGCCGTGAAGGATAAGCTGTGCAGTAAGCTCGGCATGTCGAGAGTGGAGTACCGCTCTCATTGGTCTTGGGCGCCGGGTGCGGATTGGCTCAGCAACTCTGAGTTCTCTCTCACCTGGCGATTGGCTCGGAATGGCTTGTCGCTCAATGACAAGCGTTTCGCAATGGGCCTGGCGGATTTGCCAGATTGTGAACGTTGCAACCTTGGAATCAAGGAGACGTCTGCGCACGCCTTCTTCCATTGTTCGCGCGTTCGCCCGTTGTGGGCGCGTGTCGGCGAGTTGACTGCTCGTATCGCGCCGCGGGAGCTCGTGCTCATTGATCGCGCATACGCTGTGGACAATGTGTCGCCCCCGTACTCTGGAGTGAAACGGATGGTGTTTCTGTCGCTACTGGCCACGGCTAGAATGGTGATTTGGATGACGCGTCTGGAGGAAGTCTTGCGGGGAGGCCGTCTTTCGGATCAGGATCTAATCCGATATTTTGAGCACCAGCTCAAAATGAAGATTAGAACTGAACGGAAACGACTGCACCCGACAGACTTCGGTGAAAGGTGGATAAATGCAGCGAGCCTGGTTCGCGTGACCGGGGCTAGCCTTGATTTTCTCTTCTAGATCTGCTAGGCGCATCGGGGTGGATTCCGTTGGAACCCCTCCCGTGGTTTAGGTAAGAAGTTCTTTTGTGTACCTAGTTAATGTGAGTGAATGTATTTGTCCTAGCCTGTTCCCGGCTCCATTGCTTTTGTTATGATCCAGTTCGAGATTCCCACTGACCATTGTTATTTTGTCCCGTTTTATTCTCGGCTGGGTCAGCCTTATATATTCTCCAATCCAATTTATTTTGTACCCAGTTTCTCCATTCCCCTTAGAAAGAGAGCGGCTTGATTTTGTCTCTACAGGCAGAATACAGTGGCCTCTTTAATTACGAGGGTGTGTTTTGGGTCTTACTAACATGATGTATATGCATTTATTTGAATTGTTTTATGTTTTGGGAACTTTTTGTTTTCTTCATACCCCTGCCCATCATGACATTCCATTTCATGAAAAAAATTTTTAAAGTTATTTTTGCAAACTATTGTAAATATTCACAAATTTTTATATACACATTTGGGGCGTTTTGTAGGTCCTCGGTATGTTATTTTTTGCGACTTTTTGGTGCATGATAAGTAAGAGTGGTGATGGACAAATTCTTATGGTGAATGAGAAACATTGTAACGCATGTATGGGTCGTGATTCTGATTAGCTAGGTATAGGATAGAGTACTGAAGACCAACCCGAGTTTTTCTTCCCCCTCCCACCTTTCGGCCTTGAGCCACAATTTGTATTTTACAAATAAATAAAACCAACCATTTCCTACCCCAGGTCACTACGGATTGGAGGTCCCTTTCAAGTGCGGCAGCGAGGTAAACTTTGTCGTCCAGACCTGGTTTCTGATCGATGCGGGAGTAGATTGTTGTGTCGTCGGCATACATGCCAACTTGGGATCTAATGGTGTCGTGGAGATCATTAATGTAGATCAGAAAGAGCGTGGGACCTAGGATAGAACCTTGAGGGACGCCCGCGTTCGTCTGGTAGTTTTGGGAGGCATGCCCATTTAATACCACCTTTAATGTGCGGTTAGAGAGGAAGGACTGGATGAGGTCAAACAGATGTCCAGTTATCCCATAGCTCCGCAGTTTGCACAAGAGGCCAGCATGCCAGACCCTGTCGAATGCTTTGGAGATATCCAAGGCAACGGTTCGGGCTTCACCATTCTTGTCGAGTGCCTGGTATATGTACTCGGTAATGGTCGTTAGCATATCAGCAGTAGACCTGGTGAAGCGAAACCCATACTGTTTGTCAGAGAGAAGCCCGTTGGTCATAAGGTGCTGAATCACCTCGGCGTTGATAATGGCTTCTATGCTTTTCAGAAAAACTCGACATCTAAAACCATATCAAGAATCCAAATTTCCTTAATAAAAAGTGATTTAATGACCACATGCTGTCATAGAAAATTATTTAAATTCTTAGACCCAGATTGATATAGATTCCTCTACGTTTCTTTCTTTCCTTCTTTCTTTCTTTCTTTCTTTCTTTCTTTCTTTCTTTCTTTCTTTCTTCCGCAATATTACTTTTATCAAGTATGAATTAAATCCCTTTTTATTTAATAAGTTAACTCTATAAAATGTAATTCCCATGAACATCGAATTAATTTAAATTGTTTAAAATATGTCAGTTTAAAAATAATATGCCCATGATGATTGCATAATGCATGAAAGTCCGAGTTGTGCTATAGACGAATATATATATATATATATATATATATATATATATATATATATATATATATATAGCGACATTGATGAGCTGTGATGCAGCGAAACATGCCTGTATGTGGATGACGAATATATATATATGTTGTGTTTATATTTCAGTTAATAATATTAGTATAAAAAACCTTTAATCAAATTAATTTAGTACGCAAATTAATTTAAATAATAAATTGTTTATTATTTATGTAATGGTTTCAATTTTCTAATTAAAAATTGAAAATATGTACTATTGGCTATATCTTTTACTGGTGTTATAATTATTTCCAAATCTATAAAAATGACTGAATATGGTTCTCCATGATTTTTTGTATTTTTTGGCTCGAACATTTGATCATTTAAGATTTCTTTTTGTCTATATTTTGCTATCTATTCCCTCAAATGACTTAATTACACTCTTCTTCTGATTCTGTTGTTTTAGTGTTAAATGCCTTAGTCCGATTTATATTAGCTGTCCTAGTAACTGTAAGTGTTCTTTTCTGGTTGTCTGAAGCATTCTCTTTGTAGCTCTAATTTTACTTAGAACTTCCGTATTGCTCAAATGACCTGTTTATGTTATTCTCGGCTTTTTCCTAGCGTATAATGATATATATATATATATATATATATATATATATATATATATATATAATGAATTAGATATTACATAATATCATTTTCTATTCTTGTAAAGTTATTTTTTTCTATTTTTTAATACGTTCGCTAGATTCTGGAAGGCAACATTCGCCTTTCTTTCCTATTTTTGATTGCCACGACCACTTTCATACCCATCATCATAACTAGTCTATTGCCTGGGTTGCTGTACAGCTGAGCTTCTACAGTTCAATCTACATATCCGAGTTCAGGTCTAGAAAAGTTTTAGGATAGTACACCCACAAGAGACCATCCCTCTTCGGATCAAGCCACTGTCCGTATCCTCTAACTTGAAGGCATACTTTGCTCATGAACAAGTAGACATTGATTTCATCGATATATCCACCCTCCCTTGGATTTGACTTGTCTATGAAGTCCTACGCCCTATCATGTGTTATTATCGTACTGCATAGTTGTTATAAATCTAAATGGTTACTGCGTGAGTAATTACCTAAAACGGAGGTTGGGAATAATAGTATATCAACAAGTACTAGACACGTACGCTGAGTGAAGTAGATGCACTGCTAGTTAGTAAAATCACTCTGTATTTATCTCCTTCTCAAGATAGGCAAAATGCGACACAAACTTATTTTTGAAGTGATGTCTGCGAGCACTTAAGCTCAACCAAAAATATCCTCTTGACCCCGCAAAAGGCCGGGTCAAGGCTACCGTCGATCTTTTCTCCGACTACTCATCAGCGGAGCCCCATCTAGGTTCCTCATGCTCGTAGGCAGTGAAGATGACAGAGAGCGATGACTGCTGTATTTACCACAGACAAATGCGGCACAAAAGTGAGGTTCCAGACCCCTTAAGCCCTGCCCAAAATATCCCGTAGGCCGGGTCGGGCTCTTTTCTTTTCACCCCAGATAAGTCAACCAAGAGAAAAAGGTATTTCCCACCTCTTCATTAGGGTGGATGCGCAAAGCTGATGCGACACAAGGTTAATTAAAGTGGGGATTCCGAACACTTAAGCTCAGCTAAAACATATTCCTTAGACCGAGCTTAAGGCTGGGTCAGGCTCTTGTTTTTCGCCGGAAATGAGTCTTTACCCTTCGGCGGAGCCTCGTTTGTGTTTGTCTATGCTCGGACGTAGAGAATTGAACAAGTCTCAGGAATAGACGGAAGTAATGGTTCCTGTAAGCAATGGCGGCTGAGCAGGCCGGAGAGAACCACGGAGAGGAATGAGGTTTTAAGCAATACTTCCTGCTGGGTATGAAGGCATCAATGCCAGCTTTCACACATGACGAGACCCCAGAGGCACAGTCATCAACTGATAGGTCGAACACTTTTCCCCAAGGGATGTCGCAGAGGAAATCGCGAAAGGCATCCCAGTCAGCTTTTTGGTAGAGGTAGGAGGTCCTATAGGTTGGGGTCTCCTGGGGGAGTGAGAGTGGAAAGAAATACTGAGAGAGACAACAGCGTGGTTGGAGTTGCCGAGAGGGCAAAGCCGCGAGACTTGACAGGCTTCCGGCGCAGAGGTGAAACATATATCTAGCAGTGATGAATGACCCGAGGAAGTGCTTGGGAAGCGAGTGGGGAAGTCCACCACTTGCGTAAGGGATTGGGAAATAGCAAAGTTCATGGCGTGAACGCCGCTGGATCAGTAACAGCGTTTTCAAGCCACTCAGAGTGATGGGCATTGAGGTCTCCAAATACAAATATGTGGGCGAATGGGTGATAGGAAATAGCCTTATCTATGTCGTCAGCAATGCTATCTAGTAGGGAGCAGTCAGGAGAGGAGGGAGAACGGTAAAGAATGAATAGGTAACTAACCAAACTGAGGAGAGACAGGCGGAGACATATGTATTGGTGGTCAGTAGATTCGAGTGAAGTCACCCTAGCTATGGGGAGGTGTTCGCTGACGTAGACACCCAGCCCATGCATGTGGACAGTGGAATGCTTCTTTAAGAGGGGAAGATAACCAGGGATGGAGAGGTCAGAGAAGGGAATAGCTGAGTTGAGGTTAGTTTCGCAGAGCGCAAGGATGTCTGGGGACTTTTCATGCAGCAACGCTTCTACACTAGGAAAGTTAGTACGAATACCCCGGATATTAGTGAAAGAAAGCTTAATGGGTTTAGGTGGTTTCAATTCAACTGGTTTAGGGTCGTTTCTGATTTGTTTCGTCATGTTTTTATTTTTAGAAAGGGACCTAGGGTAGAGGATACAGGCGGTCATTATCCACGATCTGTGCTTGGAGGGAAACTTGGCAAGTCCCAAGTAGGCATCTACGCAGATGACACTACAATATACTCCCGCACCAGTAAGAAACCTCTAGTGGCAGACAGACAGAATCTCGCTGCTGACCTTGAACGGGATCTACACTCTGTGGTGAATTGGAGCAAGAAGTGGCTTGTCAACTTCAACGCATCTAAGAAGAAGCTGTTGTCTGTCAACCATGACAGGCAACCTCTCCTGCCTCCCATAAGCATGGACCAAGCGAGTCTCCCTGAGAGCAACACACTACGCTTCCTCAGCCTTACCATCTCCGCTGACCTCAAATGGAACCACTATGTTGAATCCATAGCTAAATCTACTGCTAAGAAAGTTGGGTCACCATGTCGTTCCATGATGTTTTTTTTCCACCTGAATCCATCCTGCATATATACAAGTCAACCATCCGTCCGTGCATGGAGTACTGCTGCCATTTATGGTCAGGCGCCCCTGCCGTTCTCAGTGTTCTCGTCAGGCTCCAAAGGAGATTCTGTAATGTGATAGGTACTGATCTGGCGGCTCGACTGCAGCCACTTCCCCACCGTCAAAATATGGCCTCCCTTTGTCTGTTCTATAAATACTTTCATGGCTTCTGCTCGGACGAACTTAAGTCACTGGTGCCTCCTCAACAGGCGTTTACTCGTGCAACCAGACTGGCAACTGGGTCCCACCCATTCACAGTCAGGTTAGCCAAATGCAGACGACAATTCTACTCCTGCAGCTTCTTCTCTCGCACTTCCCGCCTGTGGAACTCGCTCCCGTATTCTTGCTTTCCTGACGGCTACAACATCCAGAAATTTAAATGCAAAGTCAATACTCATCTATTAACCACTGTACTCTAGCTCTCTCCCCACCCCCGTATATCCTTCCCTTTCTCTCCATCTATGTATCTGTTATCGCACCTGCATTCTCAGCTTTCTATTGCTCCTTTCTAACTAGTTTGTACTCCTCACTCTTTTCTAATTAATCTTTTTACAGTTATGTAGCCCCCCCCCCGCTCATCAGTGGCATTTCTGCCTTGCTCGGGATGAAATGATTAAAAAGAAAAGAGAGAGTTTGGATCAAAGATGATAAGTCTCCTTTACTCCAGTTGTGTCCACGTATCTTAAAGGATAGAAACATTTCACTGCTGTATAAAGGTAGGTATACAATAATTGTGCGACCTACTCCACCTCATGTTCGGAAAAGGTTGTTAGAAAAACGTTTAATCATGCATAGTAATGAGTTACATTGTACCATCGACCATAACGTGGAAAATCTCTCCTTTAACCTACCTTTCAAAGATCAGTGTGAGCAGGACTCGGTTTTTACATTCAATATCCCAAAAAGAAAGTTAGTGTCGTTTACTCATTACTGATCGGACCCAGTCTTTTCTGCAGTCATGGTGAACAGTTATGCTTTCAATGTGGTTTCTCGCCTTCAAGGTCTGATCGGAGTCAACCTGAGCTCAGACCTCAAGTAGAACTCGTATATAAACTCTATCGCCAAACAGGCTGGAAAAATATTTGGTTACTTGTATCAACCAGAAAAGTTCGTGTCTCCATTTCTGGGTTTGTGCTGATAAATCCTCACATTCAAGCCAGAATTAAACAAAAAAACTTTACATAGCGTTGGAATGATTAACATCCCCATTTTCACGGGTGAAAGGTTGCGAGCCTTTTGTAAATATATCTCTATTTTCAGGACAGATTAATTCAAGCTATACTCTTTAGCCCCGTCGGTGCATAACTTCACACCTAAGATTCTCTGTACCCCGTATACAAGATCGGGTTATCTTTATTCCAATTATATTCCATTGCTAAAGAGAAAGTTCCACTCATACAGACTCTTTCCAAGAACTGCTACTTTGTCGAAGAGATTCCCGCTCCCTACAATATTGACTTATCTAAGCCTAAGCCTAGCAATCATTTATCATACATATCTTCATATTTTGCATTTTAATTCCTATTCTTATGTCTATATAAAAATAATTAAACCTTTAGTGCCGCTCTTGGGGTTTGCGTTGGTCAAATAATAGTATAAAAAGCATCTGAGATAAATATTTGCTAATATAATTCGTAGGATCGAACCTTGGATATTTGCTCAATTTTCAGTGTTATTGGTGTGGTTTACCGTCATTAGTTAACAAAAGAAGACATTTTGACGTTGGCAAGGCAGCCGAGGGAGATACACAAAACTCCAAGAACAGCGAAGAAGACTGAAAGTAAATGTGAAACCGAAAGAGAAAGTGACAGTAGATGGTTTGTTCTAGTTTGCTATTGGCTTCAGATGATTAGTTGAGCATAACAGCAAATTTCGGTCAAAGATTTGGGTGAGTCACCATGAATTACAGCGCACCTTTGAGAAAGTCTAGCGTTTGAATTTTGCCCGCTCTCTTAGGAGGTCAGACGATGTCTGCAGCAACAATTAATGCACACTTTTCTTGCCACCTAGTTGGAGTTTACCCATAAACTTTCCTAATTGCTTAGATATAAGCTCAATAACGTATTTCTCTACATCTACTCAGATAATCACACAGAAATTCAATCGTCTCTAGAAATATTTTATTTACAAGTCTAATCTGTAATTACGGTCATAATTACAGCAGGAAAATATATAATACTTGGTGCCAATACTGGCAATATGTCTATTCTCAGTAGACGATTCAGATACGTTTTTCTTGGACAATAATGTACAGGCTTCGGCAGATATATCTCCAACATACATCTCCCAGAAATATCTACCATTAAATGGCAACTATTATAATGCTCGTATAAGCTCCTACTTTTTGGTTTATAATATTGTAAGGAAAAACTGAAACAAGGTTTTAGTGATTAAAAAATTTATTCTCATCAGAGTCATGGATTACTAATATAGTAATAGTAAATACCCAAGAGATTTACAATAGTAAATACCCATAGAGAACGTTGGTCGGCTTTCTAAACAACAGTAAGATACTAGCTTCATGAAGACATCATTACTACAAATATTTCATTATATAGGATGTATTATATATATATATATATATATATATATATATATATAAATATATATATATATATGTATATATATATATATATAATATACATGAAGTATTATATATATATAATATACATGAAGTATTACATATATATATATAATATACATGACGTTATATATATATATATATATATATATATATATAATATACATGACGTTTATATATATATATATATATATATATATATATATATATATATTATGTACTCTCCCGTCGATTTCGACGTATGAGCGTCTAACACAGACAACCACACAAAGAATTGTTTAAAGTGATGAAGGCTTGTGTAACATCATCCACACTTTTTGGAACTTTTGATAACAAACAATCGGTGGAGGAGTCTGCCACAGATCGCATGAACAACAGACCTCAGTTATTTAACACATAACTGGTGGAAAGGGACGGATTAATACCTTTCCGAAAGGTACCAGTGCGTAAGTGAATGCAAAGTGTTCGACTGGAATTGGAACTCGGCTCACCGATTCCCCCCTCCGAGCCGACATCCACTGCACCACAACGCACATCCGTCACGTAAATCTAATATATATATATATATATATATATATATATATATATATATATATATATATTAGATTTTAAAAACAGTAGCTATTAGCTACTATTTACGCATCTTTCTTCTGCAATGAATTGAACACTCTTGGCTATTAGCGTATGTTTACATTGTGTATATAACACGCTAAATTCTGCTTCCTTCCACCGTGCGTCTTAGCTTAAAGGTAGAATCTCTGACTGATGTAAAATCGGTTGGGTTTTACTCCCGTCTAGAAGCAATCAGATGTTTAGAAGTACAGATGAGTTGTGATACAGTGAAACAGAAATGTAATCGGATGACTATATATATGTAATTGTTGAGCATTATTTTTTTCATTTATTAATGTAAGATATGCAGTGTATACGTTAATTTTAATAAATATTAGTACTTGAGTAGATGCTCTGTTTTTATTTATTTATTAAACAGTATAATTATTTCTATCTAACAGCTTGAATACTCGAATAATCTTGTTAGAAAAATATGGCAACCCTAGGCTGGATACGAACGTGCGTCCCCTTGAGGAAACCGTCATTAATCAAAATACTGTTTTATAAATAAATAAATAGAAACATAATATCTACTCAAATACATCAAATAAAGTAGCGTACTTATTTGACATAAATAAAGTAGCGTACACACCCCCACACACCCCACACCCACCCACACACACACACAAACACACACACACACACACGCACACACACACACACACACACACACACATATATATATATATATGCTACTTTATTTGACATATTTGATTAGATGCTCTGATTTTAGTTTGATAAATGACGATTTCCTCAAGGGGACGCACGTTCGTATCCTGCCGGGGTTGCCATATTTTTCTAACGAGATTTTCTGAGTATTCAAGCTGTTAGATAGAAAATCATCAGATGCATATTTCAAACTGACAGTTGAATAGTTTTGCATTTAAATTCATACAATGTTCATGGGAATTAAATCGTATAAAGTTATGTTAATGCTATTTTAATAACAATATTAAAAATTAAAACATTCCAATATTACATGTAGATAAAAATTTTAAATTTAAAACTTAAAACTAAAATAAAACATATTAAAAATAAAAAATGCAGGGAAAGGAAATCAAAGAGTCATGAAACATAAAACTTGAGTCTTCAAATATTACATTTTGATAAAAAATTAGTCTTATAATTTTGACATTTTAAATAAAAAACTAAAATGAAAATTAATAATAAAAAGTAAAATTTAGAATTAAACTAAAAAAATTAATAAAATTAGGGAGCAAGAATAAAAAGGATTTAATTCACACTTTTAATTAATATTGTAGGAGAAAGAAAGAAAGAAAGAAAGAAAGAAAGAAAGAAAGAAAGAAAGAAGCAAACATAGAGGAATATATATCAATCTGGGTCTACGAATTTAAGTAAGTATTTTTCTATGACAGCATATGGACATTAGATCACTTTTTTATTAAGCAAATTATGAATATTGATATGGTTTTACATGCCAAGATTTTCTAAGAGGCATAATTTACATTTATCTCCTTTTCCATTGTAATGTTTGGATTTAGCTATGATATTTCAGATAATTATGGTTTTCTTATGTGTCTTTTTAATTTCCAGTAATGTTTGGATAAAGCAGTACTTTTGCTGTATTTACTGATGTTTAAAGACAACGTTGGTTGTTAAATCTTATCTTCCACCTGTTAGAAGTGCGTCTAAATTAACATTTAATATCATTATCACCCCAATGTATTCGAGTTCTATAAACAATACTTTCAGACATACATTGGCTATTCAATTGGCAGGTTTTATTTTTTCGGCAATTGCAATTATTTTTAAAAGTGTTATTTATGCTATTAGTTGGGTGACGAATGTTGTTATGTGGGCCAAATATTTATTTGGTATCATAGTAATATGTTGTGAAATATATTTATCTGTGTTTACATATTCTAGCATTTTTAAATTTTTCATTTTATTGTGGGAGTTTATTATACAAAACAGAGTATTTGATTCGAAGAATGAGATAGAAGGCTCATTACATTTTACATAAGGAAAATAACCTAAAGAAGAAAAAGTATATGGTTTTAAATGTCAAAAACGGCCCCATATATTAAACAGTTATGCGGATTTGAAAATGATTTCCTTAATATAGTAATTAATATCACTTTTCATAAAAGTATTTTTGTTTTCAACAACACCTTGAATAGATAGTGAAAAAGAATCTGATAAACTACTTATAAAATCAGATAAAACAGTAAATTTCTATACATTAACCCTAAAGGAATATAATATTCTAAGCATGAAAAATTTAGCAATGAACTATAAAAAGGTAAATAATAACATAATAAATTTAGATGAAAATATAAATGCTTTTAGTAAAAACAAATCACCAATAAAATAAGCGATAAAGTAGCAAAACTCAGCGCAAAGAAATGTTATATCACCATAGAAGACCATAAGCAATATTTTGATACAAATCTTACCACAAGGATAATAAATCCGACAAAACCTGAGATGAGAAAAAATATCTAAAGAGTAAATAAGCAAATTATAGAGTACCTTGGATTAAATCAATGGATCGATACCACCAATGTAACAAATTGTTTTTGTAATACAAAAGTAAAAACAAGTGTTCTTTAATCCGATTCGATATTGAAGAATATTACCCATCAAGTGAACTATTTGTTACTCCATTAGAATTTGCCACTGGTTGTTCAGATCTATCGTAAGAGGAGGGTAACATCATAATGAATGCAAAATATATGTTCTCTTTCATAATAAAGAACAGTGGACAAAAATAATTCCAAAGAAAAATTTTGATAAAATAATGGGACCTTTAGACTCTGCCGAGTCGTCAAATCTATTTGACTTATTTGTGCTACATAACCTTACGGGCCATAATGATATAAATACGAAATTCATTTGAATTCGTTGCGCAATTAACTTTTGGAAGGCTATGAATCCGCGTCTTCTTCCTCCATCTATGGGTTAAATAGCAAGATATATTGTATTATACAGCTTTGCAGAAAGTAGTGACAACCTACTGCGGAAAAATGCAACGTCTATCATGTTTGGTTTTATTTGCGATATAAAGGTAAAATATGTAAGTTTTTAAACCACCTATGCCCCTTGTGTCTATATGAAAAACTATATATTATTAAATTCAAGAATAAAAGTCTATTAAATAAACGTAATGAAATAAATGTCATACGTAAACATTGTATAATGTTCGCCTTAGAACAATTACTTAACTGACCTAAGAAAGGCGATAAAAAGTAAGATGGAAAGCGTTTTGGAGAGTGACAGAAACGAATGAAACAATAAAAGCAAGAAGTTCAAGGACACATCACGCATAAGAGGAAATCAAGAAGTCCGAATAGAGATCCATAAGCGAAAATCGCAAGAAAAGACATTGTTAGCATACAACTTTCAGATACAACTACAAAATTCTTACAGTTAATTATGAAACATAGTTGACAATCAAACCTTCTTCTATGAACTGTGTCCCTTTAGGACGATTACGATCATGGCACTTCACACCTTCCACTCCTTCGTAGCTATTTCTCATAGGAATTCGTCTTTTTTTTATCATTCTAAACTCTGTTCTGTCATCTATTTATGCAACCTATTATGTAAGTTGGATGTGCGTTTTAGTGCAGTGGATATCGACTCGGAACGACAAATCGGGGTGCCTAGTTCGATTTCAAGTTGAATTCCTTGCATTCACTTACGCAGAAATACCCTTGAGAAAGGTATTAATCCGCCTCTTTCCTCTAGTAATGGGTTAAATAATAGGGTAGATCGGGTTCTATAGCCTTGGTTTGCAATGGCAACCTACTGCGGGATAATCCTCTGCCCAGTCAGTCATGTCTCTTTCGAGGCATGATCACTTAAAGCGTGTGTTACGTATGGCACTTAACTGACTGACCATGTAAGATAAGCATCTGCCCCCAAATATATCCTGCGAGTATTAAATTCTTCAAGACTTTTTCCCCCTTATGTATTCCAGAAAAATTCAATTATGTTTTTCTGATTCTAAGTATAAATGTAGTATTTGTTTCCATTTGAAATTATTGTTCAAGGAGGATCAAACTAAAAGAAACATCAAAAGTAACTTTGTAACCATTGTCAACCGACAACAACGAGAACCTTCTATTTCAGGCGCCATTTCACTGGAATGATTTGTTGTGAAATAAAAGTATTTTTCATCGTGTCATTGTTTAGTGTCAGACTAATTCGCACTGACTGGGAGGCAGATAAAGGAATTATATATGGATGTGCTGGTAGCGTAAAACTTAGTGGCGTGTAAAGTGGGACCAGCAAGTCGAATTCAAATTCCAGGGCTTCTCTAAACAGGAGTGCCAGTCTATCGGAGAAGCAGTGCTGTGAAATCAAAAGCCTTTGAGAGGGCCACAACAAATCTCTTCGCTAAAGTCATAAAGGCATAAAGGTTTACACACAGTAGTGAAAATTGTTGAGCCTTGATTGTCCTGATGGACATTTTATATATATATATATATATATATATATATATATATATATATATATATATATATTACCTCCTGACATCAATTCAGTCGGGTTTCAATCCTAGCTAAAAGCAATTGGATGTTTAACCGTACAGATTTGTCTGCAGATGACTATATATATATATATATATATCCAGATGCAGAGAACAAACAGGTTTAGATTTCAAAGTTTTCTACCATTTATTTTATAAAAAGTGCTCAATACAACGTAGAATATAATATAGATAAATTAAATTTTTATTAAGAATATTTTACACTGCGATACGAAAATTTATATGTTTCGAGATTAAAAGTTTTTTTACTCTGTCATCAGACAATTTTCAGTTACTTTCAGCTCCGTTACTGAGCATTGCCTGATGAAGAGATAAGAACTTTAAATTTTCTCACAGAAATTTCCGTGTCGCAATGTAAAATATGTTTTAATACATAAATAAAATTATATATATAAAAATATATATATATGTGCTTTGTTAAAACGACCAACAAGGAAGATTTTATTCATTTTTGGTTAAATCGCATAACAGCAAATGACCAGGTAATAACTAACACCTGGTTTAAAGAGCATCTACGACGTCTATGGATATGGAGGTGAGACCAAGAGGTGATACGAAGAACCAAATAGACTACATAACCATAAACAGGAGGTTTAGAAACGCAGTGGTGCAATGTAAAACCTACCCAGGTGCAGACTGCGGGAGCGACCACGTCCCAATCATCTGCAAACTAAGAGTAAAACTTCGGAGAATGAAGAAGCCTACCATGGCACCGAGACTGATATACAACACGCTCGTGAATGACCTTAAACTGCAGAAATAATACACTAACAATGTGAAAAACAAATATGAAGAAAATATTGGACAAGGACATTCAAAAGAGATCATTGACATGATGCAAAGGAGACGGAAAATGATGCCAAGACGCGGAAGAGAATACAGGAAACTGTACAAGGAAATAAGGAACAAATGCAGACCATCAAAGGAGGAATGGTTCAACGACAAATGCGCAGAGGTAGAGAGACCGAGCAGGACTAATAAAGCAGACATGCGTAAAGTGATAAGAGAATTGACAGGACAAAAAACTACTCTTCAACAGAATGTATAAAAGCCAAGAATGGAACAATAATACTGGAGAAAAAGGAAATACTCAAGCGATGAAAATAATATATAGAAGAACTTTTCCACGACAAGAGAGAGCAACCGATAAAACGCAAAGATGAGGACGGACCGGAAATATTAAAGTCCGAAGTGGAAGCTGCAATGGCCAAACTGAATAGAAACAAAGCAGTTAGCCCTGGAATAATTCGGCATAGAAAAAATTACGGAACTAATAAATTAAATTTATAATAGTGGTATAATGCCAGACAACCTATGCAATTCCATTTTCATAGCATTGCCTAAGAAGCCAGGTGCAAACGAGTGTGAACTACACCGAACTATCAGCTTAATGAGTCACATTACAAAACTGATCGACCGAATACTGATGAATAGAGCAAGACGTAGAATCAGGCCAGAGATAGAACAAGAACAGTGCGGATTCGTCAAAGACACTGGGACTAGGAACGCCATATTTATAATTAGGATGCTCTCTGAAAGGGCAGTACAAATGAAGAAGGACTTATACCTGTGCTTTATTGATTATGCAAAAGCGTTCGACAAAATACGCCACAAAGAATTGATGGATATGCTCAGGAGGCTCGATATATTTTGGAAAGACATTAGGGTAATTAATAAACATCTACTGGAAACAAACTGTCTGCATACGGACAGGTAACGAATTCAGCAGTTATACAAAGATAGAAAGAGGCGTAAGACAGGGATGTGTATTTACACCGGATTTATTTAACTTGTACAGTGAGAATATTTTGAAGACCCTAGATGTTATGCCAGGATTTGTCATCGGATGTCATAATCTGAACAACGTAAGATACGCAGACGACATAGTGTTGATTGCAGACACGGAAAAATAACTGCAGGACCTCCTACAGAAGATAGGCGAAGAGAGTGACATGAAGGGATTGCAAATAAATTGCAAGAAAACCGAATGCATGGCCATCAGCAAAAAGAGCAGCCCAAAGTGCCAAATACAGGTGGGGGGTGTTAAAATCAAGCAGGTACGAAAATTCAAATATCTGGAAAGTATTGTAACTGAAGACGGAAAGTGCAACACTGAGATTCAAAGGCGAATCGGCATGGTGAAAGACACGTTCCAGAAGCTGAGTAAAGTATTAAGACACAAGAAACTTTCACTAGCAACAAAGAAGAGAGTACTGGATTGCTATGTGATGTCAGTTCTTCAATATGGCAGCGAATGTTGGACAATATCAACAAAGATGAAGGGAAAACTTGAAGCAGCTGAAATGTGGTTCTATAGAAGGATGCTGCGAATATCGTGGACCGAGCATGTGAGCAATGACGAGGTTTTCGAAATGATGGAAACGAAAAGGAAATTAATATTGAGCATCCGGAAGAGACAACTAAAGTTCCCGGGACATGCAATAAGGAAGGAGAGCTTAGAGAACCTGATACTAACAACCCAGATAGAGGGAAAAAGAGACAAAGGAAACCAGCGGATAACATATTTAAAAGGCCTGAGCAGGTGGATGACAGAAAGTGGGCTGAGAGACGTTACAGAAGAAAGCTTGCTAAGAGCCACCAGGGATAGGGAGACGCGGAAGGGCATGATCGCCTACGTCCTGAAAAAACAAGGTACATAAAAGAAGAAGAAGAAGAAGAAGAAGAAGAAGAAGAAGAAGACATCATTGATAAACAAATAAAATTATTCTCACAAAAAGCAAATGACAATAGTATTGAAAATAAAACACACAAAAACATTAACATATTTTATTGCAACCAAATGCACATTAATTATAACCAGGACGAATTTTCTATGCGAAAAAGTATTAAACATCCTATTTCTGTCGTAATTACTCAAAAACATGTAAAATTTAAAATAAATGATAGAAAATATAAGACAGCATATCTTGTTGTTTCTAATAATAAAAACCCCATGAAATTTAAACTAGTGATGACTAATATAGAATCTGAATTTCAGTTTCCTATGCAAGATTGTGTCACTTGTCATAAATCAATTACCTATATATGCTATACTTCCATGTCTCCGAATAGACGCCTTACATGCCAAGTATCTATTCAAAATATTGCAATAAAAACATTTATTAACCCATAACTTACAACAACCAATGAGAAAAAATTTGGATGAAAATACAAAAATACTATTTAAATCAAAATATCAAAGCACCTCGCTCTAGTATAGGCACTATATATCAAGCAATTTTCTGCTACCATTAACCTTACATTATTTAACAGTGGAAACGTAGTTTTGAATGATTTTCAAAGGGTTCCAGCCGCGCACATCACGTGATAGCTTTAACGAACTCTCCTTAACAAAAAAACAAAAACACAAACCCTAAAACACAAAAAATTAGATTACAGTCAAACATGAGGACATAATAACAGCGAAAAGATAACATTCCTGAAAATGGGCAGTGAAGTGACTGAAAGCACTTGGAAAATCTAAAATTATGAAACATGTTTACTTTATCTTCAGCAAAAAAAAAAAAATATACTGGAAAAATTAAATAAAAAATTAATAAAATCTTCCCTGTCGATCGTTTTTAATAAAACAGGTTAAATGAAATATTACTGCCCAAATATACATTTTTATGTGGATTATTTCATATTTTATTGTGTATATTTCGCTACACGTGTTTCGGGTCTCTTCAGGCGAAATATATATCTGGTCGTATATATTATACCTTTTATAAATATGTTAAAATTTCTAAACAAGTGTTTGTTGTATTTAGTAGTAATTATTCGAACTTGGACTGGCCGGAAAATCTTCTTCGGGTTCAGGGGTAAAAAAAGAATTAAACTTTACAGAAAAAACACACGCACGAACATTTACGCATATACATTGGAAAAAAGCATACACATTTATACACACATACACATAAAGAAATAAATACAGAAAACACACACACACAATGGCCAATCATAGAGGAAGAAATGAGCGTAAAAAGATGCCACAAATGATGCAGAGGGGTATAAAAAGATACGAATAATGACATCTTCACTTTTTTCTCTAAAACACTTTAACCCTTTTATTACCTCACAACCAGAAGAATATTTTTTGGTCATCTAAGACTGAATACTACTTAAATAGGAACATATTTTGGTCAGTCTAAGACAGATTCGAAAAACTGCTATTTTATAAGGAACATTTTTCAGTCAAGACAAGACAGATTCGAAAGACTACTATTTTAAAGAAAACATATTTCGTTCAGTCCTAGCAGATTCGAATAACTTTTTTTTTAAGAGGAAAATATTTTTTGTCAGTCCGAGAAAGATTCGAATGACTACTACTTTAAGGTTGACATATTTTGTTCAGCCGAATGCAAATTCGAATGGCTGTTACTTTACGAGAAACATTTCGGTCAGACCAAGAAAGATTCGAATGACTATTACTTTAAGTGTAAGCAGTTTTCCTCAGTAACAGACAGATTCATTGAGTAATAATTTAACCCGAGAACATTACCCATGGGTATATAGTACCCAGCGCAAATGACGCCATTTTAATTACAATTTAATTAAATTTTCAGTACCTGAATTTCTTACATAAATAATGTTTTTCAGTTTCTACTAATGTTAAATCCAAATTTTCAAGTGCCTGCATGCAAATATTTCAAATAAAAATTTATATTTAATATTTTTTTAATATTTTCAAAACCCGGTATGGTATATCCATGTTTAGTAGTGGTGTAACTTTAATTGATGGTTAGTGTTCCAGGGTTAAAGGAAAGTGATTTCGATCAGTCCAAGACACATTCGAATGACTACTACTTTGAGAAAAACAGTTTTCTGTCAGTCCAAGACAGATTGGAATAACAACTACTTTAAGCGGAACTTTTTTTTGTCAGTCCAAGAGAGATTCGAATGTCTACTACTACAGAGAAAAGACAACTGCTTAAAAAATTAACACAAGTAAATTTCACCTGAAGAGTCACCAGACCTGAAACGCGTTTAGCGAAATATACAAAATAAGAAATAAATATATCCGCATAATGACTAAAACGTCCTTTCTCTTTTTCACACATACACACACACACAAGCATACACGCGCGCGAACGCGCGTGTGTTTGTGTATGTGTGTGTGTGTGTGTGTGTGTGTGTCCGGATTACCGTGAATGAAATTCCCGCACCTGGTACTCATGCGAAAACAAATTGACTAGCTTTCTTTTCCATACATCTGATGCTTTTCCTCTAAATATTGCTCCCTGTCTTGAAATAAAAGAAGCCTTCCTTGATTGATGGAATCAAGAAAAATTTTAATAGTTTCCTACCGCGTCATTGTTATCCTAACAGTGGTTTAAAGCACATGTACGTTACAGCATTTTATCCGACAATTCTTTTAAATACGCCCGGAAATGAGCGTTTGAATATTTCCTTCACATAAGCGTCTAATGCACTATCCTGAAAAACAACGCTAGTCAGCACCAATAAGTATCATCATCGAAAAAGCTAACAACCATCAACCATCAACCATCAACACGCTATTCTAACTTCTTTTGGCTAAAGTTTTGACGCAACACATTTTCACTATGGTTAGGTTCCTAGTTATTATTTTAATCGTAATAATGTAGTCTAAGTTTTATATAAAAATTACAGTGCATTTGGGGATGAATGGCATCCCAATACAGTTGTTAATTTTTGCTAAACCAGTTATCCTCAAACTGTCAGATTTTGCTTACCACCATGTTTTTTGTTTCCAACGTGCCAGGGAGAGTGTTCCAAATTTTAATTCGTACATGATTAGTTAGATATTAACTAAACATTCAGTCAGTTAAATGCCATACATGATACACACTTGATCTTGTCTTGAAAGAGACATAACTGACTGGGCAGATGATTTTCCCGCAGTAGGTTGCCATTGCTTTCTGCGGTAGACTGTTTGCCAAAAAAGGCTACAGAATCTAATCTGTCTTCCTATTTAACTCATAACGGGAGGGAGAAGTAACGGATTAATATTTTCCCTTAAGGGTGTTGCACGTAAGTGAATGCAAGAAATTCATATTCGAACTAGGCTCTCCGATTTCTCGCACCGCACTAACTGAACATTAATAACCATGTTAATCATTATGGGGATATTTAAATATATTTAAATTTTACTTTATAATTTATATTTGTTTTGTAAATAATACGTTACAATTAAATAAATATAATGAAAAATAAGTGAAGTTTTTCTCAAAATTTTTTATTAAAAATTTTATCAAAAGTATTAACTCATTTAAGAATTATTTAATTGACACCTTATAAACCAGAATATAGATTAAAAAATAAATATATGAATATCTAAACTTATTTTATAAATGGAACAATGTCTGTGTGTGTATGTGTGTGTCTGTGTGTGTCCGTCTGTGTGAGTCCGTTACCTATAGACTCCGAAACGGCTGAACCGATTTCTTGAAAATTTACACTGTTGTACTATAAGCGTCTGCGAGTGTTCTTAGCTAAATTTTGCGTCGAGATACCCCGATATTGAAAATCGATAATGGAAAAAATCGGGTTATAGAAGGAGTGGTCCGATTTTAATCCAATTTGATGCACTCATAGACAAAGACATAAGACACGACATTCAGAAGTTTCAAGTTTGGAATTCTTACAATAGTGCAGAAAATCGATAATATATATATATATATAAAAAAGGCAAGATGTTTGTGTTTGTGTCTGTTTATCTGTCTATATGTCCTTTATAGAAATCCACAATTTTTATCCGATTCTCACCAAACTTCCAAATTTTACTTACATCCATTCATTTTTTTTTTCAGTCTACGGTCTCGCTTTAACTGGAAACAACTATTGCTTTTTAGTCTTTCATGCCAACGTCCAAAGAATCTGAGCTCCAGGACCATGGATTAGTTTTAAAGCTTTCATCACACCCGAGCAATGCAGGGCTATACTGCTAGTATCTAATATAATTAATTGATTCATGTTTTACTGGCTGTCAAACTTTTGCAGGTAATTTAAGGCCAAAAAATAATTTTTGACTGTAAGAAATTATTGGAGATAGTAATCTACCGATACAAATACTACTAATTAACCCAAAGTACGAGAACCGGAATTTCAACATAAGATGACAGTAAGTTTTTTCTAATATAAAGTAACTGACCTATTACTGCGTCATCTAGTTGAAAACAAAGCCACGCACAATGGTTATTCAAAATCCGAAATATGTAACCCAAAGGCGCATCTTCAAAATCTAAGCCAAGTATTTAGAAACAGTAATATCATTACTTATATGAACAAATGCATTTAATATTGAATACTTATTCATGATATTTCTTTCTAATGAGTGAGAGAAAATAAAAAATATCATCTAATCTTTATCAGTAAACTATAATTTTGTTTCATCCCAGTAACGAGCCTCGGGTTTCTTTTCTTCTTAACATATTCTTTACTTGATTTAGCTATCTCTTCTGAAAAGTAATAAAATATGAATTTCTTGAAACAGGGTGAGGATGGATGATTGCCATGTAATTTTGTGTGGTGGTAGAATGTCTTGTCGTATTAATATTTAACGGTGGGAATCTGTTACGATTACATCAAGTAAAAGAGAGAGTCGCTAATAAAATTGCATTGATTCAAAGAGAAACGGTTTTAAGTTGGAGCGAAAGATGAATTCCAGAAGCAATATATATAAGTGATAAACAGGCGAATTACAGGATAAAAATCTCTCTACGTGCCAATTTATGAATCTTCTCGATTTCACACGTTTCAATCATGGGCAGCTGGAAAAGTAATCTTCACCTGTGCGTCCAAAAACACGTAAAATATTGCTGTGCTGTAAGCGACCATTTGCAATTTTAGATTTGTCGCAAGTGTAAAACTTTCGTAAGAGATAATTTTCATATATATCACGAAATTCTCTGACTGTAATTTTACTAACACTGATTTATTTGAAGGAAAAGAGAAGTTTATAATGATTTGTGATTGAATGACTTACACAACGGATACAGAGGGTAGATTGGGGGAAAGTATACGAATTTTAGAAGGTGGTAAAGATTCAGAAAAGGTACAGAAACCAAATCTTGCTTTGCAAAAAGGAAAAGAATTTTGGATAATGATTTTTTGAGAATTATTAAAATTATCAAAAGTAGAGAAAAAGAAAATAGAGTGTCGAAATTGGTCCTGAAAATTGTGCAGTGGAGAAAATATGTGTAAAAACAAACATATTTGTTGCTATGACTAATATCGTAAGGTTACTGGAAATATATTCTTGATCGAAATTTTGAGTTTTTACTTGTGATAAAAAGAGAAAAAAAAATGAATCCCTTTCCTTCTCACGTGCTAACTTTAGTAAATTAGCATAAATTGGTTGATGATAAAAATAAATAAATAAAACTGACCTTTTGGGACCAGACAAGCAAATTGAATTAGATTGTTTGAGAATAGTGTCACTTCTGAAGATTTCAATATATTGAAGACGCTTCTAAATTTAATGGCTGGGTTGAGCTCCGTTGCAAAGATCTGTCCAGAATTCACCTAAACCAAACCCTTGTTAAATTCTGAGAGAAAATACCCAAATTTAGACCAGTAGTACCAGCTATTAGCCTCTGTATTCATAGAAGAATCAACTGTGAAATTAAAGAAAAAAATCTCTTCTGCCACCGAAATAGAACATTAGATTCGCAAAACTTACGTTTCTTATGAAAACATTAAATGATAATGTTGCAATGCAAATCATGTCGATTCTTTTGGCAATGATACAAATTAGTGATACCAATCCAGACTTTTTTCCTGTGATTCACATGGCTGACAGTTGTTGTGGGACTCATTTTTACACTCGACGCCTTAACCGAGACGACTAGATAGAGACCCATTACTAAATAATCAAAACATGGGTGTCGGCGAGGTATTCATTCTGTGCGGTTGCATAGAATTAGACCAAGTGTCTAAACACAAGGTTTCAATCAGGATATTGAACACCGGTTTTCCAGGTTGTTACGCCTGTTCCCATTTAATGAAACATAAACATCCTAATTGCACGTTCATATTTGTTCTTGTGTCAGATAAGACTAATTCAAGTCCAGAACATTTTCGTACAGCAAAACACGCAGATAGGCTACAATGAAATTAACTTAAAGATCAACGATTTACTCGGTTTGTGTCTTTTATTACCTGTCAAGTCCATTCCATACGTGGGAGATCATGGCTCTCTACTAGTTTCTATTCTTTGTAGATCTACGCCATATTTATCTCTTTACTCCCTCACAGTTACTGTTTAGTATTCCATTTACACAGGCACAGTCTGTTGTTTATTGTCTGTTTACCTCTTCCAATCTTCTTTCTCGTTATATTCTGTGACTTTTAAATTATTCAAACCCTTTTTGTTCATTATGTGTTCTATAAATTTCAACAATCTTCCTCTCATATAAACTAAAATTGACCTTTATTTTTTTTCCATTTACCTTAAAACATATTTGTTACTCAATCTTTCAATCCATCATGTTCTCAGATTTCTTCTGTAGAACAAATTATCTGTTGCCGCAAGTTTATTTGTTGAATAATTTTTACGCATGCAGTTAGAGACAAATTATTGTAATTGTTCCAATCTCTTACATTTATAAAATCTATCAACCATACTTTCAATCAACTGTAATTAAATCAACTTGTCCTTGATAATCGAATCTTGAATTCTCATTTTTTTAAACTCGCATAATCTGCTAGTTAATGTTAATCTGTGAAGATCTTGTATAATTGATCCATCTTGTTTCTGTTTAATAAACAGACATTCGGTTTTTTCTACAATGACAAGTTTCTTTTTAGAGCATAAACTTCATTTTATAACTTCTGAAATTGCGACGAAAGTCAAATCCTCCAATTCCTTAGGGTATGTCGGAAGATAAATTTTAATTACAGCTTCACAACCTGCCGAAGCTAGAAAAAGATTATTTCATTTTCTTCTATGTTGGCCTTGATGTGTTTTTCTAGCCATCGCCTACACAGTTTTGACAAAGTCTGATACGTCCAAGAGGGTTATACATTCTATCAGCGACGCCATATTGTTGTGTAGTGTTGTTTTTCGACAACTGATAGTCAACTTCCTCTCGTCTTAGTTTATACTACACATACTTCTTCTTCTATGTACCGTGTCCCTTCAGGGCGTAGGCAATGATGACCTATACATCCGTATACCCAGTGACTCTTAGCACGCTTTCTCCAGTAACCGCACCGAAATCCCATTCTGCCATCAATTTGCTCAAGCCTATCAATTATGTTACGTTGCTTCCTACTCTCTCTCACTCTCTTTCGCTCTATCTGACTTTTGAGTATCTGATTCTCTAAGCCTCCTTCCTCCTTACATGTCCCAGGAACTTCAGCTGTTTTTTCCTGATGTTAATTATTAGTTTCCTTTTCCTTTCCATTCTCTCAAAACCCATCGTTGCTTACATGTTCGGTCCATGGTATCCTCAGCATCATTTTGTAGAAACATATTTCAGTTGCTTCAAGTCTCTTCTTCATCTTTGATTATATTGTCTAGAATTCATTGCTATGAATGAACAGACCTCACATAGCAATCCAGTACTCTCTTCATTGTTTCCAGTGAAATTTTTCTGTCTCTCACTACTTCTGGAATGCATTCTTGGCCATGCCAATTCACCTTCGGATCGAAATGTCGCACTTTCTGTCTTTTGTTAGAAAAGTTCCCAAAGATTTAAATTTCTGTATCTGCTTGATTTTAGTATCCCCATCCATTAGTTGACAGTGTTTCTGAGACATTAAGTTTGTAAGTTCCAAAAATTCATACTAGATTATACGCCCTCAATGACATATAACGCAGTAGATAAAAAGCGTTGGTTAGATCAAGTGACTTGACCGAAAGAGAAGAGTTGTGAGTTCAATATCTGGCTGCAGCAGAAGTGAACAAAAGCTTAAAGAGCTGAGTTAAAAGAAAATAACTGATACTAAGACATCTGGAAGAGGTATGACACATGGAACTAGAAAAATCTATCCCAGTAAACAAAATAAAGGATTCAGTTCGAAATTCCAATTACCTAAAGAAGAGCAGAGCGTACAATGCTGAAACGTCGTGAATATGGAAAGAAAGATGGGGACAACAGTACGAACAATGTAAATATTGTAATGATTTCAATACCTTGTCTAATATATATATATATATATATATATATATATATATGTCTATTATCCAAGCCGAGACATCTTATGTAAGAAAATGCATCAAAATCGTTATACACTTTAGTCATTACATACTGACAGCATATTCTGGTGCTGGGGTGTCTGAAATAATACACACAGTTGCTGTTTGGCGCCAACTGAATTTAAATGTACACAGTCTTGTCTTACTTAAATCCAAGATTGACATTTTTTGATAAACCTGATTGGTGGACGTCGAAATATTAACCCAGTAGTGGGACTATTTATACTCTTCACAAAGGTACTTATAATTACACAACTACCACAGCAAGAATTTAAATTAATTTCTTTTATTTTCTGTATAGTGTCGTTAACAGTTCGTAGATCCGTACTTCAAATGGAAGTAAACTTGTCAAATATTGTTCTTTTGTTTGCTGATCTCTTCTGGATATGGGCGATCATGAGTCTCTATAGCGTCTAATTTTTCATAGCTATAAGCAGTGTTAATTTCCTTACTTTACATCCCAGTGACTGCTCTAAAATAGATCTAAAAAAAGCTAACTAAATAGATTAATAGCTCTATCGCTTTATCTTGTCTACATCAAGTACTGTGAGTGTCTAATTCTTCAAATCCTCTTTCCTCATTAAGTAATTCTAAAGATATCAATTGTCTGGCTTAGATTTTAGAAGGTATCTTCCTCTCTCCAAAATTCACCCCCAGATTTAACATTTACACGTTACTTTATTAAAACACTTTCAAAGTATTTTAATTTTGGATTCTGTTATCTTCAATTTATAATTCGTTGGATTTTTTCTTTCGTAAACATCCATACATTCTCTCTTTTTGTAATTTATGTTTAGACATTTCTCGAGTGATAGTCTAATTCTTAAGGTTGTCTACTATCTGCAGACAATATAATTTCTGTAGAATGTCTAATTACTCTAGACTGTCTAATTCTATTGACTGGGTAAACATTAGTTAATCAGTTAGTTAAACGTTTAGGATAATTCTTCTTTTTATCTGATGAAATTTAATTTTATAGCTCGCTAATTTTTTAGACATTTCAAGAACAGTGTTCCTCATTTCTTTTTATTCCAGGGTGCACTTGTAGAATAAATGAAACTCTGGAAAATTTTGTCATGAAACTTGAAAACGTAATATTATGGTTTATCATACCGAAAGAAGATTAGCAACATAGTTTTAATTCCTGAATAATCTGCTATTATATTCAGAAAGACTATTAATGATTGATAGAAATCTCTTATGGAAGGTAAGCTGGAAATGATTATCCGCACTTCGAATATTACGGAATATAGCATTCAGTATAAAATATCAAATGACAAAGATTTTACTTAAGCATGGTATTTATGTGCTTACTGTCTTGAGCTTTTTATAAATAAAGGTTTTTCATGTATGAAATTTCATAAATTTCATAAATTTTCATAAAACTCATAAATTTTTCTTCTGTTAACTTGGGGCACACCAAAATACCTTTCAGTTTATGAGTGCAACCGGGTGCCTCTGGTTGATAAACGCTGATTTATAATAACTGGTGAGATTTTAATATGCAACACGGTGATTCATATTGTAAATGAATACATTAGGTTATGTGGGAAGTAACCAAAAACCATATGAACACTAAGTTACATTTAATTGATTATTATTTGTCAAAAATATAGTCGAACTTTATTTTCAACGACTGCCACAGTCTCAAACGAGAAAGCAAAATTTCGATTCCACGTTTAAAGAAATCTGAGTTTTCCTGAAAAACTCTGGAACGTCTGTTTTTAACTTCCTTGTTTTCTGCAAATTCTATCAGATGATAGATATTTCATGTATGGCGGATGTGAACAAAACTCCCAACCTGATAGTCTCTTTTCTTTTAGGCTCTATTTTGTAGATTTTACCTTTTGCTTGTCATAATAGAGAACAACATGTTTTTTTTTTGTCTAAAAAGTCAGGAAATGTTTGGAATAATTCTTTGTTTATCCATTTACTACCAATATACGTCTGCAGTGATGATCTTTCTCTGTTTCATAGCTTATATTAGTTGACAACTTTCATATTCTACCAGACAAAAAGCCAAGAATTATATCGACAGGATCCTGGTTTTGCCCTTCACGCTGGTTTCTCATTTTTAAATAACCACTGTCTTCTTCGTATTCTGTCGACATTCAAAATCCATTTTTCATCAGCTATAATTATGGATTGCAAAAAAGAATGGTTGATGTTTTTAGTTAAATATGTCACTATGAGTGGAAAATAGTGATCTATTCTTGTGTAAATGACAATGTGGAAATCACATTCTCTCTTTGCAAGATTTTTCTAATTAAACTCCGAAATTTACTACAAACAACAATGCTGTTAGATGAGTGTGATGATATATTGATTGTAGACGCTTTGACGTACTGTTCAAACTTTGTTATTTCGATTATGAATTATGGGGCTCATAAATTGCATGAATTATGGGACACATAAACCATAAACTTATAAACTCATAATCTCATAAATCATAAACTCATAAATTATAGAGTCATAAAATCAGAAACTCATAAATCAGAAACTCATAAAAGTATAATTCATAAACTCACAAAATTAATAAACCGTAAACTCCTAAACTTATAAATCATAAACTAAAAAATCATAGTCATAAACTTATAAATCATAAACTCATATACTCATAAAGCATAAACTCATAAATCTTAAACTCATAAAATCGTAAATCATAAATTCATAATCTCATAAATTATAAGCTCATAATCTCATAAATTACTATGATGAAATAAGTAATTACTTCCGAACACCCTTCTTATTAACACGATATTTTTTATATTTATTTATATTAAATATGTAATTATTTTTAGGGGTTCAAAATATATTTCTAACTCGAGAGACAAAATATTGTAACGTTAGTGAGTAATGTGAAAAATACATAAGAGGGTGTCAATGATTTTAATGAAATTTACAGATCAACTTAATAATACATTGATGCAAGAGATGTGGAAAATAACTGAATTTAAGAACTTCAAATTATTTGAAAAAAATGAAATGGTTAGTAGATTAAGCAACTAGATCATTTTTTGAAGAAGCTGCTGTCGTGAACACAGAAAAGAGATACGGAATATTATGACCAATGGCTAACGGTATGAAAGCAATTAAAATGTCACAATCAATTAAATATCCCGTAAAGTATGTAATTTGTGTAAAGAACCCTAAAACCGAATTCTCAAGAATAATTGTTAATGATGAATATAGAGCTACATTGGATGAAATCGATGGCTTTGCTCGAGATTAGGTCCGTCATGACGAATGCAACTAACACAACTTAGAAGAAAATAGCGGGAAGTTGGTGATATGTTCTGTCTCGTGTTATAGGTGTTACATTTAATGGTGCCTTCATAGCCAATGATGGTACCAATATAAATTCAGTGAGTTATTGTAAGTTCTTTTACAAGATGTATTATACATAGTTCAAGTGACTGGTGAGAATTTTTAAGATAAATATTATATTAATGCAAGTCAGTGTATCTTTCTATTCTGCAAGAATGGATGTTGACAGCCTTTCTTATTGCACGCTATACTTCGAAAGTTGAATTAAGGCCGTTTATGTTTTCAGTCAGTAAATACCAAATGCTTCATGTATGAAAAAAAACTTCACCATTACCCTTCAGTCAGTCAGTTAAGTGCCATACACGAAACACGCTTGTGCGATCATGTCTCGAAAGAGACATGACTGACTTGGCAGAAGATTATCCCGCAGTAGGCTGCCACTACTTTCTTCGGTAGACTGGTTGCCAGCCAAGTCTATAAAACTAAATATCTGTCCTGTTATGTAACTCATAACTGGAGGAAAGAGACTGATTAATACCTTTCAAAGGGTACTTGCGCGTAAGGGAATGCAATGAATTCAACTGGAATTCGAACTCAGCTTCCCAATTTCTCGTTCCGAGCCGATATCCACTGCACCACAACGCACATCTCCCATTAGCTTTACGAATGATAGAAAATTCTCATAAAATCAATCATGTTGAAACTTTCAATGTGTGATGTAATACTGAAAAAATGAGACCGTGCTGAAATATTTTTCTATGAATCACATAGATAGATAGATAGATAGATAGATAGATAGATAGATAGATAGATAGATAGATTGTTAAATATAACAGACAACGAATGTCTGATATGTTTAATCATGACCCGTTCTGAAGATCGTATTTTGGCTTTAATTTCAAGTAAATATAAGGACAAAAATGGACCAACATTTGGATTTTTTTTATTATGCTGGTTCTAAGCTTTCGACTCACATGAGCCATCTTCAGACGTTAACATAAAGAGACGTTAACATAAAGACATCCACAATCTAAGATGATTTTATCTTGTGTTGACATAAAACATTGCTATCCAATGATAACAGTCACCGAATAGCAGACGCAGCTGGTAAAGTTATAATGCAGTTCTATGACGTCACACCGCGTGAAAGACCGAAATGGTAACAGAACTATGTGCCTAAATGCAATGTAATGTGTTGTGACCAGGTGTAGATATATACATATGAGACAAAATAGGAGAGAACTGGTATCTAATGCATAAGATGATTAGATGATATGAATTTAAACCATTCCCAAGGATATTTATGCGAGAGTGGATGCATCAAAAGCGACCAACATTCAAACTCGCCTCACTGATTTCTCGATCCGAGCAGCCAACCATTACACCACCTCCACATCCAAAGCAAACACACACAAACACACATGTGCGCATTAGGACACGCAAAACACACACAAACACACATATATGTATATATATATATATAGCACCAGAGAGAGAGAGAGAGAGAGAGTGAGTAAAAGTTAATTTTCACATGCATATATACACATTTACATGTAACGCACACAGATATATATATATATATATATATATATATATATATATATGGGAACAAGTATTTTTAAAGGTGACGTGTCGCTCTCCAGATAACACGTCTAGGCCTGTTGCAGTTAAAAAATGTCTTTTACGTTTTGTCCGCATCGTGACTTGATCAGTAGAAAAAGTTTTTCAACTATTCTAATAGCGATTGACTCTTCGACCCCTGAGAGTTGGCAGCCATATCAAACACATACTTCTCCTTAGTTTATCTGTCAAAATTTCTCTTAGCACCATGTGAGCTGGTTCCTTGATCTTTCCGACTTTCCCGCTTAGAAGCGTGTTGCTTGTTGTAACTGTCAATCGACAACATTTCTTTTTTACTTGCACCTTGTCAAATTATTCCGAACGTTCATCTTTTTTATGTTCTTTTTCTCATTTTTTTTTTTACCTGGTCTCTTATAAAAGTTTGACGACGGCTTCTTTACTTTTACTTAGAGTTTTGTAAATTTGCTAGTTTTTCCTTTAACCGGATGTTTCAAAAGACAGTAAACGGACTTTTTCCATAACATTTACCCAACATCCACAACAGCTTTTTTCCAACTGAAAAATATATCCCGTGTTCTGAAATTTACATCCAGTAAATATCATTTGAAGTTGGCATAAATATGCATCGAGTTTCCATATACTCTGAACAAAGTAATTTTCCTGTGACAATAATCTTTCGGGAGATGCATATCACAACCTCTATGTAGTAACTGATGCACTGCCATGAAACACAAGATAGACAGAACCAAATTTAATGCCAATAAATTTCTATTTGTTCTAAAGGAATCGATCTAGGATTACAAACTATGCAATGAGATATCAAAGATGATCAAAAAGGCCAGTTGCATCCGGAGACTCATTTGAAAGTTGCTCTTATAGACTGTAGGTGAAGATGTGCTCCTTAAGCGATAACAGTGGCTGCTTTATACATACAAACAGGCATGACCCACTTACAATGTACGCACGTGGAACAACCGGATGGTGGGACGATATACAAGGTCTCTCTGAAAAGTTACGTGACTTGGTGTGATGTATGAGTTCAAAGCGAAAGAGGTTTTAGCTGGTTGTGTCACGATATCGTCGAAATATATAACAGTAATATCAGCGTTCGCTCCACTCAGTGAGCGCGAAGAAGCGAGAGTTGTGTAAGTACAACGCACCTGCTCATAACACCCTGAGCATCCAGCAGTTCTTGATTAAGAAGAACATCGCCGTAATGGAACAAGCTTCCTGTTAACTTGATCTTGCTCTGCGTTATTTTTTCTCCGAACTCAAGAGGTCCATCAAAGAGACCCGTTTTAAAGATGTGAACGCAATCTATGCGGTTGTTACTACGGAACTGAAGAAGAACAATTCAAGCAGTGCAAAAAAGCGTGAGAAACAATGACAGAAAAGTGCATTAAACTGGATCAGGGTAATTTTAAGGCAAATAAATGTGCAAGGTAACCAAAAAGGTTTTCGTTTTTAAAAGAAAAAAAGAAAGAAAACGCTTCACAGTATGTGTAACGTATATTTAGTCTTCGAAGTAATCACCATGCGGTAGAACTCGGAGTCCGTGAGGGATTTGCGCAAGTCTGCTTCATTGGTGAAGGATTTCCCACGAAGATGATTATCCAGGGAGTGGAAGAGGTGGTAATCGGTTAGCGCAAGGTCAGGTGAATAAGATGGATGGCACAAATTTCCCACCCAAGTTACTGTATGGTATCTCTGACCACTCCCGCGACATGCGGCCTGGCGTTGTCATAAAGGAAAAGCACACTTTTGTGATTCATCGGGTGCTGGCTCCTTAAGTCGCAATGCCTGTTGCACACGTTTCAATTGCTGCGAGTATAGGTCTCCATTGACTGTTTGGCCTGTTATAAGTAGTTCATAATGAACCACTTGACGACTTGTCGACCAGACATAAAGCATAATCTTGCGTGGGTGCATAGGCGGTCTTGTGGTGTGAGGGAAAACATCCTGTGGAGACAGCCAATGTCTGGAACGCTTATGAGTTTCGTACAGAACCCACTTTTCATCACTGGTAAGCACTCGATTGAATAAGGATGCGGTACGGTGGGGAGAAAGCAGCGATCGATACGCAGGCTGCCACTGGTTGTCCCCTATGTACCTCCAACAGCGTTTGGGGAAGCCACTTGCTCAGTAGGCGGTGCAGGTGAAGTCTAACTGTTTCATCGGAAACGCTGAATTGTCCTGCAAGTTCACCACAAGTTAGACTACTGTCCTCCTCAATGGCCGCCTTCAGGACTGCGTCATTCAAGACCTGTAGTCGTGCACTGCTAGGATCATCATGAAGAGACAAATCTCCCGACTTGAATTTTCGAAACTAATGCCTTCCATTACGTTCACCTACAGCGTTATCCCCAAACATTTGAGATATGCAACGACTTGACGCAACTGTTGATTAGCCCACTTTGAAGTCGTAAAGCAAACAGCCCCTAACGAGATCTCTAGACGCTTCTATCCTTCTCACAGTTGTCCGGCTTATAACTGATGGCTGAGCAAGGTGGGCGTGTTTTTATAACGTCTGATTTTCCTACTTGAGGCTGTCCGAATTTGAAAATAATTGCTACACGCATTTCGTATATATTTCAACTACATTCAATGACCACTCAAAAAACGGACAGAACGTTTTTGGTTACCTTGTAGTTTGTTCTTTGGAATTAAAATAAAATATTTGTGACAACAGTCACGTTATTTTTCAGACAGACCTCTCCTTTACGCGAGATAAAAAAAGCCGAAGGAGTCTCTCATATCTTCGAAATAGAAAGATCCGTCTAGAAAAGGGTCTTCTAAAACAAAACACTACCGATATTAATTGATGAATTCCAGAGTAAGGAGGATTTAGTCTCGTTTTCTTATTTGTCAGTACAACCACACTGTTACTATTATGTGTATCTGGAGCACAACGACCTTAAATATTGCTTGGTGGTATCTATTTTTTTCTGTTGAATCTATTGTTATATTCGGTCGATAGGTTATTTTGACTTTGTCCAGTTGCATCTGGTAGCCTTTATAAATAGTTTAAGACAGTGAAAGATTTGGTTGGATATATGAGTTTTGAGTTTTGTTTAATGGCATATCAGCCTCTGTGGGTTATTTAATGCCAATAAGGTGGAGTTTTAAGGTATTCTTTTTAATAATCGGTTATAGTGAGAAGGTTTAGTTAGTCAGACATTAAACTATTTTGTTTTTATTCTTTTTTTATTTTAGAAAATTAAAAATGTCTTCTAGTTTTGTATTCAAAAATGTTTTGCTGAGAATAATTTTTTTTCCTTCAGAAATGTGTTATGGTAATAATTTTCTCTTCAAAAATGTATTGTTAGTAATATTTTTCCTTCAAAAATGTATATTTTTCTATAAAAGTCTATTTTTATATTTCATAGTGTTTTGACCCCAATTTGGGGGTTAACTATTTGCCCATAGCTGGGACCCTAACAGGCGCTATGTTACCACTCCGAGTCAGGGTGGACCTGGGAACAACAACAACTAAGAGGTGGTTCCAGGCCCCTCACAACCTCCAAATCAGACGCTATGCTGCCTGATGCAGTTTACCGTCATGCTCAGAATCATTGGATATTTGATCTATTTTGTTTCTTTTATGTGTTGCCATGACCACGATGTTTGGGTATCGCTCTTTAAGTTTCCCCATTTACTAATTTCTGTTAGAGGAAAGGTTTTCATTTTCTCAGAGATTGCTTCAAACTATTCAATTCTAAATGAAACTGTTGCAACAGTAGATAAAAACAGAAGACAAAAACGATTTCACATTCCCTAAATAGTTACAGCCATTATAATACTTCTCAGAATATGTAAATGCAAATATTCAGTTGAGCTCTATTCTTCGGTTCCACCACTTAAGGTCTTTAAAGCTAAGACACGCTGTGCTACTTCCATGGAACAAGATTACTCTCATTTCCTCCGTATCGCAATTGAATATTCCCAAGAAATTCCATCTTATGGAACCAACATCTTTGTGGTTGTTTCTTTAAATACTTAAATATTCACCTCTGTAAGTCAAGTAGTTATCTTTCATCATCATCCTAATTCTCCACACTTCCTGACTACGCTTTCATTCATATAATACAACCACTTCAGGATTAACATCTTGACTGTAACCCTCTACTTGGAATGACTATCGAGACTTGCCCCGGGTGAAATTCGGGCAGTTCTAGTATTTTGACAATTCCATATGGTTGTCTAAATATTTTCTGCTTACCACTAGAGGTATCACCATTTTTATTCTTTTTCACTATTTTCAAGGGTAAAAAGAAGAAAAATATTCAGATGTTTATGATCATCAACATTCCCTGCTATGTCTTTTCAGGACGTTGGCAATCATAGACCTCAGAGATTATGGCCATATTACGTTGTAACAGCGATTCTCATATGGTCACCCATGTTAAGCAATATAGAACCTGGTCAGTTCCAAGATAGATGACCGTTTAGCGGATACCAGATGCTGTTAGCTTGGGTGATGTAACAGATAACGATTCAGAATTGGGAGAATTTTCTGTTTGGAAATTCCAGGATATCTGGTTGGAATTTGAATTCGTAGATCATGTTTCAATTCCAGTCGCATCCATCATAGGCACTTCCGTACAATCACCTTTGGAAAAAGTACAGATCGAAGAAAAGATCTCCATAACTTTATTGAAAATCATAGCTTTCATTGTAGCTATCATTGTAGCTATCAACCAAGTTTGTAGCTATTCATTGTAGCTATTCATTGTAGCTATTCATTGTAGCTATCAACCAAGTTTGATATTTTACCATCATTTTTTTCAACTTGTTCTGCCATCCATTCACAAAAACTCATTAGATAATTCACTCGTTGCCTATTTTCACCTCTATGTTCCTCAACTGCTCCTGTGAGTATTAAGCTTTCCAAATCGTTTTTCCTCAATATACCACAGTGTTTTAAGTAATCCTTTTCTTACTTTCTTTAGAGCTTTATCGTTGCTCACACGTTCAGTGAATGATTTAATCAGCACATGATCGTCGAAGTAAATTTCTCTCGCTACGAGGTTCATCCCCAAAAAAACCTACATTTACTATCTTACGGGAGTCTATATATAACGCAACAGTAAAACATTATTTTATGTGTATATTTCTTACTAAATTTTCCTGTGATTTAATATTTAGTCTATTTTCTGATATGCCTATTCCAATATTCCGACGTACATTTAGAATTCTACTAAACGCTTCCGAATTTTATTTTGTCGGAAATTTAGCGAAAAATAGAATCTCGTGGCGATGTTCACTTCGTTCGCTGACCACGCGTCCGACCCTGCCGGATCATTGTCGTCGTAGTCGCAGTCGACTGTACTTAGTCAACTGGCCAGCTGAAAGCACGAGCCGAAGCGTGCGCTTGTGGGTTTGTGTAATCTGATAAGAGTTGATAAGATATAAAAACATCAATTCAGTAAAAAAAGAATGCTAGATTAAAAAAACATACTTAGTGACAATTTAAATTTACGTTTTTTTTTTTTTACGTTTCGAGAACGAAAATAAGTTTAGATGTAGAATGGAACATGTCCTAACGAGAGATTTGATATCTCAAACAGAGTAATTGAATCTTGCATTATTATAATGATTTCCTTTTCCTTGACTTACTTGTTAAAGCGCATTTGGTTTGAAGGTGTTTTCACTGATTGAAAACGATGAATGTCGCTTCTGTTCATGTCGGGAATAACATCTTCCTTCGTAGAACGTCTTTATCTCTAGGCTGGTATTTTAACGGTTTAAAAATAAAAGACTGATGTCTACTTAATCACGTGTTTTTTAATTATTTTCTTTTATGAATTTAAATAAAATCAATGCCGCGTACACAGTCGAATAACCCGCATTTCCGCCATTTGACTGGTAGAAATGAAGTTTAATTCGAAAAGCTTTTTCACAGGAGCCGCTACATTTTCTCTTTTTCATTTCACCCCAAGCAAGGCATAAACTCACTAAGACGCAAGGGTTTATTGGGTTGAAAAGAACATGAGAAAACGAAACACTATTAAGGAGAGAAAACAATGAAGAAACATAAATTAAGAAGACAGAAATTAACGATTGATACTGCATTTAAATTTTTGAAGATCAAAGTTGCCGGAAGTGAGATTCACAAGTGGAGAGTGCGTAGAACATACGCTTACACCAAGCGATTTCCACTGTAAAATGGTGAGATTTTTCCACCAATCTAGTGCTGCGTTTCAGTTCCTTAAGTCTAGATACCAAAGGTGTAATGTTTATAATAATAATAAGCATAAATATATCGTTTATTAGAATAAATATGTTTTAGTATTTGTCTATAATTCTGAGATGAGATAGTATTTACAGTATTTACATTATTCAGACTATTGCCTTCATCTTTGTTGCCATTTGTACGACGTTTCGGCCGTTGTACGCTTCAGCTGCTAGGCATTACAAACCGAACTCTTTATTACTATCACTGGGGTATAGGACTCCATTATGCAAGCAGCATGAGCTCTGATAAACAAATACTAGAGAAAATCATTAACATCAAAAAGTACTAGAGAAAACCATTAATATCAGAAATTGCAATATGAACTCTGGTAAAAAAGGGTTACTGAACATCAGGTTTATAAGTCCCCAAAATTCAGTTGTTTTTGTCCTTAAGGACACATGGCCCAGGGAAGATAGACGTTGGTTAGTTCCTGTGACTTGATCCAAAGAGTTGTGAGTTCACGTAACTTACAGAGTTAGAGGGAGATAACTCATGACTACCAAAAGAGGCACTACTACACAAAGAATGAAGTTCATTAACCCTGGGTTGGGTTCGAAATTCCTAACACCTGAAGAAGGCAGGAGCATACAACGGCCGTAACGTCGTACAAATGGCCACAAAGATGAGGGCAATAGTCCGAATAATGTAAAAACGGTGAATGAAGATTCTTTTAGACATTAGGATCTGATTAAAAGAAGTTGAGAATAAGATTTTTCCACTCGTATTTTATAATACATTCAAACAAATGTTAAGTAGAAAATAATGAAACGAATCATTTGAACAAATCTTGGTCGGATGAAAGGAGTACTGAACTGCAGAATTGTTGTTTTAATAATTAAAGCAGTTTTTATCCACACTAAACGTGTTCGTTCTGGAATAACTCTTTAACCAGTGTAAGCGGCACGTAAATACCAAAGGACTTATGTTTAAGGGATATTAAGTATCTTCCATGTATATAGAGTTTTTGAGATAAAAATTTGGACTTTACTAGATCATTTATGGCACATTGCAAATGTTTGATTAAATGCCGCGTTTGTAAAATTTGAATAAAAAATTGATTGAATAAATCAATGAAAACAATGTGGAATAATGAAGATAAAAGTATAGAAAAATAGATTCCAACAATTTTACTCATTGAAGCTTAAAAATGCGATGCAGATTTATTTTCTTTAATGATATTTTTTTTTTGTTTAAGGCGATCGATTTAAAAATATTGAATTTTGATCGGATATATCAAGATTAAATTGAGTGAACAGAATTTATAATGAGCAGGAAAAAGTCATCAAAAGAGACAGAAAAAAAGGAAAAGACTAGAGGGGAAAGATGGATGCGAGAGAAAGAGAAAAACTAGCAGTGGAAATGAATGACCGGAAAGTAAATGGAAGTAAAAGAAACATATATATATATATATATATATATATATATATATAGAGAGAGAGAGAGAGAGAGAGAGAAAGAAAGAAAGAAAGAAAGAAAAATAGGGACGTAGAGAAAAAAGTTAGAAGAGGAAGAGGGTGGGAGCGAGAGAAATTAAATAAGAAAATTTAAATAAAAATTGTGAAGACAACAAAAAAGAAAACATTTAAAAATGAACGACGGTGCGACGTGGTTATAAAAAGAGAGGCGGGAAAATCACGAGAAAAGAGACAAATAAGAAAAAAAAAGAAAGTAATATATTATAATGAGTAAATAAGCGTATCTTTGATATGGCACAAGGCTGATAGCACAGAGCACCGAGTGAAGGTCAAGCTCACTACTCAACTGATTCAGAGAGAAAATCTTGCTAGCCTTTAAAGCACGTTGAAATGGCTTTATTAAATGTAGCTTAGATTCTATAGAATGCAGCAACTACAGATCACCATGTGAGGATCGATCTCACTACTACATGTAATCGATCGAGAGAGGCAAGCTTGTTATCCATTGCAAGAAAAGAAAACTCTACAAAGAAACAGCAATAATAACTGGAATAAGAAAATGTATAACCTGCATACTTAAAACAAGAACATACAGGGGGTGGACAAAATAATGGAAACACCTAGTACCATAATAACATAATTTGAAAAAATTAATTAAACTGTCAGAAGCATATCTAACTTTTTTTTAATAATGAAGTACTACTAATATTAAATTAACAAACATAAAAGTAGACATTATTTAAATAACTTTATTAAAGTCGACCATTAAGGACTATTTAAGACTTTTAAGCGATCAACCTGATCCTACGGTTTCTGTGGAAACTGTTTCTGGGGAAAAATATCTTTCTGAATAATAATACATTCATGCATACTGCTAAAGTTGTAGCTTGCAACGTGTCGTTCCTTGGTTTTAGTGCACACTGACACGAACAAGACTGGAAACTTAACTTGGTCTAATTGATCGGTCGGTGGAAAACTGTGGGCAGATCCTTTTACGGTCGTATTTGGCAATTCTTCTTCTATGTGCCCTGCTCTTTCAGAACGTAGGCTATCATGGTTTTCCACGTCTCCCTATCGCAGGTGGCTTTTAGCACGCTTTCTCCTGTTAAACCACACAAACCCCGTTCTGCCATCAACTTGCTCAGGCCCGTCAAATATGTTATCCGCTGCTTTCCTCTGTCTCTTTTCCCTCTATCTGACCTGTTAGTATCAGGTTCTCCAAGCCCTTCCTCCTCATTACATATCCCAGAAACTTTAGCTATCCTTTTCTGATGATCAGTATTAATTTCCTTTTCGTTTCTATCCTTTCTAAAACCTCATCATTGTTCACGTGGTCCATCCATGATATTTACAGCGTCCTTCTGTAGAACAACATTTCAGTTGGTTCAAATTTTTCCATCATTGATGATATAGTCCAGCATTCACTGCCATATTGAAGAACTCACATCACATCACATAGCAATCCAGTACTCTCTTCTTTGTTTCTGGTGAAGGTTTCCTGACTCTTAATACTTTACTCGGCTTCTGGAATGCGTCCTTCGGCAATGCCAATTCGCCTTCGGATCTCTGTGTCACACTATCCGTCTCCTGTCAGAACAATCCCAGGTATTTAAATTTTTGTACTGCTTGATTTTAGTATCCACCACCTGTATTTGGCATTTTGAGCTGCTCTTTTTGCTGATTACCATGACTTCGGTTTTCTTGCACTTTATTTGTATTCTCTTTTTGTCACTCTCTTAAGCTAAATTCTGTAGGAGGTCGTGTAGTTTTCTTTCCGTGTCTGCAATTCACACTGTAGAATTTGCTTAATTTTTGTTATTTAAATTGTGGCCTTCGATGACAAATCCTGGCATAACAGCTAGGGTCCTTAAAATGGTCTCGCTGTAGAAGTTGAACATATCCGGTGAAAAGACAGATCCTAGCAAACATGACTTTTTCTTTTTTCGAGTCTCACTAAGTTATTTGCCCGCTGACGTGTATGTATTTTTAAAAATCTTTTACGATTACTTATATATTCAAAATATTCAGAATATTTCAAATTAATATACTGTTTGATTTGTTGTTTATTCCAATTTAAAAAATTGGATTGGTTTTAGAATCTATTGTATTGTGTTGTTCTACAACACGTGATCAGTAGTCAACTTTATACCTTTCTATTAGCTTACTGTACAATTCATATCTCTTCCACTTAAGATATGTAAATAGGTACAATCATATTTACCAATCAACTACGCTTTCCTTAACTGAACAGGTTTAATGCCTTTGTCTGTTCTCTTCTTCTACAACCTCCTCTCTTTTTTTCCCCTTGAGGTTTGTGTTCTATTCTTTTTAATGGAGATCTTGGTCACATTTCCTTATCTTCTATGTATGAGTTACTCCCACTATCATCCATAGACTTGTCTTCTATTACATTGTCCTGATCTGAAGAACTCATCCTTTCTTCTCTGTCAAAGTTTTCTTTCATCACAACGTCTTCAGTTCGGCGTTTGAACTGGTTAGAACGGGCTGTCAGGTTTTTTTCATTTCGGTGATATAATGGACGTGTTATTTTCTCTTTTCATAATGAAATTAGCACCCTCAAGACTTGCTACTTTGTCTTCTTTTATACTACAGAATGACATTTTGAAGTGATGTCACTTTTGTCAGATTTGACTAAGTCTAAAATACTTGACTGATATTTAATTTATTTTAGATTTCAAGTACCTAAAGAAGGCCACAACGGCCGAAACATAGCAATAAAGATGAAAACAACAGTCCGAAGAATGTAGATAGTGTAAGAGGAAGGATGTAGATGAAGATGCATAGGATAAATAACGGTAGAACCTACACTTGAAAAGGTTAAGAGGATAGAGTTAGAAATAATTAATCGCGCTCAAGGTCGCCTTTGAATTTGTTCGCTTCTAGAAAATGTGAATTTGATAGCTCCAGCCAAGATATATATTTTTTTTTTTAATCATATCACCCCAAGCAAGGCGATAACGCCACTGATGCGCAGGGGGCTACGTAAGGGTAAAAAGAATGGAAAAGAGAAAGTCGGAAACCGCATCCTAAACAGGAAACAAGGGATGAGCCTCTTCACCTGTTCAATAGATGTGGGTGGAGTGTGAACCGGGCGATAGTTTAGTCTATCTACTCCAATTAGAAAAATAAATAAATAAATAAAAGAGTGAAAAGGCTTGAAAAGGGAAAACCGGAAACCGCATCCTAAACAGGAAACAAGGGATGAGACTCTTCACCTGTTCAATAGATGTGGGTGGAGTGTGAACCAGGCGATAGTTTAGTCTATCTACTCCAATAAGCAATATTCTATTTTAGTCTGTTTTGACTCTTCTAAATAGAGAACACGGGAGATCGAAAAGACCATGTCCATTCCTCAGAAATTCCATTAGTTCAAAGAGATGTGATACTAGGTGATTTAAACTTCTGGCTTGTTATTCTTGAATTATTATCATGTTTTCTTTATGCCTGAAATTGAAAGTGTAATTTGCGATGTTCGATTTGATTACCTTTTTCTTGTAAAATACGCTGCATTTATGACCATGCACTGTTCTTAGCTGAATTCATTGCATTCACTTACGAGCAAATACTCTTGGGAAAGCTATTAATCTGTCTATTCCTTCCAGTTATGGATCAAATAACCGGACAGATTGGGTTCTATAGCCTTGGTCGGCAACCAGTCTACCGCAGAAAGCAATAGCAACCTACTGCGGGATAATCTTCTGCCCAGTCAGTCGTGTCTCTTTCAAGACATGGTCGCCCAAGCGTGAATCACGTATGCCACTTAACTGACTGACTGTTCTTAGCATCTAACAGCGAGTTTTTCAGGCCTTTCCAGGTTAGCAACAGCTTTTTGGTGCTTAGCCTCATCCAGATAGTGCCATGATGCAACAAAAGATCGGTTTAATGCGCAGTGCGAAAAACAAATTTTCCAGTACAATGAGTGTGGTACTGCCGCAATGTTTAGATCCCCGGGGCCAAGCATAATTAGTAGCTTACAGAGGACGAGATTGCATTCTGCATCTTGATAGCCCAGAAACTGTCTCTAGAACTGTACAGCTTTGCTAGCATTTGCTGCTTGAATGCTTCTGTGATTTTTTATTATGCGTCTTCAGTCTGCAATCTGGATGCGGTATATATTAAATCTATTTTTTTTATGCAGAAAATTATATGAAATGTTTCAGACGAGCGATTTAGAGGTAGAATGTCTGTTGGCATCGAACGTTGAGATCTCCGCCGCATTGCGTATTTGGCTTGAGGCTTACTAGGTGGAGACCATATGCTACCTTTAGGGATTGTCCTAGAATTGACCTTATATATTAACACACTTACACACCTACACACTCGTGCAAGCACACACAAACTTTTATGTAGAAATCATGTGATTTCTTATTTGCACTAGAAATAATATGAAGCACATTGTTCGTGAATGACCCTCCCTGAGTGGAAATATATCTTCGTGTATTCAAAAGAATTTTGCATCAGGCGAATCCCTGAAGGGACGTTGAAAATTCGCTCTACTCATACTGTGGTATTGTACTGATGTGTGCACGCTTTCAAGAAAATAAGACAACACTGGAAAGTTAAGGACAAAAATATTTACTTGAAAGCTATAGAGGAGCTGAATAAAGATCTTGAATTCAAAAGTATTTCAACACACGCATTTCGCAAGAAATAACAAATGATAACACAGAGAAAATCAAGAAAAATGTATGTCAGACGCTAATTTAGAATTGTTAATTATTTGTGTAAATAAATAACTATTGTTCGTTGTTGATTTGACTGCACATTAGATGAACAAAAAATATATTGGTCACATCCACCCTCTAAAGTGAACTATAGTCATTAATATATCCACAATAAATTAACACCTTATCAGGATGGAAGTAACAATTAGGCTGCATGATGAAATGAATTCCTAAAGTGGGATACAAGGATACATTTTACAAGGATACAACACTGGAATGTACATATATAATATAACAAAAAGGAAATGCAAGTATATATATATATATATATATATATATGTATATATATATATATATATATATATATATATATATATTTTATAAATTATACTTTAGAAAATGTCCAAACTACAATCTACTACAAAAGCGTACATTTTGTTTCGACATTGAAAGAACAATGTCCCATCAAGTAGTAAACGTTATTTTGAAAAGAGATGAAAATCACTTACTTTTGCAGGCAAAAGTATTTTCTACGAGGTTAAGAGGTAAATATTCATTGCTCTATTTCTGTATTGAACACTGTTTTAAATTAATGTTTTGAATGTTGTAAATATTTTCTTCGATCCTTATTCATTTGGATACACACACACACACACACACACACACACACACACACATATATATATATATGTATTATGTGTGTGTGTATGTGTGTGTGTGTGCGTGTGTATGTGTGTTTGGGCAGCATTCACTCTTTTATCCAAGTTCCATTACAAAATTATACATCTGTCTTTACCTAAACATCAAAGTTTATAACTTTCGCATTTTGTCTGTCTCTATCTCTTGTACACAAACAAATGCATTAGATCTATCTATCTATCTATCTATCTATCTATCTATCTATCTATCTATCTATCTATTTCTTTATTAATATGTCTTTATTTTTAATCATAGTGATTTCATATCTTATCTATCTATCTATCTATCTATCTATCTATCTATCTATTTCTTTATTAATTTGTCTTTATTTTTAATCATAGTGATTTCATTATCTATCTATCTATCTATCTATCTATATATATATATATATATATATATATATATATATATATTATAATACTTTAATCCAAAACGGAAAAGTAGGAAGTTAAATCCCAAGAACCTGATCTTAATTAATATTTAAAATTTTTAATATTAAAAAAATGATACAGGAGGAGAGCTCAATGTAATTAAAATTACTCAATTATTCTCAATTTAACACCACCCCTAACCCATTCCTTCGTAAGCTAGAGGAATCCAAACTTTCCATTTCTTCATTTACAACTCTATCTAAAAGTTAAAATCTAAAATTAGGCATGAATTACTTCCGTAATTTTTTGAGACGAAAATGTTCTAAATCTTAACCGTCATTTTTTATTTTCTTTTTTTCTTTTTCTTTTTCTCTTTCTCTCTTCTTATTTCTAATTTGATTTTGAAAGAAGGACCGTTGCTGAGGTGATGTCAAATCTCTCTTAGGGATTTTATGTCGAAATGTTCATTTAACATTTTTTTATATTGAAAATTTACTTTATTTTATATATATATATATATATATATATATATATATATTATGCATTTCATAGAAGTTCCGTTAAAATCGACTGATAAATTAATGTGGCTGAGTTTGTTTTTGTGTTCTTAAATCTTTTTCTTTTCTAGACATGAATTTTGTAGAAATGTTCTATATGTCCGATTTCGTTCGATTATTATTTTATTTTATTTTAACTTTTAACTGCATGTATTGATTTATTATTATTATTATTTTTACTACAAAAGAAAAACCAACCCTCAATACCCTAAACTATTAACATCGCCACAATATTTGGAAATCAAAAACATTCTTTTAAGTCTAGATACATATAATAAAAATACATAAATATCAGATAAATTTGAACTCATGGTATGACAGTAAACTGCATCCGGCAGCAAGGCCTCTGATTAAGGGTTTGTAAGGAGCATGAAACCACCTCATAATTGATATTGTTCCGAGATCCAATGTCACATGGAGTGGTAGCACCTGTTAAGGTCCCAGCTATGGGCAAATAGTTAGCCCCGAAACTGGGGTCAAAACACTATGAAAGTATAAAAATAGACTTTTATAGAAAAATTATTAATAGAATGTAAAAATAGACTTTTATAGAAAAATTATTAATATAACGTATTTTGGAAAAAAACAATTTGCCATAATTATTACCAGCATTACATTTTTGAATAGAAAACTATAAAACATGTTCAGTTTCTAAAATACAAAAATAAAAAATAAAAGCAACTTTTTCATCAAAATCTAACTAAATCAACCTTCTCTCTATAACCGAACATTTAAAAAAAAATACCTTAAAACCTCACCATTTTGGCATGAAACAACGCACAGAGGTTGATATGCCGTTAAACAAAATTCGAACCCAAAAATCAAACTCAAACTCAAACTAGATAAATTTCAGATGCCCACTAAACGCTGGAACCCATTTACATATACACACATTACTGAATCCAACTAGAATCCATATACACAATCGCATGAATACACTTCAACAAAAAATTGACTGTCCAGATACGCATGAAGTCTCCATGACCAATGAAAATCAAACTACACAAAAAGAAAAATAATAGAATTTTTTTTCTCTTCCATATTTCATTTTTGATTAACCTTAATTATAAGGAAAACAATAAATTTATAAACGTTTTTTATTTGTTCCTTTTTAGGTATGCTATATTCATTCGTGAAAGTGTTCAATATCAGTGCTAAACATTATAAAAATATGAAAGTACACACTGAATTCAACAACCAGCGGTGACAGTTTGCTTTCATGCTCAGACGTAAGCGTTTTGCTTTGGCTCGACTATTTATATATGCTGCTCAGGAGTGCATCATAAAAAGACCTACTGTATTATTCTTGGATGTGCGCTGTGGTGCAGTGGATATCGGCTCTGAACTAGAAATCGGGGAGCCGAGTTAGAATTCCAGTTGAATTCATTGCATTCACTTACGCACAAATACCCTTGGGAAAGGTATTAATCCATCTCTTACCTCCAGCTATGGGTCAAATAACAGGAAAGATTGGGTTCTATAGCCTTGGTCAGCAGCCAGTCTACCGCAGAAAACAATGGCAACCTACTGTGGGATAATCTTCGGCCCAGTCAGTCATGTCTCTTTTGAGACATGATCGCCCAAAGCGTGTATCACGTATAGCACTTAACTGACTGATATTATTCTTGCGATTATTTGAGTGGGTTGTAACGGTTATGTTTTGGATTATCCTAGGATTATTTTATGAAAAAACATTATGTATCTGAATGCAATTGTGGCTGTTTTATAGTCTTGTTTCTTAACTATATTATCCATCACTTATTGATTATTTTATTGTTTGTTGCTGGTTGCTATTATTATTTTTACATGTGTTCATATTTGCGTTTGGAGTGTCTTTATTTGTTTATTATTTACTTAATTTGTTTAATTATTCTTTGGCTTGCATTAATTTTATTTAATTATTTTAACTTTTTTATTATTTTTGTTTGGTTTTAGTTTTAGATTTTTAGTAAAGTAGTAAAAATTGTTTTGGTGTCTGCTATATATTAGATAAGTTCTAATCGTAATTTGTGTTGGTCTGAGAATGTGATTATAGCAATTTTCTCCTCCAGAGTTTAAGGTTTGGAAATTTATTGTTGCAGACTGATACATTTTTCTTTCCGACTGTGCATAAAATACTGTTGTCATATCTGGTCAAGCGTCCCTGCTGTCAATCTCAATGTTTTCGACAGGCTCCAAAAGAGAATCTGTAATGTGATCTGTCCAGACATGTCAGCTCGACTCCAACCACTTTCTCACCGGCGGGATGTAGCTTCCTACTGTCTCTTCTACAAATATTTTTAAGGCTTCTGCTCCGACAAACTTAGGTCACTGGTGCTTCCTCCACAAGAATTTACTCGTGCAACCAGACTGGCAAGAAGGTTCTACCGTTTTACAGTTAAATCTAACAAATGAAGCCGAAATTTTTACTCCATCAACTTCTTTTCTCACACTTCGCGCCTGTGGAACTCCTTTCCATATACTTGCTTTCCTGACAGATACAATCTCCAGGAATTTAAATGCACTGTCAATTCACTACTATTATCCACTTGACTTCAGTCCTTCCCTCGTTCTTTGTGCATCACCCCGTGTATCTTGTTCTTTTCCTTTCTTGCTACCTTCGCAACTGTCTTCACACCATTGTTCACATACTTCTCTTGCCCTTTCTCTTACCTGCCCTGTAACTGGTTCTTTTCACTCTCCTCTGCTTAAACTTTTGCTCTAATATGTAGCCCCTATGCATTAGTGGTGGTACCGCCTTGATTGGTGGGGAAACGATTTTTAACATGTATTGATATGGTTTGTTTTTATTTTCCCATCTTATGCTTAGATGTGCTCTTCGTGTATGTACTATTTGAAAGGACGTTTTTGTGCGTAGTTTTTTGTTTTCAGGATTTGAAGTAGTAATCGCATTTTTACCGCCTACCCAAGTAACCATTGAATAATAGAGTAGACCTACCCATAATACACTACTGACAAGCATATATAAATAATCGGGCTAAAACACATGGCTTGACGATTTCACTTAAGCATGGAACAGATTATTGTGTCTGGGTGATTACTTTAATGTCCACTTTCATACTTACTACTATGTATAAATATATATCTAGAACCTTCATTGAATATTGGTGCGATTTAAAGCCAATGTTTTTTGTCTCCAGAAAGTTTTATCAAAACCTCTATGGCCACGATCATTAAGTGTCTGCAGTCGACAAATCCCTCCTATCAGTTATACTATCATACGAGTTAAATGTCATAATTTTAGAAATTAAATGTACCATCCGCCTCCGATAATTCATGTTACCTCATGTCAACTATCTAACACAGAAGCTACTTTGCAAGTCAGTAGGTATCCTACAGCTATTTTCATGGCAAATGATCAGATGGGCTCTTCTGTTTAGAGACACCAGTTCAGGATTCTCAACTCGAACACGCCATGACATTACCATGTAATCGAAAAACCTTCAATCTGTCAATGGTTACATAAAACAAGGACGTTTTAAGGACACATGGTCCAGTGTATATAGACGTTGGTTAGTGCCTGTGACTTGACCTAAAGAGATAAATACCAGGCTACAGCAGTGGTGAGCAAGTAACTTACAGAGTTATAGGGAGATAACTCATGACTACAAGAAGAAGCATTACTACGCAAGGAATGAATTTCATATATCCCAGTGATTATAATAAAGTGTTCGGTTCAAAATTCCTAACACCTGAAGAAGGCCGGAGCGTGCAACGTCCGAAACGTCGTACAAATGGCAACAAAGATGACGACATAAATCCGAATAATGTAACTACTGTACATTGAGTCTTCTCTGAATAATTTACCATTAAACATTTTAAATCATCTTTCTTCCTTTTCTTCATAGTCTTGATTTTCTACCTCCGTCTCTCCCACAGTATTCGAATTTCTGATGGACGAACATGCAAGTTACTAAGTGACATGCTTTTTCTGCACCATTTCGTTAACTGTGAAAGCTGTGCGTGGTGCCGGCAGTAGAGGGATATATTAGCCACATAACCCTGTATAAAGATGTCCCCCACACACCAGCTAATGATATCCGTAACTTGGACGTCAATTTCTCGAAGGTGGTCAAGCCCTTCGTGTTAGAAAGTAGATTTCCATCACCAACGGTCCCCGGTGTCTTATATGACCACAGTAATGAGAAGAATCCGTACCACATTTATTTGTCACTGGTTTCTTCATCTTCTTCTTCTTCTATGTGCCATGTTCCTTTAGGTCGTAGGCGATCATGGCTTTCCACGTCTCCCTATCCCTGGTAGCACTCAGCACGTTTTTTCCTGTTGCCCATTCCAAACCCTGCTCTTCCATCCACCTGCTCATGCCCTTCAAATATATTATCCACTGCTCGTCCCTGTCTCTATTTCCCTCTGAATGTGGGTATCAAATTCTCCAAGCGTTTCTTCCTCATCACATGTCCCCAGAACTTCATCTGTCTCTTCCTGATGCTCGGTATTAATTTCCTTTTCGTTTCCATCCTTTCCAAAACATCATTATTGCTCACGTGCTCAATCCATGATATGCGCAGCATCCTTCTGTAGAATCACATTTCAGTTGCTTCAAGTTTTCCTTCATCTTTGAAGTAAACATCTTGATGGCGAAATCTACATCAGCATGTTAGAAGTGTACTTAATTGGTCATGAGATTTATCTAATTATCACCTCTTTATTATATCATGTTATGTTTCCTCTGTAATATTCTGCTCAAAATTAACCTTGCTATGAGTAATCAAGTTGCTGTTCAAACTGACTCTCCAAATGATATAGTTATGACCATCTGAATGACCCCACAATATGGCACTTGTAATATAACTTTATATACTTCGATTCAATAACTTATGAACTGATTCAGTCGATTTGTTTTTTTTCTGTTTATATTTTGTGTTAGAAGAATTAACTAAAAACAATTTTTGTAGTTCGCATTTTCAGGCAGATCTTTATTTCTAAAAGTATGAGGCAGGCTAAGATATAATTGGATCTATCTTCGAATAAACCTATAAAATGTTTTAGTTAAGCTTTCTCACACTATCTTTCAGCATTATGAAGCTATACTTCCTCTCGAGAAACTTACACAACTTTTCATAGAACTCAAGCTATCAATATCAATTTATTACATTGAAAATATTACAAAGTATAGAATAGCTAAGGACAAAAAAACTGCTTCAATTATTTTTAATAAAATGACGAATAATATATCATCATTAACTCATGATGCACCATGCGATGAAAGTCAAAATAAATAATTTGCAATGTTATCGATCCTCACTTGCGAACTCGGCTTCAATTACGTAACGTAACTTCTCTGTGACTTTTCTATATTTTTACAGGATTGTCCGGATAAAATTTCCTTTTAAATACCATGTTAGGAATGTAATCAGTGCACTAGGTTGACAGGTAGCTGAAAAAATCTAGACGCACTTGCAAGTTTAATTCTAGAAGTTTCTTCTGTTGCATGTCAAGTTTGTGAAACTCTCTTTCACCTTTTACTCCGAATATTTTTAAGAATTTTTCTCGTTTTTTTAAATACTTTTCTTTTATTGTCACTTGTTTTCAAGAACGTTTTCTCATTACGATCATTAACATCTTATATCTTCGTGGTTATAACACGTTACTTGGGGTGTAATGATTAAAAAACGATGCATAGATAGATATATGCAATGCGACGAAGCCTCTAATCTGATACCTTTCCTCATATTGTACTACATTCTAACAGTGCAATATACTTGCAGATATTGTGATTTATTGTGTGAAAATGCTCATAAATTTAAAACTTTTATTACATTTCTAGAAAAAAGAAGAAACTATATTCCAAAGAGAATTAACCTATTTTCATACGAGAGGGGCTTTACTTACACAAGCGCATAGATAGACACAAAATTGGTTTAATAAAATGATGCCGGTGGTTTTGCCGTTAAAAATCAATAAAGAAAAACATGAAAAATTAATTTAAAATAAAACAGCAATATACAAATTCAGTGACGTCTGGGAAAGATAAAATTTGCATTAAACTGAGAAATATTTCGAAGATCATGGAAGTGTATTAGATTTAAAAACCACTGATCAATCTTTTTTTTTTTTTTTTTTTTGGTGTGCATGGGAATGAAAGCTATAAAATATCAACACAAACAAATTATCAGTAAGGCAGAAGAGTTCAGAACAGAGAGTAATTTAATCTTTGGGTCAATTGAAAACAAGTCTGTGAGTCAAGGTGGGGAAAGTACTTTGTTGAATTACATTTTTGCACAATAGAATATCTATGAGCCACTCAAAGAAGTGAGTGTGGATGTTGTAAATATATATGAGAAGGTAATAAATGCAAAGGATGAGAATATGTAGGATAGATAAATTTGAGTTTAGATTTAAAGAGATTTTGATTGTAGAGATCGGAAAAGGGTTCACTCTGAAGTCTGTTCCACGGAGCAATTTCTTTTTTGAAGAAGCAATCAGAATTCTTACCAATGAAATACGAAGTGAAAGACGAATGTTCATCCTTGGGTATATGTTATAACTGGTTTATTCTATTAATGTCTGAACTGCTGAAGCTAAGGAATGCTGTTAGTCGGAACATTTTCCACAGACATAGCGAGAAGTTTGCGACATTTCGTGTGTAGGAAAGGAATAAATATAATTGAGATGTGACACATAAAATAGTTCAAATGTGTAATGCGGGCCTGGAAACACGCCTGGGCGTAAGTGTCGAAATAACCGGGTTAATGTCAAGGAAATACTATCATGCTGGGTTGTTCACTCAAATACACCCGACGGAAATTAGTATGCCTAAACATGTCTCTATCTTTGGAATTAAAAAAAAAAATGAATAAAAACTACGAATTGGGTGTCAGGGTTTCTGTACAATTTCCCGGATTATCACCACTTCGTAGCATCCTGTTTTCTTTCCTTTCATTAGGTTAGCCATTACGTTCATTGGTTAAAGGAAAGTGCTGAATATACTCCAGTTGTTTCTCAAATAAACAGGAAGTGTTATGATATTTTTGAAATATTTGGATACCTACCCGAAATATATTACTAATTCACAGTAATATATGAGGGGTGTTTACAATTCATCATTTGCAGTTAAGATTTGTCTCTACACTCTTATTTGAATACTAGCAGTATAGCCCGGCGTTGCTCGGGTGTAATGAAAGCTTTAAAACTAATCCATGGTCCTGGAGCTCAGACCATTTGGACGTTGGCACGAAAGACTAAAAAGCAATACTTGTTTCCAGTTAAAGCGAAACCGTAGACTGAAAGAAAAATGTATGGATGTAAGTCAAATTTTGATTTCCTGGTATCGATATCAAATATTTATTTCGTCGTAAACTGAACTTTGAAGACTAAATAAGCCCTCTGAGTAAATGCTATCATGACTGAGACTAAGAACTACAATTATACCTACTTAGAGCCAAACCCGAAGCAAAAATTAAAATAAAATGGCTGAAAAAAATGCAGACATACAGGCAGATAAATAGACACACACACAAACATCTTGCTTTTTATATATATATATATATATTATCGATTTTCTGCACTATTGTAAGAACTGCAACCTTGAAACTTCTGAATATCGTTTCTTATGTCTTTGTCTATCAGTGTATCAAATTTGATTAAAATCCGACCACTCTTTCTATCAGCCGATTTTTTCGATTATTGATTTTCGATATTTATCGGGGGTACCTCGACACAAAACCTAGCTAAGAACACTCGCAGACGCTTATAGTACAACTGTGTGTAAAATCGCTTCAGCCTTTTCGGGGTCTAAAGGTACACACACACAGACACACACACACAGACAAAGTTCCATTTAGAAATAAGTTTAGATTTTGCATAATGTTTTTTCTCATTTTTAATATATATTTCAGTCTTTGGAGTGTTTAAAAGTGTTTACACGGCGTTGCCAACAATAACCTATTTTTCTCGCTTTTCTTATAACTATTCTATCACTGTTTCCAAGACAAATGTTCAAATGGGATACATCCGCTAACTTGTAATAGTTCAAACTTTTACATTTCGGACTCATAATTGAACTATCTTTCTTTCTTTCCACTGTTAAGAAGAAAATTCTATGTTCTTCTCGAGAGAAGCTACTCTGTGAAATCTACATTCAAGTTGTTGCTTCCCCGATCTCTTTAACCTTAACCACTTTATGTTTAGTGTCAACAGTTATCTAACCACCAAATGTTTATAATCTGCACTTACGTGCAAAAATCTCACTAACTAGCATTTAATTTGAGCTGAAATTAAACTTGAGTGAACATTTAGTAAGAAAAATTACTCCTATTTTCTTAAAGAAATTGCTCTCATTTTAAAATAAATTGAAATATCCCTCTTTGATACCGCTCGTTATTTTGAGCGTCAAGAGTACCCTAAACCCTCAGTTTATAAATGAACGTATTGATTTGATGAAACAGTTAAAATTTAGATTCATCGAAAAATTAAAATAGGGCAAGTAAAAACTCCAATTGTTAGGTTTTTTAGAGAAGATAGTGGAGGAAAGTGAGCAGAAAGAACTTAGCATCAATTGATAGTTTGCAAAAGCAAGAACCCAAAGTTCGAATAGCAAATCGGAGATACTAATATCAAACAAATGCGGAAGTTTAAATATTTTGGAAGTTTTTCAACAGGATACCGAAAGTGTGACGCTGAAATCCGAACAGGTCTTGGAAGGGTCAAATATACTTTCCAGATCTTAAGCATTGTACCAAGAAATAGAGACATTTTCTTAGAAACAAAGAAAAAACTGTGAAATTTTTTCGTAATATCTGTTCTCCTCTATAGCAATGAGTGCTGGACGATCTCTTCAGAGAAAAAGAGAAAACTTGAATCAACAGAAATGTGGTTCTACAGAAGGTTGCTGAGGATACCATAGAACGAAAATGTGACTAACCACGAATTTTGAAGAAAATGGAAACAAAAAGAAACTTAATACCTAATACCTGTAAGAGACAGATAAATGAGGAGGGGTTGTTTGGAAACTCTAATACACATGGGACAGATAGACGGTAAGAGATACAGAGGAAAAATGCATAACATACTTAGTCAACCTGAGGAAATGGATGGCTGAACAAGGTTTTGGAAAAATAACAGAATAACATATTAAGAGCGAGGAAAAAGAACCCTGATCTCCTACATGATGAAGGTAACCTAAAGAAGTTCTTCGTTAACCTTTCTCATTAATTTTACAATTCTTTACTTTCAAAATTTCAAAGTATAGAGGCGATAAGTGTCACTCGGAAATTGTGAGAATGACTGATTCATTAATCATTAGAAACGTCAGAAGGGCTTTTTTTTACAACAGTTATATTAATTCTCTCATCTAAGCCATGTTTATTGTTGCATCTTTAAAGGAGATCTCTTCATTGTTCAAACTTGCAAACTTTGTCTATTGATCTTCATAATTATCGCGGCATTAAATGATGTCCTAGATTTTGATTTAAAAAGGACAAAGTGTTAATCGATTTCATTATCGAAAGAGAAAAACAAGAAGATATTTTAAAATAATAAATGCAAAACCCATAACGGCATTGATACGCATTCAGACGAGATGAAAAAAAAAATCACGAGAACGTCATCAAAGTGTTTGCAAATATCCTGTTCTTCATAGACTCAAACCGGATTTCCTAACAACAGCCGAGTGATCATCTCTCCAGTTTCAGGTGTGAGGTTTTAATTAAACATAGACTATTTTTGTGTTTATTCTGTAGTTTTGTTTTACCTTTTACTACAATCATTTACCTGTTTTTACTTCCGATTTCTAAGATTTCTCCTCGGAAGTTCTTGAAAGGGTTTTCTGAAATATGTGAATAATATCCATTAGCTTAAACTTTTGCATTTCAAATGAAGATGAATTTCCTGAAATTTTCTTAATGGTCTCATTAGAATTATTCTTAGTCGTTCCTAGTGCTCCTATAGCAACTGTAATAATGGATATGCTTGAATTTTACATTACCAGAGATTTATATTTAAAAAGGTCATCAAATAATATGGCTGATAATATTCTACTTCTTTTTCATATTCTTCTTCTTCTCATTATTATTATTATTATTATTATTATTATTAGTAGTAGTAGTAGTGTGTCGTTTTCATCAAAATTCGATTTCTACTACAGTGACAGTAACTGCCAAGCCTGCGGAAAGATCTCAGTCAGGTAGTGGTTGTTATGACTACATTTCATTTGTTTTTCTATCTCCCATAACATCACTAGTGTTACATGGACAAAGTTCTTCTTAGTGTCTGGGCTGTACTTATCAAAACAGTTTATTGTATATCTTTTAAGCTGGAGTTTTCAGGGATTCTTTCAATGTTTTATTTTGTTCCGTTTTTTACCATTGCAGGCGCACCTACTATCAGTAGTACTATTCTTGATTTTAATTTTCACATTTTTTCTATTTCGATACCCAGGTTTTTTTACATTGATAGTTTTTCAGATCCATTGGTTGTTACGTTACAATACGCTGAACAAACCATATCAATTAGTAGGAATTTGTTTTGTTTTTGCACTGTTTTTTGACATTAATATCCGATCGATTTGCTTCAATTTTCCTGAATTTGTAGATGGTGTAATCCGATAAAATTATGGCATCATCTATTTCTGTAATTTGTACTGGGTGATGTTCACACAAGTGTTTGTTTACATATATTCCAAAGTGTTTGCACATTGTCCAGTGTAATTATTATGTCATTTTTCATCATATTTCGATTTCTGCTTTGGTCTCACTACCAACCAAGTCTGCGGGGAGACCTAAGGCAGGTCGTGGCGTGTTGTTATGACTCCATTTCATGTTTTTCTATCTTCCCTATCATCCCTAGCATTACATAGATAAAGTTTTCCTTAGTGTGTGGGCTGTGCTTAATAAGACAATTTTTTGTATATCTCTTAAGCTGGGGTTTCCAGGGATTCTTTCAATGTGTTGTTTTGTTCCATTTTTTATCATTCCAAGTGCACCTACTATCACTGGCACAACTCTTATTTTCAATTTCCACATTTTTTCTATTTCAATTTCCAGGTCTTTATATTTTGACAGTTTTTCAAATTCCTTGATTGCTATGTTACAATCCGCTGGACAAGCCATATCAATTAATAGACAAGTTTTCTCCTTCTGGTTTTTAACAATAATGTCTGGCCTGTTTGCTTCAATTTTTCTGTCTGTGTAGATGGTGTAATCCCATAGAATGGTTACATCTCCTATTTCTGTAACCAGTGCTGGGTGATGTTCATACCATTGTTTGTTTACAGATTTTCCATAATGTTTTTATATTGCCCAATGTAAATATTGCCCAACTCTATCGTGGCGATTTTTATATTCATTTGGAGCAAGCACAGAACAGCCTGAGATTAGGTGGTCTATTGTTTCTTGGTGTTTATCACAAAACCTGCATTTTGGATCCATATTATTATGCATAATATTTGCCTGAACGTTTCTAGTGAAAAGACTTTGGTCTTGTGCTGCAAGAATAAAGCCTTCAGTTTCAGACTTTAATCCAGATGCACGTAACCATCGATGAGTATTAACGTTGTCAACATTGAATATATTAGCACGTTCTGGATATTGGCCATGCAGAGGTTTGTCTTTCCAGCGCTGTTTCATCTGTTCAAGAGCTTTATCTTTGGCTTTCATTTTCATATTTTTTGCCGCAATAGTTGGTTCTTGGCTTCTGTTTTGCTTTTCTACATAATCTACTAACTGTAAATCTTGTTTGTATGTACTGCCTTCTTTTATTATTGAATATTTTTTCTTTCTTTCTTCATGTTGCCTTACTAATTGTATCATCCAATCCTTTGTTGTTTCTATGTATGTTAGTAAGCCAATAGTTGTTGTCTTGTATGACAATTCCAGCTGAATAAGACCCCTTCCACCTTCTTTACGGGGTATGTATAGACGGTCTACATCAGCCTTTGGATGATGCATCTTATGCTTAGAAAGAAGCTTTCTTGTTTTAGCATCCATTCGCCTGATGTCGTTTAGAGTCCATTTTAAGATGTTGAAGCTATATTGGACAACTGGGATTGCAAGGCTATTAATGGCCATAACTCTGTTCTGAGAATTCAATTCAGTTTTTAATATCATTCGTAGCCTTCTATAGTACTCTTTACGCACTATTTCTTACATTTTTTTATGGTGAATGTTTTCACTCTCATTTACACCTAGGTAATTATAAGCTTCTTCTGGTTTCAATTCTTTTATTGTTACAGCAGGGTCTAAGCTAATTGAGGATGTTTCTTGTATTGATCCACGTAAAACTGTAGCTTTAGCACATTTATTCAAATTGAATTTCATTCCAATGTCTTCGCTGAAGCATTTTACAGTTTGCAGAAGACCTTCCAGCTCATTATCATTCTTAGCATATAACTTTAAGTCATCCATGTAAAATAGATGGCTTATTTTCTTTTGGCCTATTTTATAACCACATTCTGTCTTATTAAGTTGACTGGTTAGTGCTATTAATGATATGCAGAATAGTAAGGGAGATAAAGAATCACATTGAAATATACCTCTTTTGATGTTTATTTCATCAGACTTATAGGTTCCATTTACATGATTGAGGTAAAGGGTTGTTTCCATATAGACATGCACTGTTTGATGAAATTGATGATGACGGGCGATATCTTGTATATATTTACAGTCTGTAAAATCCATGGATGTGGCACACTATCGAATGCCTTTCGATAATCAATTCAGGCAGTACTAAGATTTTTCTTTGTACTGTAGCAGTTTTTCAGGATCATTTTGTTAATTAGCAATTGGTCTTTACATCCATAACAGCCACGTTTGCACCCTTTTTGTTCAAGCGGTATCATGTCATTTCTTTCTAAGCATAAATATGTCTGTTTTGTTAAAATAGATGTTAATAGTTTATATGTTGTCGGAAGACATGTAATTGGTCTGTAGTTTTTCGGGTTGTTTGTGTCACCATGTAATTCTCTTGGTCATCCATGCAGGAATTTTAGTGGGATCGTCAACCATTTCTTGAAGTTCTTTGGCTAGTTTTTTATGTGTTTAAATAATATAGCCAAAAGTTAGGAATTTTATCTATACCTGGGAATTTCCAATTGTGTGCTTTTTTAGTGCAAATTTAACATCCTCTTCTGTAATTCCAGCCCATGTCTGTTCTAGTTTATTTTTCATTCGTTCTATCTCTTGTGCAATCCAATGTACTTCCTTGTTATGTTCTTTAGGGCAAGCCCATATCTTTTCCCAGAACTGTGTAACTTCTTCCATTCTGGGGTGACTGTCACTTCAATTCTTTTTTTACCTATTTCCCTGTAAAATCTCTTTGTATCGGTTTGAAAAATCTTGTTTTGCCTGTAAAATCTTGCTCTTTTCTCATAGCGTCTTATTATTTGAGCCTTCAGTTGTATTTTTTGCTTTATTTTTTCTTTAGTTGATAAGACTTCATTTTCATTTCTAATGTTTTATTTTCTTTCGACTCTTCTGCTTTTCCTAGTTCTTACATTTATTCCTCTACTCAGTTCATCCAGTACTGATAGTTCACTTCTAAGTTGTTCGATTTCTTTTTCTATTTTTCTTTTCCAAGGTGGATCTTCATGTCTGCGAGACTGCCTTGTTTTTATTTTGTAATTATAATAATTATCAATAATTTAGTATTATTAATTATTATTATTATTAATAATTATTAATAATTAATAATGTAATTTAATTATTATTATTATTATTATTATTATTATTATTATTATTATTAATAATTATTAATAATTAATAATGTAATTTAATTATTATTATTATTATTATTATTATTATTATTATTTCTACAATATGGTGACCTGTTTTGGTAAAGGCAGGCGCATAAAGTAACGGATACCATTCAGTTAGTATCTTCAGATATAAAAACGAACACTGCTTATAACTCCAGGCCAAGGTAGGTGCCTCCTTACTGCCGCTCAATACTGCACAACGCGTCAACCACTTAGAAACAGTTTCAACTCTTTAACGTCAAGTACATGATGTCCCTTCGTCGGGTTATCAATATCTTGTTGTGGCGCGTGCTTTAGGTCTAACTAAACATCTACTATACAAGTCGTTGTCTCTTTGTGAGTAATGAGATTTCCCTGCAGCTCTAACGTCTTCCCGATTAGGTGAGTCAGAGTTATTGTTGCCTTTGTTTCAGCGTTTCAAAGAATGTTTTCTAGCCAGTAGAAATACGCCTATTTTTTTCAGACTCTTATGTTTATGTTTGTATAGCGATTGACAACATTTAATTTTTCAGTTACTCTTTGCCTAATCTCTTCCATAAGTGTTTCAAAGCCTTTAGCCCTGTCATACTTGTAACAGTTTCATCTTGACACGTATGCGTGTCATACTGGCAGCAGTTTCATCTAGACACGTATACGTGTCATACTGGCACCAGTTTCATCTAGACACGTATACGTGTCATACTGGCACTGGTTTGATCCTGACACGTAGCCGTGTCATACTGGTACCAGTTTCATCTTGATACGTATACGTGTCATACTGGCACCAGTTCCATAGGTTATTTGAATTCTGGCGTTTCCAACATGCTTGTCCTTTTACCACCTGCCTCTGCATCATGCATGTATTTTACTCAAATACTCCCCTAGTTTATGTATAACGCTTTCCAGCCTCCGTTGTCCATCTTTGTTACCTTGTTACCTTTTGCACATAGCCTAGCGCCCACCCTTTCTCCTATTAAATGCCGATTTGTGCAAATAGGCATCATGATATCATTTATGATGTTTTCTTATTTTTCTTTGCAACATTTACATTTTCTGTCTCATTACTCACGCTATAACTGTCAGTGTTTGAAATATTACAAGGCACCAGAACATCACCATCATCACATAACTCGCATATCCGTTTCATACCGTTTCATACCAGTTACATCATGACCCGTATCCACGTCATACTGGCATCGGTTTTAACCTGACACGTGTCCGTGTCATACTGGCACAAGTTCCGTCCTGACACGTATTCGTGTCATACTGGTACCAGTTTTATCTTGACACTTATATGTGTTATACTGGCACCAGTTTCATCTTGACACGTATCCATATCATACTTGTAACAGTTTGATCGTGACACGTATCCGTGTCATACTGGCACCAGTTTCGTCTTGACACGTATCCATGTCATACTTGTAACAGTTTCATCTTGACACGTATGCGTGTCATACTGGCACCAATTTCATCTAGACAAGTATACGTGTCATAGTGGCATTGGTTTGACCCTGACACGTAGCTATGTCATACTGGTACCAGTTTCATCTTGATACGTATACGTGTCATACTGGCACCAGTTCCATATTGACACGTATCCGTGTCATGCTGGCACTGGTTTCATCTAGACACGTATTCGTGTCATACTGGTACCAGTTTCATCTTGACACGTATCCTTGTCATACTGTGACCAGTTTCATCTTGACACGTATCTATGTCGTACTGGCACTGGTTTGATCCTGACACGTATCCGTGTCATACTGGTACCAGTTTCAACTTGACACTTATCCGTGTCATATTGGTACCAGTTTCATCTTGACACGTATACGTGTCATACATACACTGGTTTCATCCTGACACGTATCCGCGTCATACTGGCACCAGGTTCATCCTGACACGTATCTGTGTCATACAGGCACTGGTTTCATCCTGACATGTATCCGTATCATACTGGCACCAGTTTCATCTTGACACGTAACCATGTCATACGGGTACTGGTTTCATCCTAACACGTATCCGTGCCATACTGGTACCAGTTTCATCTTGATACTTATACGTTTTATACTGGCACCAGTTTCATCTTGACAGGTATCCGTGTCATACTAGCACCACTTTCATCCTGACACGTATCCGTGTCATACTGGCACCAGTTTCATCTTGACACGTATGCGTGTCATACTAGTACCAGATTCATCTTGACACGTATCTGTGTCATACGGGTACCAGTTTCATCTAGACCCGTATACGTGTCATACTGGCACCACTTTCATCTAGACACGTATGCGTGTTATACTGGCACTGGTTTTATCATGACACGTATCCGTTTCATACTGGTACCAGTTTCATCTAGACACGTATGCGTGTTATACTGGCACTGGTTTTATCATGACACGTATCCGTTTCATACTGGTACCAGTTTCATCTTGACACATATCCGTGTCATACTGGCACCAGTTTCATCCTGACACCTGTCCATGTCATACTGTCACTGGTTTCATCCTGACACCTATCTGTGTCATAATGGTACCAATTTCATATTGACACGTATCCGTGTCGTACTGGCACCAGTTTCCTCCAGACACGTATCCGTGTCATACTAGCACCAGTTTCCTCTAGACACGTATCCGTGTCATACTGGTACCAGTTTCATGCTGACACGTATCCGTGTCATACTGGCACCAGTTTCATCTTGACACGGATTCGTGTCATACTGTCACCAGTTTCATCTTGACACGTGTCCGTGTCATACTTGCACTGGTTTCATCCTGACACGTATCCGTGTCATACTGGTACCAGCTTCATATTGATATGTATCCGTGTCGTACTGGCATCAATTTCCTCCTGACACGTATCCAAGAGTTTTTTAGCTACACCATTTTTTTTATTATGTTCCGTGTTCTTTCAGCACGTAGGCGATCATGGATTTTCACTTGCCCTTGTCGTTTCCTAATACTTTTCTTCTTGGTTTCACTCCTAAACAAAATTTCACAAACCACCTGCTCAAGCCCATCAAGTAGGTCTCGCTCCGCTTTCCCCTGTCTCTTTTCCCCTCTATCCGTCCTGTGAGTATTAGGTTCTCCAAGCGCTCCTTCCTCATTACATGTCCTAAAAAATTCAGTTGTCTTTTGCTGATGTCAAATACAAATTTCCTTTTCGTTTGCATTCTCTTTAAAACCTAGTCGTTGCTCACATGTTCCGTACATGGCATCCTCAGCATCCTTCTGTGGAGCCAAATTTTTGTTGCTTCGTGTATCTTCATCATCTATGAGGAGACTGTCCAATATTTTCTGCCATATTGAAGGACAGACATCACATAGCAATCCAATACTCTTTTCTTTGTTTCTAGTAAAATCTTCCTGTCTCTCAATACTCTATTCGGCTTCTTTCACCTTCGGATCTCAGTATCACATTTTCCATCCGCTGTCAGAACGCTTTCCATTTATTTAAATTCTTTATTAGTACGATTTTAGTGTCCCTGACGTGTTGATGGCATTTTAGAGACCTCTTTTTGCTGATGGTCAAGCATTCGGTATTCGGCTTTAAGAAATATATTCATGCAGGATTTGTTCCTGGCATCTTCTTCCTGATGACATCCATTTTCTTCTGCATTGAACCAGTTACTATTCCGTATCTGTCTCATGAAATTTGTTTTGCGATCTCAAACATTCACAGGTCTTTCTAATGAGCCAGCAGTCCTGCTCTGGTATCATAAACTATTTTCATTATTATTTAGCCACAGCTTATAGCCTTTCATATTATTAATGTTTATTATTAATAAGGCTCGTGTAAATTACAAGGATTTACTAATATTTCTTTAATCTTTCACTCTGTACTTTTTAACCCATTTGGGCCATTTCCCGATAATTATTAGAAAAGTGACATAGTAGAAGTTTTGAAATGCTCGCCACAGGTCGTTAAGACACGAAACATGACCTACCTCCACAATTCACCGCTTTTATAGAAAGTGACATCTTTCCGGTCTCTCTCTATCTCACACTCTCTTTTTGTCTTTCTCTTTTTTGTTTCTGTTTTGCTCATTGTTTCACTCTCTATTTCTGTTCCGTTTTCAGTATTTGGGATATCAAAAATGAAAGAAACCATACACAGATCAGTCAGTTAAGTGCCACTGGGCAGAAGATAATCTCGCAGTAGATTGATTTCGGTGGTAAACAGCCAAGGCTACAGAACCCAGTCTGTCCTATTATTTAACCCATAACTGGAGGGAAGAGACGGATTAATACCTTTCCCAAGAGTATTTGAGCGTAAGTGAATGCTAGGAGTTCAACTGGAATTCGAACTCGGTTCACCGATTTGTCGTTTCGAGTTGATATCCACTGCACCACAACGCACATCCTGCACCACAACGCACTTCTTTCGTTACATGATCACCTAAAGCGGGTATCAGGTATGGCACATAACTGACATACACAGATACAAGTCTAATATTATATTAGTAGTAGTAACAGTACTACTACTACTTATTTTATTCTTTTTGTTTTTACAGCAGCCTCTGCTTTGCACAATTTCCAATCAATGAATTTTTCTATATTGAAATGTCGTTTTTTGCACTTCTTTATGGCTAATGTTGTAGACTCACTGTACTGTCTCTTATTTTTACCACTAAACCGGAATTTACTGTTTCAACTGTGTATGGGTTAATTTTTTTTTTTTGTAATTATTTCTAAACTCATTTGTTCGGGAGTTTAATGATAAGGCATTGGTTTTTTCGTTTCAGGCTTACTTTACGAAAGCATGTCCTAGATTTATTCTGTGTGATAGTTTCTATCTACCATTAACATCTACGTGATTTTAAAAAAATAGTATTTTTTCATTACTTTTTGCATTTTGTTTTCTTGTTATTTGCCTGTTCTGGCTGGTTTTCATAATAATTTTTCATTCTGTGTTGTTCGTGATCTGAAAATCGTATTTTAGCCATTTTGTTGGAGGTTTTTTTTTCCTGCCGATGCCTCTTCTATCTATTTTGTTTTGCTTTGTAGTTCTTCAAATGATCCGGCGGTGCCGCCCCTGAGGACGAGACACTTTGCACGGCCGTTTGCTGAAGTGAAAAAAAAGATAAAGAGAGACTTGAAAACGTGCTCTCCCCTTAAAACTATTCAATGGCGAAAAAATGACGCAGACAATTCTGTTTATCATATTCGCACAGATATTTATTTACATTTATCGACGTATATCATAGAGAATACTCTGCTAGAAACTTTTAGGATTGAAAACAAAGAAGTAAAATAAAAAAGAAAATAGATATATAAAACAAAAATAAACATGCGTGTCTGTCAGAAGCGTATACGGCATTGTATATGCCTCAAGAAAGTAATGCGTAGCCACCAATCAGTGGATAACATATTAATTAAAATCAACTCTCTTCTTCACTTTTACAAAAATTCACAACGATGTCCGAAATCCTGTTTTTCCAAATAGCAAAAGAATTGACCATGTGCTTAACGAAAAAGTCGAAACCAGATTTCGCAAGTAGGTGTTAAAATGATTTTTGACCAATGGGAGCGACTTGTAAGACTTGAAAGGACTTAACGATCCAGTGCGAAATTCAAAAGGATATATAAATGACTTCGCAGCGTCAGAGACTGAGATAGGAGCAACGAAAGAGAGACACGCATCTAAAATGTAACTTCAAACTTCAAGCGAGCCGGACATTGTCCTCTTTCTCTTTCTCCTTATTTCTTTCAACAATTACTGCTACGAACATTTTATACGAAATCTACCCTTAACCTCTTAATAATGTCTCTAATTAACTCCTACAACTTATGATAATCTTACCCTTTAATTAATCTCTATTTTAAAATGCAAAATGTATATTTTATTTTTCTTACGCTATTCCACACAATTTCGCATATTCCAACCTGCCAACAACCAACGTTCTGATGAAGAAAAACCTTCTGATGATTATAACTCTGCATAAAACTTGTAAGCTGTAGGGAGTTCGGTTAAGTCTGACACAAGGCCGAATTAAAGAAACATTAACCAGCTATTTACGCTACAGTACCTTACTGCACATGACTAGACAAACCTCCTATTGTGTTTTAGGTACCTCCAATAAATCGCTGAAGAAACAGCATAGTATGAAGAAAAAAGCACCAAACTAAATAAAAACAAAATTTTATCGGCAAAATGTTTATATTATTATTAAGAGGATAGATCAAAGTATTTTAAATTATTTTTTAACTTTTTAAAATTCACGTTCAAAATTTTGGTAGAAAATCTTGTTCTTTTATCCGTGTGTGACGCAATTTTTACAAGAGTATAATACGGCAAACGTAATTTTACGCAAGTTACTTTTTTTACTAGTGAAAAGCGCATTAAATTGGAAATTCATTCAAAAATCAAATAATGGTCAGATTTTGATGAAAATCTCAGCACTTATTCATAAGTGACTGAAATCATTTCTGAAATAATTATTTTTAGAAACTCATGTTAAAAGAATTTTTTACAAATGCTACCCCTTTCCAGTAAATTTCCTGAAATGTCTAGAAATTCGAGATCGTTTCCCCATAAAACTAATATTAAATAAATTCAGGAGTCATTGGGGAATGGTAATCACCAGTTTTTTTTTCTAAATTAACCCATTTTTAGAAAATCTGCTCTAAATTTCAAAAGCAAAAATGCAATAAAACTACTTCATTTGTTATATAGATACACTTTTTATTTTATAACAATATATCTTAAGGATATCATAGACTGTTGCCATATCTGGTCGGGTGCCCCTGCCTCCTTGGGCTTCTCGACAAGGTACAGCGGAGGGTCTGCAATATAATCGATACTGACTTGGCAGACCGCCTGCAGTCTCTCTCTCTCACCGGAGCAACGTGGCTTCCCTGTGTCTCTTCTATAAATACTTCCATGGCTTCTGCTCCGATGAACTTAGATCACTGGTGCCCCCTAGGTTCGAATTCGCACGAGATACTAGATTAGCAACTAGATCCAACCCTTTTACAGTGAAACCGATAAAATGCAACCGCAACTTCTACTCCAACAGTTTCTTTTCTCGTACTTCCCGACTCTGGAATTCCCTTCCACATGACTGTTTCCCCGACGGCTACAATCTCCAGGAGTTTAAATGTAAGGTCAATAGACACCTCCTAACACAATAACTCGCTTCCATTCTTTCAAACACTCTTCCCATCCTCCCAACTACCTATCACCCCACTTCTGACATTTCCTATATCTAACCACTCTTTCTATTTACCTTCCCCTCTGTAGCCCCAAGCGCAATAGTGGCAGTGGAATGCGTTGCTTGGGGTGAAACGATTAAAAACAAAAAAGTCTGAAAAGGAAAAAAATCAATAAATAATGAATTTTTACAAGAATTGTTTTCATTCTTATTATTTTCATAATAATTATTTATAAAGTTTCAAAAATCTTATTTCCGCCATCATGGTTAACGCTAGGATGCTAAATTAATGCGTGAAGACTATATTTATTAATCGATAATTGAAAAGCTTAATATAAATGTTGTGTGAAATAATAAGAGAAATTATTAAGGAGCTAGAACAATAGAAGAGTAATCAGGAAGACAGTAAATAACGACTGACACTGCATTTAAATCTTTGAAGATCAATTTTCAAAGATTTAAATGCAGTGTCAGTCGTTATTTACTGTCTTCCTGATTACTCTTCTATTGTTCTAGCTCCTTAATAATTTCTCTTATTATTTCACACTCAGTAAACTCTTGCGTCTTAGTGACTTTACTCTCTTTGTTAGAGTGAAATGGTAAAGAAAAGTTCAATAATTATAATCGTAAAATATCGTACCACCCAGGTGTGTCATCCCAATTCCATTACGGCTCACATTTGGTTGTCGCTAATATTTGGCTATTTACAAAGCTAAAGTCACCGTGGAAATTCTCTGGATGAGATTAGAGAGAATGTAACATTGTATATGAAAGTTATCCTCGCTAACAAGAAAAAAGACAATGTAACATTAATAAAAAATTAAAACCAGGAATTAACAGACGTCTGAAGCGTATGTAATGTTTATCAGGAAACATAATCTAATACAAGATGATCTGTGGGGACACCAATATATACTGGGTTCATTATAACAGATAGCATTTTTTTTTACTTGGTGTCACATCTGAATGTCAAAAGCGGTAAATGCTTTAGAGATTGACATAAAAGCCACCACGTTCAGAATTGAATCTCAAAGGATGTCAATCAGTGCAAAAATATAAGGAATAGAATCAGTCTAGCTGAATTTAAGATATGCACCCATACAAGACAAACGGTTAAGAGAAAGTTATATAAATACCCGATATGCTAGGAGATTAACAAAAACCCTTGCAACTTGTTAGGAAGATCGATATTAGAAAAAAAACTAGAAGCATGCCATCGATTCGGCTGAACTTAATTTGACAGAGCCAAAAAATAAATAAACAACTATTTCATGTATGAAAATGTATCGTAATTTGTTTTTAGCTTAGTAAAGAAGAACCACCTACTTTAAGAGTAACAAAAATTAATGAATAGCGACTAAACCAGCCAACTTATATGAAATATATCTAAATATATACGATGCGGCAAAAAAGATGATTGAAATATTCATGGCAGAGAAAGAATAAGCGATCAGCAAGCATAAGAAACATGCTTGCGGAATAAGATTAAAACGTCAGGATTTGAAACGAGACGCAAGATTGCTAAAAGTCACACCTAACATTAACGGAACACGAAGATTAAAATGGGACGTCCGTAGAAAAAAACGAAAAAAGAATGATTGCTGCAGTGGAAGTAATATAAAATTAAAAACTCACTAACAAAAAATATCCAATACAAAAAACAAAAATACTTATATAGATGATGACAAGGAAATGCCATGCTAAAAAACACATAGTAAAACATCAGAATTCTTCTTCACGTGCTGTGTCCCCTCTTGACGTAGGAAATCATGGACTTCCACCTGGCTCTGTCTCTTGTCGCTCTGAAAATTCTTCCACTTTGAATTGGAGTAGATATCGCCCGGTTCACACTCCACCCACGTCTATTGTACAGGTGTTGAGGCTCATCCCTTGTTCCCTGTTCAGGATGTGGTTTCCGGCTTTCTCTTTTCCAATCTTTTCACTTTTCCTTTTTTCTTTTTCATTTTTTTTTCTCAATTGGAGTAGATAGACTAAACTATCGCCCGGTTTACACTCCACCCACGTCTATTGTACAGGTGTAGAGGCTCATCCCTTGTTCCCTGTTCAGGATGTGGTTTCCGGCTTTCTTTTTTCCAATCTTTTCACTCTTACGTAGCCCCCTACACATCAGTGGCGTTACCGCCTTGCTCGGGGTGATATGATTAAAAAAAAAATCTCTTCTAAGCCCCGCTTCACTATCCCTTTGTGCAAAACTAACAAGTACGTCTCGCGCTGCTTTCCATTGTCTATCTTCCGTTTTATCCGACCAGTGAGTATTAAATTCTCTAGGTCTTCCTTTCTCATTACGTGTTCCAGAAACCTCATTTTTCTCTTCTTAATATTTAGTATGAGTTCTCTTGTCGTTTGCATCCTTTCCAACAGCTCGTCGTTGCACACGTGCTCCGTTCATGGTATCCTCAGCATCCTTCTATAAAACCACATTTCTGCCACCTCCAGCCTCTCCTTTATCTTTGATGAGATCGTCCAGCATTCACTTCCATACAGAAGGACAGATATCATATAGTAATCCAGTACTCTTTTCTTTGTTTCTAACACCCATTCATATTCATGATTGTAATCAAAATTTTTCTTTTTGTGCCGTGCCCATCAGCACTTGGCTCTGTCACTTGTCGCTCACAATATATTTTTCTTGGTATCTCTTCTAAACCTCGCTACGCCATCTATTTCATCAGACCTAACAAGTACATCTCACGCCGCTTTCCCCTGTCTCTCCTTACCTTTACCCGACCTGTGAGTATTAAATTCTCTAGGTCCTCCTTCCTCATTATGTGTCCCAGGAACCTCATTTGTCCCATCCTGATATTAAGTAAAAGTTTTCTTTCCAACACCTCCTCGTTGCACATATGCTGTGTTCATGGTATCCTCAGCATACTTCTGTAAAACCACATTTCTGCTGTCTCAAGCCTCTTCATCCTTGAGGATTGTCTAACATTCATTTCCATACAGAAGGACAGATACCATGAGGCAACTCTTCTCTGTTTCTAATTGAATTTTCCTGTTTTTCACTCTCTGGTTAGCTTCTGAAATGCGTTTTTGGCTATGCCACTGCGTCTTTGGATCTCCCTGTCACACTTTCAAACTTCTGTCAAAACACTTCCTAAGTATTTGAATTTTTTTATTTGTTTTAACGAATATTTTAAAAATCTATTCACGCTAAGCAATTCGAAAACGCCACTAAAGACACAAGGGCTTGGAGAAAAGATAAAAGAGCATGGTTGGAAATGATTAGACAAAATTTTCGAAGATCGTAAGAAATCGAAAAGGAGTTCCACAGGTGAAAAGTGTAAAAGAATTTTCTATGAATAGAACATAAGGTCGCATCTATCCATTTCAACAGTTAAGCGAGGAGCCCTATTTAGCCAGCATAGCATTACTTTTTAACTCATGCGGTCGAGGTACCAAGAAGAGCTCATAAGAACAAGTGACATGTAAATAATTATAGAAAATACGGAGGGAAACCACGTCAGGGTGGTGAAAAAATGACTGAAGACGAGTCAGGGCTGATATCATTTTGTCGAGAATCTCAAGATATACAGCAGGAACACCAAACCAGTATTGGCAGCAATATTTAATGCACGATCGAATAGTAGATTTAGAAACGTGCAAGATGGATTCTGGAACGACGCAGTGAACCAACCTTCTTACAAGAAATTGATTCATTATAATCGTCAAATTCTCTGTCATTAGAAAACGTGAAGGCAGAAAGAGTAGTTCTCGTGGTGTTTATTATCATCCATAAATATTTCTCTATGTGTGACGAACGGAGAGAAAGCCCCTTACAAACAAAACGGATTTATATCCTTTGCTACGGTCTGGCGAAAGAATAATTTTTTTTTCTCAGTTTCGCTTACGTTACTATTGACTGAATTTCATGCAAATGATGTTCCCTCTTGGCCAATGAAAAAATTCGTCACTTTTTTAAAAGGATTTACTTTTGTCTGCAGAGTCGTCAGTCTTGAAATTCTAGATGTTACCATAAAAGGTAGGACCTTACGTTTCATTGGGGTTTATGCGACCAATGCTGAACGGCCTGCTTTGTTTCGGCAGTTCGAGCCGTTTTTGACGACATCTCGTTCGGTAGTGTTAGTGGGGGATTGGAACGCAGTCCTTGACTCTGATTTAGATCGTATAGTTTCAAATACGGGTACTAACAATCCTGATGTGAAGCCGTTTCGGGACTTTATCGACAAGTTCGATCTTGTCGATAAGTATCGTAACGAGCACCCGCAGGAAATAGTGTGGACTTGGACAAATAGTGGCGGCTCGGCTTCGGTGGTGCATTCTAGTTACCTCGACCCAGTTATAGTTAAGATGGTCGACGTAGGGCTCGTAGAATGTTCAAGTTTTCATTCGATAGTTTATTTGGATCATAGGCTCGTCCGGGTCGGGATAAACTTAGATAAGCCTATGCCTAGGTTGGCTGGATACTGAAAATTGAACGCATCATTGTTTGATGACAAAGATTTCCAGCACCAGCTGAAACTAATGATACAGCGGGAGTTGATGGGGGCTGTCATTGGGAACAGGTGGTGGGATAAACTAAAATGCAAAATTAGGTCTTTAAGCCGCAATTTCTTTGTGGTCCCGGAGGAATCTTTCCTTAAAGGGGACGACGGAAGTATGTGCCTCGTACATTTACCCCATTCTTCTTTACCATCTTTCTGTGCTGCCTCTTCCGTGTGCCATGCTAATGGATTTAGTTAGGATGTTGTTCTCCTTTTTGTGGGAGAGCAAGTCCTCTAAGGTGTCTCGCGAGATCTGTTACCTGCACCCTTCTGAGGGCGGTCTAGTTATGCCTAGCGTTGAGATTCTTCAACACACGCTTCGCATCGCGTTCTTAGATCGAATGTGTCAGCAAACGGATGGGGAGGGCGACTTCTGGAAGGAAGACGCCCATAAGAACTTCCCATCCCTGAGAAGCGTGCACTCGTCTGAAGAAGATGCCAGCCATTTACCACGTGGCGAGTGCGCCTTCTATCGTGAATGTCGGATAGCTCTGAAACGACTCTAACGGGCGACGGATGGTCTCTCCGACGTCCGGGCGTTGTCAAGTAAGGCATTATATAAAATTTTAGTTCGGGAAGCCGCTCGGGATGATTTGATTGGCGACCTCGGTCTTACGAAGCAGGAGGCTCGCTCATTATGGCCTTGGGCGCCTGGGTTGAAATGTCTCACTAATGATGAGGCATCACTCACCTGGCTGGTGATACGTAGAGCCCTCTGGGTCGGCAAGAGGCTTTGTGCAGTGGGCTTAGAGAAGTCTCCAAACTGCGTGCGATGTACAGGGGAGGTGGAGTCCGTGGACCACGCCTTCTTTCAGTGTAGAGTTGTAGTACCACTGTGCAAGTTTATTGAAGGCATCATGGTTCGCATTCTGCGCGGAAAGTTCTTTGTCCTCAAGGCCAGTTCTGTCTGCAGTAATGTGTTACCGCCACTGACGAAGGCTGAGCACTATGTGTTCTTTTGCTTGCTAGGAGTTATGATAGTCGTGATATGGAGGACGCGTCAGAAGGAGCTCTATGGGGACGAGAAGTTCACCTCTTCCCAACTAATCTTGTTCTTTAAGCATCAGCTTAAAGTCAAGATTAGGACGGGAAGGCGGCGGCTCCTTCAATCAGTTTGGCAAAAGGTGGTTACATTTTGCGCGATTGTGCCGAGTGAGAGGAGCTGACTTAGTGGCATATCGATGCCGGTTAGGCATGAGGATTTTGTTCCTTCCATTTTGAACTTTAGCACCTCTACCCTGATGTAGACTAGTTTCGGCTTAATTTTGTCTTGTCTTTTATAGTTTATTCTTAGCTAGGATTTGGTTGCTCATCGGCCCCTTCTATTTCTGTCCCTATTTTTCTTTTTAGTTTAACTCCCCCTCCCTTCCCTTGTTTAGGTGACCAGATATGTCAGTTCTCTGGTGGGTGCAGGACGCTTTTCGTATTTCGGGTGTGAGTTTCGTATTTGTTTTTGTGTTTGGATGTGTGCATACATGTGTGCGTGGTTGGAGGAATAAATGGTTTAGATTATTTATAGTCCTGCCTCGATTTCGTCCAGTTAACGGATATATTTATCACATGATAGAATGTGTGGGGGGTTCGTTACTAACAGTTTTGTTGAGTTTCTTGTACATAGTTTGTTTTTGTCTTGCATATATTCATTGGGTTTTTTTAATATTGTTATTCCCCTTCCCCCCCACAGAAAAACATTGTACATATTGGGCTTTTTAGTTCGGACTTCATGGAGAAACTGTGGTATTATGGTGAACGTGGAAAGAAAGGTAAGTAAGAAAACGTTGTTTTGGTGAAAGGGATACTGTGGTATGCAATCTGACTTGGGTCAGTGATTGCGACTAGCTAAGTTTAACGTTAAGACTAGATGAAGACCAGCCTTCCCCCATCCCCGTATTCGGCCTTGTGCCACATTTCTTGTAGCGATACAAAAATAAATATAGTTAGTCTTGAAATTGTGTATTTTTGAGTGTTTGTAGAGAAGGTTATTTTTGCATTATAATGTATATAAATGGAATTTTTATGTAATGGGTTTTGTCTTTCGTTTGTTTGGTTTTCCCCTGTGAATATGCGGTGTTGTAGTGTTTGGAGGATTGTGAGTGGATGGATGGGTTTTGTGGTGAATGAGCAAATTGTTAATGAATGATTGGGTCGTGAAAGTTTAGCTAGGTATAGAATAGTAAATGAGTATCAACCTCTACCCACCTTCTTTTTGGCTATGTGCCACATTTATTGTAATTTTTATAATAATAAATATTGTGTTGGTAGAGAGAATTAGCTATTCAGTATGGTCGAATGTTTTTGGTTCAAGCTATTTCGGCGTAACTTTTTTTCCTCCGTAGTCTCTTAATTTTTCCGCACCGACGTCAACATGAGCCGTACGTGCATCAACATATCCGTTTAGATATCGGTTGTCTACCACGGAGCGAACGTTTTCTTTCTTTGCTTGTATCATAGCCATTAATAAGATTAAACACGTTGGAAAACCAAATTCTTCGGTGTAGGGTATCAACCACTAATTTTCAAGACATGTCTGGAGTTGACAGGAATATTCGTCTCTGACCTGTTTCGGCACGAGATATTTGGGTGCCTGGTTTTTTAAAATCTTGGGTGTATTTCTATCCGACCTCTTTCACGATGCTGTCCAAACCTTAGTGTACTGATCGAAAATTGCACCAAAGTGATCATTATAGGATAGATTTATTTATTTTTTTACAATTTCTTGCCCCATTGAACAACTGATTGGAGGTCATTTCCACAAGCAGATGCCAATTTTACCTTTCAGTTATCGGATTTACTATCAAAACGGGTATAAATAGTTGTCATCAGGAAAAATATAATGGGAAGTGAAGTTTAGCACAATATTTATTCAATGTATGAAAATACATGAATTGTGGCAAAAAGGCCGAAATGGGGGGGAGTCAGCATGGTCATCAGTAATCTATTCTATACCTAGCTAAGCACTATCCCGACCCAATCACTCATTACAATTTGGGCATTCACCACAAGAACCAATCCATCACCTCACAATTCATCACACACCACAATACCACTTATTTACAAAGGACACCTAAAAAGTGGGAAAAAACCCATGACAATAAAAATGTATTTATATACAATATATAATATATAATTTAAAATATTTAATGAAAAATAAAATGATGGGAGGGGGATGAACCCAAACACAATTAAAATACAACATAATTTTTCAAACTAAAATAAAATAAATGTTAGTAAAACCCGTCCATCCAAGAAAAAAGAGTGGCCGCTGTATTCCGTCAAATGACGAAATCAAGACGCGCATTCGCTAAGGTAGTGGGGAGGGGTAAAATAATTAATGGAATGGAAAAATCAAAAGTTGACCCAGCCGAGATAGAAGGAGGCCAAAACAAACTGGGGAGGTTGTGAATCTCGACTTGGATCATAACAAAAGAGAGAGCCGGTTACAGGCTAGGAACACATTCATTCACATTAACTACGTACACAAAAGAGAGCTACCTTAACCAGGGGAGGGTTCCAAAGGAATCCACTCCAATGTAACCAGCAGATCTAAAAGAGAAACTCAAGTCCAGCTCCGTTCAAGCGGCCCAGGCTCGCCACATTTAACCACCTTTTGCTGAAGGCTGTCGAAGTCAAACGTTTCCAATCAGTTCTAATCTTCATTTTGAGCAGGTGCTCAAAATATCGGATCAGATCCTGATGTGAAAGACGCTGACCTCGCAAGACTTACTCCTTTCGCGTCGTCCAAATCAATATTCGAGCCGTAGCTAGCAGCGACAGAAGCACCATACGCTCCATCCCAGAGAACACATTGTCGCAGGTGAATGCACGATCAATGAGCACACGCTCTTGCCGCGCGGTACGAGCAGTCAACACGTCGACACGGTAGAACAATGGTAGAAGGCATGCGAAGCCGTTTCTTCCAAGACAAGGTTGCAGCGTTCACAATCTGACAAGTCCGCCAGGCCTCATATGAAGGCCTTGTCATTGAGAGGCAACCGATTCTGAGGTAATCGTCAGTGAGCAAAAACTCAGCGTTGCTGAGATAATCGGTACTTGTCGCCCATGACCAGAACGAGCGAGACTCATCCTCCGAAACGTAATGAATCCTTCGCGACGCCTTCCACTAACCCACGATAGAAGATTTTCCTAGGCTATGAAAGGTCGCTAGACCGTGGAATGGCCCGCAAGGTCGCCAGACATTCGTTAAGAAAACTCGATCGCCCACGAGGCTTACGGCACCGCCTCGAGATGTGGGGAGTGATAGTAAGGCTAGCTCTAAGTGTTTTCACCTTGTCAGCCTTATCTAGTTTGAGCCGTTTGCTGAATTTGGTGGTGAGAGACCTAATACTATATTTAAGATTCTCTTACCACTTATTCCCAATGACTCCCCTAGTTAAAGCCCGCTGCACTAAGTTAATTAGCTGGCGATGGAAGTCCCGCCTGTCCAGTAAGGACACGTTGGACTTCCAGTAACAAGCCATTCTATGCCTATTTTCTAAATCTACTCAGGCACAAACGAGTTTTTGGTCCGAGTAACCTAACCAGTTGAACGTGGGACAATCTAAAATATCTATGCCGGTTTCACGAACTAATATTCTATCTAGGTAGCTGGCTACCTTAGTAGAAGGCCAACTATTAGCCTACGTCTACATTCTTCCATCGATGTGATTGATCCGATATCTATCGACTAGCCCGAACTCATCGATGAGATCAACCAAGCTACAATCATGTGTCTTCCTCCTTGCTTCCTGCGCTCTATCTAGCTTGGGGTCCAGGATGGCATTCCAGTCCCCCACTAATACGAGACGCGTTGAATCCACCAGGAAGGGCTCCAACCGCCGGAAAAAAACGAGACGCGCTCCTCTCGTTTATTGAGCGCATAATTTGCAACAAGTCGAAACGCATTGCTTTTCACTGCAATATCGGCCACGATCAGCTGGCCCTCGGCACCGACATGGACAAGATCCACCCTCGCGTCCAGGGTACGCTTAACCAGCAAAGAATCTCTGGCCAGCCGGTTCCCATATGCTGAATAGTCGACAAAGTCGTTAGACAGCACTCAGGCATTGGCCTTGCAAACAAAGTGAGTCTCTTGGATCGCGGCGACATCTACATCGAAGGACAAGAGGTCCCGAAGCAAGCGAGCCGCCTTACTCCGGTCCCTAAGGCACCTCACGTTCAAACTGGCTAACTTAATTGACATCTTTTAGACCAGAAATGAGAAAGAGAAAAATTACTCCTGGTCACATGCAGGACGACAATCTGTGGGAGCAGGGACCTCGACATATTGTCCTAGACTCCCTGATCCAATATCGGATGTTGCTGTTGTTGTTGCTGTTGTTAATTCTGCTGCTGTGGCTGTTTTTACTGTTGTTGTTATTGCTGCTTAGGTTTTGTCTTAGTTGGGTTCGTAGTTTTTTCCGGCTAAGGAGAAGGGAGGGCCATCTTCTTTCCTCTTCCAACTACGTCCGTACACTCGTCCACAGTAATATTTAGGCAAATGTCTTCCGTTGGAACACCTGCCTTACTTACGACCTGAGATACCTCGTCCACATCTCCAAATTGGGAGAAATATTCTCCGACAGGGTGGCAACTGATTTCAATGGGGACACCATGAACTATAATCCTTGTTCTACCTGTCCCTATATACTCAGTCTGTAGCCTGATCCCTTTGGCTGTAAAGTTATTTCCAGCCAACTCCTTCGCTTTCTCCTCCGAACTCAGTAATATGTCCCACATAGCACGGGATCGTCTTGCCAGGATCTTCGGTATTTTGAGGCACCTTAGGGCCTCTTCCATACTCTCCCTACTGACTCCGATAAATTTCCGGGTTTTTACGTCCGAAACTAGCAGGGAGATCGTCTTCGTTGCGATGACGTTTACAACTTCTGGTATAACCGGAAGTTCATTGTCTTTAATGAACTCCCTGTACTTATCGTGCATTTCTTTCTAAAATGCCGGTTTCTTTTTCAATGGTGTTTTATTCCACACCGACGGCAGAGATGCAACCGTCGGCACAGCATTAAAGGTTGATGGCTGGGGAGACGAAGCCATAATTGAGCTTTCCCCCGCTCAAAGACACAAAAAGATTTCGACACAAAAGTTCAAAAATAAAACCAGATAGTCGACAAAGACAAATACAACAATGGTTAAAAAAAAATGACGTACTCACGGGTAACACTTAGAAAATTTCGATCGCAATATGATACGCAAACCAAATTGCTAACACACTACAGACCAAGTGTCACTGCAAAATACTCGGAAACCCTTGTGGGCCTCATAACACGTATTTAGATGAACTCCAAGCTGACAGAGCAGACAAAGATGGCAGTGTCCAACGCTTGTGTCATCAGTACATTGATTTATGGCAGTGAGACATAGAACACGTACGCCAGGCAAGAGAGGCGTCTGAACACCTTCCCAGTGAGAAGTATCAACACCGAGGTCCTGTCCCGAGCCGGTCTACCTACCATGTTCACACTACTTAAACAATGCTAGGCCATGTCCACCGCATGTCAGACGGTCGCGTTCCAAAAGACCTCCTGTATGGAGAGTTGGCCTCTGGAAGAAAACCCACTGGGCAGCCACAACTGCGATATCGTGACATCATAAAACGAGATATGAAAGCTGTGGGCATCAACACGGATTTATGGGAGAGCGTAACAGTCGAGCGGACCAAATGGAGTGGAATTCTGGCTCAACAACTCAAATCAAGGGAGGAGCAACTGATACAAGTCGCCATGGAGAGGCGGGTTCGCAGGAAGCAAAATGACAGCTCCGACAGACCAGAAACAAAACATAAATGCAGCCTCTGCAACAAAGACTGTCACCCCCACAACGGTTTCTACAGCCACAGACGCCGATGCTCCAGCCAAGGCGATGACTAGGATGCTACCCATGGTCAATTCTGACCGACGGAGGCTTACTACTACTACTGCTACTACTAAGGACATCGGTAAGGTCGTTGATGAAGATGTGAAACAAAGTAGGTTCAAAGATGGTGGGTGCTAACAGAGATCCGCATCAATGCGAACTGATCTAGAAGCGTGGAAGTTACAAGAGATAGAAGAGATAAACAGTTAAATACGTGCACCCCCCCCAAAAAAATTGAAAAATATCCAAATGCAAATCAGTACATCATACTGGGAACCAAAGTTGCTTGGTTGCGTTCGTCATGCGAAGCGATAGCTTTAACTGGCAGCACGAAAACTACTTAAAGAAATTCGAACTTCTAGTGCGGATTCCCAGAAGTAGAACAATGGTCATGGAAAAATTCCGGAAATGGATACCAGCGGATCAACTATAAACCGATAAAAACGGAAAAACTTAACAGGACAAATAGTTTAAAAATATTCACACCCATGTAAAGCAGAGAACTCTTAATATGAAATTGGATATGATACGGAAAAAGAAACAAAAAATTCTGTCATTTTAGTAGATGATTCTGGAAGATCAATAAGATACACTCAGTCAATTGCCATACGTGATACACGCTTGGGCGATCATGTCTCGAAAGAGTCATGACTGACTGGTCAGATAATTTTCGCTCAGTAGGTTGCCATTACTTTCTGCTATAGACTGATTGCCAGAAAATGTTATAGGACCCAATCTGTTCTGTTACTTAACCCATAACTGGAGGGAAGGTCGGATTATTAACTTTCTCAAGGGTATTTGCGCGTAAATGAATGCAAGGAATCTAACTGGAATTTGAACTCGGCTCCCCGATTTCTGGTTCCGAGTCGAAACCCACTGCACCACAACGCACATCTAAGATACACTGCATACACGAAAACACATGCTTTATAGCTATATAAATGGCTTCGGATATTCAAGATTAACGGATCGTTGGTTTAATTTATAGCTGATTTCATGAAAAATTAAATAGAATTTGATCCCCTAGCAAAAAGCATTAGAAAATATCTTGACCATCGAAGGAGAACCCAAAGCAGAAAATATCTTCTGGATATCTTTTAGCATAGAAGCTGACCACACTGAAAAAAGCTTGAGAAATTGATTACTGAATGAAAGCAACTGGCAGAAAAATAAATTAGCCGAGGTGAAAACATGGTGCAAATGTTGACCACTAATGGAGAAGAATGTACAGGTAAATTGACCACTGGGGGAGAACCCTGGGAAGCCAATTTCACCACCAGGGATAAAAGCATAGAAAACAGAACAATGAGAGAAAATATTCGAAGAAATAATACATCGCCCGAGATCACATGTCAGAAGCAGACCGAAGGAGATACAAGATTTGCCAAAAATTTGGGAACCATAACAAATATGAAAAAGGCGGAATTTTCAGGAAAAACAAAACAAAACTGCCGAGTGAGTTTCTTTTGATATTGCTAAAAATGTGTTTAATTTTCAGTTTGATAAATCGGTTGTTTTCTTTGGATTGATTGTTTTAGTTCAGCAAAAAATAAGCACATGTAGGTTACTTGATGCCGAAATCTAAATATATAATTTAAAACCATATGAGTTATTTAATGACGACATCTAAATATGAAATTGTAAAACCATATGGGTTATTTAATGCCCACATCAAAATATGAAAATATAAACCCGTTTGGGTTATTTAATGCTTAAATCTAAATATGAAAATATAAAACCATACGGGTTATTTAATGTTGAAATCGAAATATAAATATATTAGCCCATATGGGTTATTTAATGCCGAAATCTAAATATGAAATTATAAACACATAAGGGTTGTTTAATGCTTAAATCTAAATATGAAAATATAAACATATATGGGTTGTTTAATGCCGAAATCTAAGTATGTAAATATAAAACTATATGGACTATTTAATGCTGAACTCAAAATATGAAAATATAAACCCATGTGGGGTATTTAAATCCGAAATCTAAATATGAAAATATAAACATATATGGGTTGTTTAATGCCAAAATTTAAGTATTTGAACATAAAACCATATGGACTATTTAATGCTGAACTCACAATATGAAAATATAAACCCATGTGGGGTATTTAAATCCGAAATCTAAATATGAAAATATTAACTCATATGGGTAATTAAATGCCGAAATCTAAATATGAAAATATAAACCCATGCAGGTTATTTTTAAGCCAAAATCTAAATATGAAAATATATACACATGTGGGTTATTTAATGACGAAATCGAAATATAAGAATAGAAACCCATATGGAATATTTAATGACGAAAACTAAATATAAAAATATGAACACATGCACGTTACATAATGCGGAAAACTAAATATGAAATTATAAAACAATATGGGTTATTTATTGCCGAAATTTAAGTATGAATATATAAATCCATATGCGTTATTTCTTGCTGAAATCTAAATAGGAATTTATCAACCCATATGGGATATTTAACGCCGATATCGAAATATGGAGACATAAACTCATATGAATTATTTAATGCCGAAACATAAATATAAAAATATAAACCCGTACTGTTTACCTAATACCGAAATCAATATAAGAAAATATAAACCCATAAATGTTATTTAATGCCGAAATCTAAATATGAAAATATAAACCTATGTGGATTATTTAATATCAAACGCTAAATATGAAAATGTAAACCCATGTCGGCTATTTAATGCCGAAATCTAAAACTGAAAATTTAAACTCATGCAAGTTCTTTAATACCGAAATCTAAATTTGAAAATATAAACCCATGTGGGTTATTTAATGCCAAAATCTAAATATAAAAATATAAATCCATGTGGGTTATTTAATGCCGAAATCTAAATTTGAAAATATGAACCCATGTGGGTTATTTAATGCCAAAATCTAAATATAAAAATATAAACCCATGTGGATTAGTTAATGCGAAAATCTAAATATGAAAATATAAATCCATGTGGGTTATGTAATGCCGAAATCTGTATGAAAATTCAAGTTTCGTATTTAATTCAAGAATATATTATATCTTGATTAAATTTTAGTTAACTTTATTTTTTTTATTTAGTATATAACAAGAAGATTAACAAAAAGAAAGGTGTGTTCAACATTGAGGCTGACGGCCACATCACGTTGAAACACCGGTTTCCTTACGATCAACCAAACCACTGAACCTGTTTAATACCTAAATGGGTGAACGCTTAGAACTACCAGATGCTTGTAATGGATAATAGCTCGAGATTAGTAATCGGAAAGCCGACTTTCAATTTCGATTGTATTCGTTATATTAACTTGAGAATTGAGAAAGGCATGTATCCAGCTATGTAAGACTTGTATCGTTAAACCAGTTTTATATCCCCCCACTAAATTCTTACAATCTAAAAACTGCCATTAAATAACCGGGAAAGGTTTTATAAACTGTAGAAAACGAACCATCGATCAATTTTTCTCAGAATTGTCAGGCATTTATTAGATTTATTTTTAAATTATCTATTTTAATGATTTGGCACTTTGGGTAAAACTAACTCTTGAAGGCATATCTTTTTATATTCAATATTTCGTGGCCGTAATTAATATTCAAATTGTATTTAGGAAGAAAATTAGCTTACACTAATGCTAAAAAAATGGTATTATGTTTTAGAGTATGCAATCAATATCCCATGCATCGTGTGAAGGCGACAAACTTTTAAAGATAAAGGGAGGTAATTGGAACTCGTGTGATAACAGTTGTGAAGTTGTGGCGAAATCTTCGTTGCCAATTTGTTTTGGCCTGTTTGACCAGGAAGAATAACACAGAAACAAGAAGGTAGGTTCAAACAGTGTATTAGAATAGCAAGAACATATATACAATAATAAGTATTAGTAATCAGCAAATAGAAGTGTAAGTCCGAACTGTATAGTTACGCTGCGTCTAGACCCTCATTGGACTGTGTTCTAGCTGCGTCCCCGAAAGTCACTCAGGTTAGCCGTTATTGACGGAGGAAGAGTTCATTCCTATAGAATAGAGCACCATAACAATAACAAATAAAACAATCTAGACTCATGCATACTTGTCATTGAAAAATTGAGCTTAATTACGAATTTGTTATTGCTTAATTTTTATATATTATACATGGCTGTAGAATAACGTTTAAAATGTATAATTACGATCTTCTGAGTCCTCTCGTTGTATTCTCTACAATTTGAACTTGTGGCTGATTATACTAAAGGCTTGCACGCATACATTTTCATTGCTGAAGAATAACATAAACTTGTAGCTGATCATTAATACTCTGTAGTGAGTTTGTCACTTCCTGAATGCTTCACACTTGTGTACTTGCACCAGACTATATTAGTGTTAGTTAAATGTAAATGTTTATCTAGCAGTGTGTTTCATCGTGGTCTATTCATATTTTAGTCTGATTCTCATGGGTTATCAGTAGCTCCGCCCCTATTTCACATCGAATAAATCGTTGAAAGAATAAATGTACAATTTAAAACAATTCATCAAATGATTTATACAGCTAATGTAATTATATCAAAATATTTACAATTATATTTGCACCAGTAAATTAAATTTTATGGGAAACATTGTAAGTAATTTTCTTGAAAAAGATTATTGACAATGGACAGTTCATTTTGAAATTGGTCTTCAAACGCTGTAATTTTTATGAATAGACAAAGCCATGCTGAGAAGCTTGCTTGTATTGCAATAGAACAATGTGAGGGTTACATTGTGAAATGTCAGAACGAAAATTTATGGTTTGTAAGCAAAAAAGGATATAGAAAAAAAAGGATGCTATAGTCTGAAAAATTTTGAATCCTAAAATAACTAATAAAAATACTTTATAAAAAAACAATGCTTCTTGAAATTTATCAAGTCATATGATTGCATAAAAAATGAACGTCATTTTGCATCCAAAAATTTTGCTTGCCTAATTATAGCCGATGCTACTGAACCAGTAATATTAGGATCGGGTTATGGATAGCGTGATCAAAGGACTATCTCCTATTAGCTAGTATGATGTGATTAAAGACAGATACAACACGTGGAAAATCACGTGAGTAAGTACATGTTGTCATATTCTAAATAAGATTTGATCGGAGAATGACTCTACCAACTGAATTCTTAGCATTTGCACAGATACCTTTCATATATTTCGTTTTCTGCTGTCGGACATGCGTAGTGAATAAAGTTTGTGTTGCGTTTGAGACAAGTAATTTGAAATATGAAAACTTTATGCTGTTGTTTCGAATAGTTTTATCACAGAATAGCTAATGGTTCGTTTTTCTAATAATATTTTCTACACCATTTAGAGTAAATCACTAGCTCTTCTTTGCCAAAAAGAAGAAGAACATTGAATACAGTTAGTATTGATGGGGATGTATTATCATAATACACAGATCTGCACAGAATAGTTTTGGTATATGGCTTATTACGTAAAGGCGCTTCAAATGTTGTACTCCACAAAATATGACAGGTCTCTGCAGTAGGTAGTAAGCGCCTAGAAATGTCGAGTAGAACACTTTATTCAATCTACATCGTTATCATTTTATTACTCAGTATAAATGAGAGCTTATGCCAGATAATGTCATTTGATTATTTCTTTCTTGTCATATCGTTTGTCTTTTCTGCTTAACCTCGCTCTTTGAAAATTAAACCCACTTCACCCAAGTAACAAAAATAATTCAACAAAAGTTTTCTTCTTCTTCTTCTTCTTCTTCTTCTTCTTCTTCTTCTTCTTCTTCTATGGGCCTTGTCACTTTAGGACGAAAGCGATCATGGCTTTCCACGTTCCCCTATCCCTGGTGGCACTCAGCACGCTTTCTCCTGTTACACCGCCCAACCTCCGTTCCGCCATCCACCCGCAAAGGCCAGTCAAGTACGTCACACGCTGTTTTCCCCTGTCTCTCCTTCCATCTATCTGGCCTGTTAGCATCAAGTTCTCCAAGCCTTCCTTCCTCATTGCATGTCCCAGAAACTTCAGCAGTCACTTCTTCAGAATTAATATCCTTTTCGTTTCCATGCTTTTCAAAACCTCATCATTGTTCACAAGCTCTATCCATGATATCCGCAGCTTCCTTCTGTAGAACCACATTTCAATTGTCTCAAGTCTTTCCTTCATCTTCGATGATATTGTCCAGCATTCACCGCCATATTAAGCCATATAAACTACAAGAAGACCGAATGCATAATAATCAGTAAAAAGAGGAGCCCAAAATGCCAATTACGAGTTGGGTATACTAAAATTAAACATGTGCAGAAATTTAAATACCTAAGAAATTTTCTAACAGAAGACGGAAAATGCGATACGGAGATCCGAAGGTTTATTGGCATGGACAAGGAGCATTCCAGAAGCTAAGCAAAGTAATAAGAGACAGGAAAATTTTGCATGAAGTGTTTCGTGAACTCTGTCCTTCAATATAGCAGCGAATACGGGATAATCATCAAAGATGAAGGAAAGACTTGAAGCAACCTAAATGTCGTTCTACAGAAGGATGCTTAGGATGCCATGAACGGAACAGGTGAGCAACGACAAAGTTTTGGAGATGATAGACACGAGAAGGAAACTGATACTTAACATCAACAAAAGACAGGTAAAAATTTTGTGACATGTAATGAGGAAGGAGGGTTTGGAGAAACTGATGCTTACGAGATGGATAGATAGAGGGAAGGAAACGCATGATATACTTGATGATAAACAGGATACCAAGCTGGGAACCTTACTAATAGCAAATTAATATGTAATTATGTTTAATGAAACACACTGTTTTCTCATTATTTTGTTGCAAAAATGGCTGCTTAAAGTGTTGTATTTGAAAAGCCATTTTAACATAGAAGTAACGGTTTATATTAGGTGAATTTCGGTATACCTAATAATTAACGTATGCTATTTAATATTTTTTAACTTATATTCAAACAAAAATATTTTTTAAGCATATTATCCATTAATTATGAATATGAAAAAACAAGATCTGCGTTTACTCTTCTTGCATTGGATCAAACTTGGGCACAGTGCCTCCCAAACTTTTTCCAATATCAAAAGAGCATGAGAAAATGGACCCACAAGTGATCAGACAGTACGAAGGTGATTTCAGAAATTGCGTATTCGTGATGTGTGCCTTGAAGTTGATGAATGTAAAAGATGGTCTTGACAACGAACAACTGAAAGCAGTTGTTTAGCAAAACCTACGTCAAAGTCTCAGACGCCTCAGTACCGGCACTGCAACAGTCTCCCGCCTTATGCAAAGCGTTGGAATGATGAAAAACTCGATAAATGGGTTCTTCATGATCACAATTAAAATCAAAAGCTTAGGCATTTCGATGCTATTTCTGCGTAACACCAATGATCCCTTTCTTGACGAAATAGTCTCTTGTAATGAAAAGTGAAACCTTTATGATAACTGTAAACAATCAGGTCAATGACTTAATCGTGATGAGTACCCCAAACATTTCCCATAGCCAAAGTTGCATCTCCAATGATTATGATAACTGTTTGGTGGTTCTCAATTGGTATCATCCACTACTACTTTCAGAAAATCTATCAGAGTTTTAATGCATAGCTTTACTGCAATCAAATTGCGGAAATGCACACATGCCTGCAAAAAAATGAGATATGCATTGGTGAATCGATGTGGTCCGATTCCGCTTTACGAGAATGCACGGCCACATGTTGCAAGAATGACGTTCCAAAAACAAGATTCAAGAGTTTAATAGATCCTCCATATTCTTCTAATCTTTCACACACTGATTATCAAATTGTAAGAACTTAAGCTTGTTTTAAAATGGTAAAATTTGGGAGACTTAAGCAGAGGTAGAATTAGCTTTCGGAGATTTCATTCCATCACAACCAATAATATTTTATCAACGAGAAATAAATAATCTTGTCGATGCCAGAGGTAAATAAATACCCAATGCTCGTATTTTGACTAATTTCGACATTTCAACTATCTGTTACCTTTTCCAGAATAAAATTGTATTTCATAAATCGGCCATTATTTTTCTAACAACCTATTATATATATATATATATATATATATATATATATTGTGTAGCAATCGGAGTCTAACCGTACTGATGAGCTGTAATACAGCGAAACACATCTGTCTGCGGATGACAATAATATATATATATATATATATATATATATATACTGTAATGGTTGTTACAATGTTTTTAAATTCATAGTATCACTACACAAAACATTTCTCATGTTTCGAAGCCAGCCCATTATGTTTTTGGCCTCTTCCTCAGGTGATTTTTTAGAAATGAGAAGTATCTAGTTGAAAAAGCGAGTTTATTTGTGTTGGATTTGTTATTTTTGGGTGTTAAAGGGGTTAGTCTGTATTTTGAGTTCCGTTGACCTTTTTCCCAGTCTTAGGGTTAATTGTTTGTTTTTGGCAGAGTTCATGATTAATCTATTAATCTTGAAAGGGCTGGTGCTGCTGGCGCCTAGCGTGTTATTATTTGGTTTAGGGGTTGGTAGGTGTTGTTTTGTTTTGGGGTTGGTTTCTCCTTAACTTAATGTATGTTATTTTGTATTGGGGTGTGTGCTTTTTTTTTGTTTTTTTTAATTTTTTTTGTTTTTTATAAAGTATATTTTTTATAAAATACACCCTTCATAGAAAATATTTTATAATATTCCATAATATTAAGCTATTTTATAATATTATAAAATATAATATTTTATAATATTTAAGAAATATATTTCTTTTATAAAATCTATCCTTTATACAAAATATTTTTTTTTTATTTATCTACTATTCTGTTGCAACTGCATTATTTTTGTTGGTATTGTATAGGGTTTGTTTTCTTTTGCGGGGGTTCTGTTTTTTTTTTTTTTTTGCTTACTTAAATTTTAGCGAGAAATATTTGCGATGTTCGCAATACGCTAGAGTGGCTACTGTTTTTCAAAGTCTACCTTTCTTTCAGATTGTTCAATCAGGGTGTGAGAGCGTAAATATTGTCATCATATATATATATATATATATATATATATATATATAAATTAAAGTATCTTTTCAAAATTCAAAAATGTTGAATAAACATTTCAACATGAAATCTTTAAGAGAGAATTCACGTCTCCTCAGCAACACAGTTCTACTTCAAAATGAAGAAAAAATGTTTAAGAAGGGGGAAAAATAACGGTTAAGATTTGAGAAATATACGTCACAAGGAATTTTTTCTAAAAGTCAGCCTATTTTTGGTTTTTATTATGTAAGTGAAGAGATGGGAGATTGGCATGCCTTGCTCAATAGACGGAGCTCGCCTCCTGTATCATCTTCTTATACTAAAAAAAATAATAATATTAACTAGGATCAGGATCTTGGAATTCACCTCCCTGCTTTTTCCATTCCGGATTAAAAAAAAAAAAAAAAAAAATATATATATATATATATATAGCCATCCGCAGACAGATCTGTCACAGCTCATCAGCATGGTTAGACAACCGATTGCTTCTTACTCAGGATTAAAATCTGACCCAACCGGCGTCAGTCAGTGATTCCACCCCTGAGCTACGGGCGCACGGTAGAAGGAGGCAAACTTTTTACAAGTGAAGAAAGAAGCAAGAAAATATTAAGAACATTCAAAACACTAATTTAATATATTGCTAAATATAGAAATATATTTATGAAAATTTATTATAAATTATAGTTTAGAACATGTACAAATTACAATTTATTACAAAAATGTACATTTTGTTACAACATCGAAAGAACAATGCCTCGAGAGGTAATTGATAATGATATCGAAACAAAATGTACACGTTGATTGTGAATTGTAATTTGTACATGTTCTAAACTATAATATATATATATATATATATATATATATATATAGGATGACAAAAACACTATACAGTTGCTTACAATAAAAATTAAGCAAAAGCAATTAATCAACAGTTCAGAGATTTATTATGAAAATGTTTCTGGATATTTCTGGTTAAAACAATAAAATTCTATTGTAAAAATTAGTAAATTAATTGCCTTAATTTATGCTTCATTCTACTTTACTTTTTAATTATAAGTAACTTTGCAGTTACTTTATTGCCACCAGTATAGATAGATAGATAGATAGATAGATAGATAGATAGATAGATAGATAGATAGATAGATTTTTCTAACCGCAGTTTAGATGTGGCACAAGGCCGAAAGTATAGGGTATCGATGAGGATTGAACTGACAACTCAATTGATATAGGTTCTAACATCCTAATACATTCTCTTGTTCAATACGAATAACCTATCACCATTTCTATTTCACAGATATGAATTTTAATCCTTTTTTGGGAGGGGATAATGTTACTCATTTTTGTGAGTACATTTTTAGCAGAGTATGCTAAAATTGCTGCCTTGTGCCAACCACAATTGATTTAATAAGTATCTCTACCTGGCTGCCATTGACTGAACCCGTAGTTATTGGGTAGTCGATTATGTAGGGACCAGTTAGTCACCCACTTTTTTCTCAGTCACTGTATCTTCGTGGCCTTGCAGTATTAAGACCATAATCGAGGTATCTAGTAACGGGATAAAGGTTATAAGCGGTCATCATCACCATCATCCTTACATCCATAATCGGAAGTAGTCATTGTGTTGTAGATCAGCTGAACACCAGGCCATTTTCCTCTACCAGTCGGAGACGTATTTATTCATGGGTTACATGTCTTCACAGAACCCATCCGTCACCAGGTCAAACCATAACCGGCATCCTCCAATTTGAAGCTATGCCTTGGTCACAGAATCGTGGTCAGATGGGTACACGCCGCCTTGGCTGTTGACTTCCGTCTAGAAAATTCTTCACTTAGCATCTGCATCATTGTGCTCGGTGGCCTTTAACCCTAAAAGAAAGTTCATCTACCGAAATAGTTTGTCTTAAAACCTATTTTGAGTCTAGCTACTTCCCCAATCAGAAAAGATATGTAATGTATTAGTTTAGATGCTGATGACCCCTCCGTGATATAGGTAGTATTATATAGTACCAGTACAGATAATATTGGTTTATATGGTCAGTCAGTTAAGTGCCATACGTGATACTCGCTTGGGCGATCATGTCTCGAAAGGGACATGGTTGATTTAGCAAAAGATTATCCTGCAGTAAGTTGCCATTACATTCTGCGATAGACTGGTTGCCAGCCAAGGCTATACAACCCTATCTGTTCTGTTATTTAACCCATAAGTAGAGGAAAGGGACAAATTATTACCTTTCTCAGCGGTATTTGCGCGTAAGTGAATGCAAGAAATTCAACTTGAATTCGAACTCGCCTACTTGATTTCACCACAACGCACCTGATACCTGACAAAAATATTTGTATAATGTGACGGAAATGAAATTCAAATATAGCACCTTTTTTTCAGTAGACTACTCTACGCCATAGCTAATAATATGTATATTTGTCTGGTACAACGACACTAGGATGGGATACTCAATTTGAATAGAAGTCATTTAAATATGCTGAAAACATTCTCTAGAGCATGTGCCTGATGCAAATATGATTGACAAGCAAGTACTGAGTATATTTTTTGTCAAATCTTCATGAAATTTGAATGTGTAATCGGAATCTATTTCACAATGCTTGCGAGTATAAACTATTACTCTATGACATGCGCCTGGGAGATGTTTTTGGCAATATTTTCTAAGCTTTACAGACCCTCTTTTCTAATCTACATTTGGATGAAGAATGTCAATATGTCGGATTTGAATTAAAGGTGAAAAGGGTGATGTTTTAGAGAAAATATTTGTACAAATCGTGAATAAAAAATGTTTCAGCTGTCAAAAATGGACGATATTTTTGTTATTTTCAGTTGATATGTAAAATCTGTTAAGCAAAAAAATGATATTTGGTTTAAAAGAGTACCGTGTTTTAGTCTTCCCTTCTTTCTTAGATTTAATCCCTGGAACTTTATGATAATAGATCATCTTTTTAACCTACGGTGAAAAGGGAAATATCAAAGGTCAACATCAATCGGAAAATAACTGTAGTGGCTGGAAAAGGCTATTTATTAAGCCGAATTTGACCCTTACTTGGTAACCTATAAAAATAACACTATGCGGATTAGAGTTCTCTGCGAGTCTCAGAACAAGAAATTGGAGAACTGAGTCTGAATTTCAGTAGAATTCGTTGCATTCACAAATATCCTTGATAAAGGTATTGATCCGATGTTTTTCTTATAGGTTAAATAGCAGGACAAATTGAGGTCTATAGCTTCGTTTGACAACGAGTTTACCACAGAATGTGATGGCAACCTACTAGGAGCAAATCTTCGACCCAGTCATTTATGTGTTTCGAGTCTTGATTGCCCAAGCGTGTAACACGTATGGCACTTAACTGACTGAATGATTATTCAAATTTCTGTCTTGTCTTGTTGTCGTTTGCACTCATAAACTTGAAAAAGGAAGACATATCTGCTTTCATCTCTATGGTTTAAATATAAAAATAGACTTGGTCATCTTGCCTTGTGTAGCAACTAGTCTTTGAGATAGAGAATAAATTCTGGACTTGGGTAACCATTGCTCTACACGTCGTTCTATTCCTTGTAGTGCTTATGTGCCTCAACCCAAATCATGCCAGGAACTGACTTGGCATAAAACGTCCTTCAAGAAACCTACTGCAGGTTGGAATTAAGGTGGTCTCCGTTTGCTTTTTAAATATACTAGTATCATAGCCCGGCGTTGCCCGTGCAACTCAGCACATTTCAGTAATAAGAGAAGATGCCACTTTTTATTTTATATATATATATATATATATATATATATATTGTTTGTTTGTTTGTTTGAAAAAAACACTTTGTTTAAAAAAAACATTTCTTTTATTTCAAAATCACGGGGAAAAATATTCACATTTTTTGTTGACCAAATGAGTTTTTAAAACGTCGGAATAAAAATTAAATATAAAGGTTTTTTTTAATAAAAAAATATTTTAGTCGCGTTTGACACGTGTGATTTGATTTCTGTGACGTAATTCAGTAACCATCTTAGATCTTAGATGTTTTACAGAGCAAAATTAAACTATCTTATCTATTAGCCAAAAAGTGCGAAAGGGCAAATTGCTAAACTTAAACTCAAAAAGTATGTGTCGACCTGGCTTCCCTGTAGATATGTGTCCCTAGAAAGTTTGAATGGTGTAGCTTAAAAAATGTAGGCGTGCATAGGGAACAGTCACACTCAGACTCACAGATTGCCTTTAATATATAGAGATATACACCGACTGTTGCGATTCCCGTTGCCTCTGGTTTCACTTCAGATGAATGCTTTATCACAGACCGCATCAACGATTGATAACTTTCTTTTTAATCGTGGTATTAGTAACAAACAATAGCTAGTTCAAACGGCAACCACCCGATCCCTATATAATCCAGTTTTGTCAAAGAAAAACTTTTTTTATTTGCCTTCATCTAGCTTATTTATTTACAGCGAGCAAGTAAGTACTTATTTTCTTGTTTAAATGTAGACATTTGGACTCCCAGGTCAATAAAAATGAGTACCTTTCCACAATAAAAAGTGTGTTGTATTTTCCTATAGAATTTACAATTAGCTACCGTTTTGTATCGTTTCCTTTCTAAATATATCAACTGGCTTTGATACTTCCTCCAGAGACAAAAACATAATTTTCTACACAGTTGCGTGGATCTTATTAAACTTAGATCGCTGTCTGGTCTCTTTTTTTCGCTAAAATTTGAAGTAAAGAATTATTGGAAATAACAGACGAAAATCATTGAAGAGTCATATAGAGACCATATAGCATCTTTTAGTCCGTTGAAAAAAATTCTAAATGCAGATTTGAACTGTAACCTGTCTCCGTACTTTGAATGTTTTAACTGTTTGAGATTTTGAAAGTAGAAATGAATCCAGTCGATCATATAATCTGCCATTCTTTACCATCGTTAATATATCCTTGTATCCCAGTTACCGATGATTTAATCAGTGCAAATGTTATGCAGTTGTCAATAGGTGTATGTGGAATTAATATATAAATGATAAATGGATCCACAGGTGACGTAACACACAGTGGTTTGAAAAGAGAAACCAGGGAGTCGAGTTCGAATCTCGGTCGAGTTCGTTATGTTGCCTTTCGCCCAAATATATTTTAGAAATGCATGAATCCATCTCTTCTTTCCCCATTTATGGGTTAAATAGCACGGAATAATATTTTCTCTAATCTTGATTGGAAACTACTCTAAAGATCTTCTTTTTTATGTGGAATGTTTTTTCAGGACGTGGGCGATCAAGGCTCTCCACAATTTCCTACCCTTTGTGTTATGTCGTCAAGTATAAATGAATAACTCAACAACAGAATCAGAATATGAGTTGTATTTCGCGGAAAGACGGTTAGTATGTACAGAAGTGATTAGTAATATTTACAATAGGAAAGATACAAGAGTCCAATCCGTCGTAAGACGTGTGTATACGTGATTACTTCCGGTACGCCACCGGAAGTGTGACTAACTCTTCACTGACTCGCACTGACTCTTCAGTAACTCATTAGAAACTCTCAAGTGACTCTCTACGACTGTATTTACTAGCCTTCCCACGCAAGGCTGTATGTGACACATGGTCATTTTATTGTGGGTATTACCGGCTATATAGCCGGGCCAACAAATATCTGTCTATTTTTCCCCAGTCGTGGTTCTACCCTTCGGCGGAACCACGACTGGGTTATTGCTCTCTGCTCGGAAGCAGAGAGCGCCCTCTACGCGAAGGCAGAGAGCTGACAGTGTCGTAAAGTCGTCAGTCTAGTGACTCTCTACGACTGTATTTACTAGCCTTCCCACGTAGGCTGGATGTGACACATGGTCATTTTATAGTGGGTTTTCCCGGCCATATAGCCGGGCCAAAAAATATCTGTCTATTTTTCCCCAGTCGTGGTTCTACCCTTCGGCGGAACCACGACTGGGTTATTGCTCTCTGCTCGGAAGCAGAGAGCGCCCTCTACGCGAAGGCAGAGAGCTGACAGTGTCGTAGAGTCGTCAGTCTAGTGGCTCTCTACGACTGTATTTACTAGCCTTCCCACGTAGGCTGGATGTGACACATTGTCATTTTATAGTGGGTATTCCCGGCCATATAGCCGGGCCAAAAAATGTTTGTCTATTTTTGCCCAGTCGTGGTTCTACCCTTCGGCGGAACCACGACTGGGTTATTGCTCTCTGCTCGGAAGCAGAGAGCGCCCTCTACCCGAAGGCAGAAAGCTGACAGTGTCATAGAGTCGTCAGTGACTCTGTACGACTCATTATTTAGTCGTCCCTCCCAGTAAAGGCAACATATGACACATGGTCAGTTTATATCTGGGATTTCCGGGCTATATGGCCCGGCCAAAAAATGTCTGTCTATTTTTGCCCAGTCGTGATTCTACCCTTCGGCGGAACCACGACTGGGTTATTGCTCTCTGCTTGGAAGCAGAGAGCGCCCTCTACCCGAAGGCAGAGAACTGACAGTGTCGTAGAGTCGTCAGTCTAGTGACTCGGTCCGACTCCCCTGTAGAGAATCTACCATTGCTATATATATCAATGGGAACAGTCCATTTGTAGTCAAATAGGAGTGGCGCCCTAACACTTTGTAACTCTTAGTATGATTAGTCATGAATCATGTTCTGCCAACCGTTAATACAAGCTTGTTAAGTAGATAAGATGTTGCTTTCCTGTGCTCTTTATATGTCCCCGTGAGTGTCGAATTTGAAAGCCCTATTTCCTCATTATTTCCTCAATTAGAAGTGTTACTTTCTGATTCTAAGTATAATTTTCCTCTTTGTTTTTATTTTCCCTAAGATTTTGTCATTGCTCATGTGTTTAGTACATAGTATTCTCAGCATCCGTCTGTAGAACCACATTTCTCTTGCCTCAAGTTTCTTTCCATCTGTGATGAGATTAGTAGTGAATGCTGGACTCTGAACGTAGTAATTCAATAATAGTAGCACCTGGTACGGATATGAAAGACATTAATAACGCACAATGACTAATATTAAGTAATGTGAGTTCGTCAATATGCTCCTCTCAGAGATTGTTTTAACTTTTAGGGGACAGACCTTATATATACTTTTTACGATAATTGTTATACCGATAGGCAGTTTAAGTTATTTTGTAAGTAAACTATGCATGCATTTTTTTTTCTATGCAGATTTCATTAAAAATGACAGATTAGATGTGATGGTTCGGTTTTTATGTAATTTTTCGTGTGGTCTTAATATCTTTATTCTTTTGAGGACATAAATTATATAAAATTGTTTAAAAGTTTTGTTTATCCGAAATCTTTCGGTTATACTTTTAGCCATTTACGAGGATGAATGTTACTTTATGTGTAACAGAATCTAAGTTTTGTTATGTATAATTTGAAGTAATCGTATGTGCAATGTACCGAACACGGTAAGTATGTTGTTAGCGTGTTCGTAGTTGATGTTATTGAGGGTTAAATTTTTTGTTTTTATTAATAGGGCCTTCATTACTTTTAGTCCTTTTTTTTTTTTTGCATGTGGTTGATGCTATGATATTTGTGTTGCCAACGAGTATATTCCGGAAAGAGTTTGGCGGGTCTCTATGTGAGATCAAACTGAGCTCATTTGATAGAGATGTAGTGTGGGTCTTCGAGTTAGTTACGTAGTGCTATGACCGATATAATTATCTAAGAAATTAGAATCAAGAACGCAGTTTTTCAAAGGGCACGTGAGTTTCTTTTCTTTTTCTTTTTTGTGAAAATTTTCTACATATATTATGTCTGTTTGATACTAAGAAGTTTTTTGTTATACATCGAACTGTTGTACTTTGTAATTATATAATTCACCCCGCTTTTTCTGTGTTGATATAAAGTATTATATCTGTCTATACTTCAAAGATGGGGGTGTATTTATATTATTTACACTGTTCGGACTGTTGACCTCTTCATTATTACCATGTTTACGATGTTTCGGTCGTTTTACACTCCGGCCTTTACCAGGTGCTAGGAATTTCAAATAAAGGATTCGGTTTGAACTTCTTAGCAACTGAAGAAGGCCGGAGCGTACAAAGGCTAAAACGTCATCAACATGTCAATAAAGATGAGGACATTAGTCCGAACAATGTAAATAATATAAAATAATACACCAATTTATACTAGTTTCAAATTTGTATATACATACATCTTATGATACCAAACTCTTACATATAGAAGGTCTATTTTTTAATTTAAAATATATAGACGGTATAATATAGGAAGTATAATATACAGAAGGTATAATATTATATTATAAATATATTCTATAACTAGCAGTATAGCCCGGCGTTTCTCGGGTGTAATAAAAGCTTTAAAACTAATCCATGGTCCTGGAGCTCAGACTCTTTGGACGTTGGCACGAAGACTAAAAAGCAATAGTTGTTTCCAGTTAAAGCGAAACCGTAGACTGAAAGAAAAATGAATGGATGTAAGTCAAATTTTGATTTCCTGATATCGATATTAAATACGTTCTTTTCATCGTAAACTGAATTTTAAAGGCTAAATAAGTCCTCTGAGTAAATTGTATCATGGCTGAGACTAAGAACTACAATTATACCTACTTAGAGAAAAACCCGAAGCAAAACCTAAAATAAAAGGGCTGAAAAAAATACAGACATACAGGCAGATAAACAAACATGCACACACACAAATATCTTGCCTTTTATGTATATATATATATATATATATAATCGATTTTCTGCACTATTGTAAGAACTGCAACCTTGAAACTTCTGAATATTGTTTCTTATGTCTTTCTCTATGGGTGTATCAAATTTGATTAAAATCGGACCACTCCTATAACCCGATGTTTTCGATTGTCGATTTTTGATATTTATCGGGGGGTACCTCGACACAAAACCTAGCTAAGAACATTCGCAGACGCTTATAGTACAGAGGGAGGGTGATAGACGGGTAAGGATACCGAGAATGAGGGTTGGGTAGATGAGAGTGTTCTGAGAATAATTGGGAGTTAGAGTGATAGGAGGTGTCTATTGATCCTACATTTACACACCTGGAGATTGTAGCTGTCGGGAAAGCAGACTTGTGGAAGGGAATTCCACAGGCGGGAAGCGCGAGAAAAGAAGCTGTTGGAGTAGAATTTACGGTTACATCTTATCTGTTTAACTGTAAAAGGGTGGGACGTAGTTGCTAATCTAGTATCTCGTGTAAATTCCTGCTTAGGCGGCACCAGTGCTCTGAGTTCATTGGAGCAGAAGCCATGAAAGTACTTGTAGAAGAGGCACAGAGAAGCCACATCACGCCAGTGAGAGAGTGGTTGCAGCCGGTCTGCCAAGTCAGTATCAACCACGTTACAGATCCTCCTTTGTATTTTGTCAAGAAGCCCAAGGAGTGCAGCAGGGGCACCCGACCAGATCTGGCAGCAATATTCAATACACTGGCGGATGGTAGATTTGCATATCTGCAGAATAGATTCAGGTGGGAAAAACTTCCGGGCTCTGCACAGAGAGCCGACTTTCATAGCCGCAGATTTGGCAATGGATTCGATATAGTCATTCCATTTGAGGTCCGCCGAAAGTGTAAGGCCAAGGAGGCGTAGTATTTTACTCTCTGGGAGGCTAGTCTGTCCCATGCTAATGGGAGGTAGATGAGATTGTCTATGGTGGTTAGTTGATAACAGCTTCGTTTTAGAGGCATTGAAATTTACTAGCTATTTCCTATCCCAGGCCACTATGGATTGGAGGTCCTTTTCAAGCACGGCAGCGAGGTTCGCTTTGTCGCCCACACATGATTTTTGATCGATGCGAGAGTAGATTGTTGTGTCATCTGCATACATGCCAACTTGGGATTTAATGGCGTCGGGGAGATCATTAATGTAGATCAGAAAGAGCGTGGGACCTAGAATAGAACCTTGAGGGACGCCCGCGTTCGCATGGTAGTTTTGGGAGGCATGCCCATTTAATACCACCTTCAATGTGCGGTTAGAGAGGAATAACTGGATGAGGTCAAACAGGTGTCCAGTTATCCCGTAGCTCCGCATTTTGCACAAGAGACCAGCGTGCCAGACCCTGTCGAACGCTTTGAAGATATCCAAGGCAACGGTTCGGGCTTCGCCATTCTTGTCAAGTGCCTGGTATATGTACTCGGTAATGGTCGTTAGCATATCAGCAGTAGACCTGGTGAAGCGAAACCCGTACTGTTTGTCAGTGAGAAGTCTGTGCGCCGTGAGATGCTGAATCACCTCGGCGTTGATAATGGCTTCGAAAACTTTGCCAAAGATCGGAAGGAGACTAATAGGACGGTAATTGGCGGGGTCTGAGGGTCCGCCAGAATTCTTAAATATAGGAACTACACAGGAGGACTTCCAACAGGCAGGAAAACAGGAAGCAGATAGGCAGAGGTTAAAGAGTTTAGAGAGGACAGTGGAGAGTTCTGGGGCACATTTCTTCAGTACTATGACTGGGATTCCGTCATCGCCGCTCGCTTTGTGTGGGTCAAGTTGTGCAATTATCTTGGCGACCAGCGAGGGTGTAATGTGGACGTTATTTAGTTGAGCCTTAGTTCTGGGTGGGAAGTCGGGTGTAGGTATGCGTAAATAACAGGACAGAGTGGGCTCTATTGCTTTGGTTAAGAAACAGTTTTAGAGAAAGAAAAGTTTGAATTAAAACCAACCTGAAGTGTGTTAAGTTCCGTCAATTTATCTTGCTCAAGTCAAATAACTGGTGCTGAGTCGGCAGTACATGTAGTACCCCTACGACTCTCATGGATTACGGGACGCATGATCTCGATAAAGTGTTTGAAGCGTTATAGAGAGGTTACGAAAACGGTTTTTATAGGTTCGCAACAATGCTACAAATATTTTGCCTTATAATGTTTCATAAACAGAAAACTGAAATACATTGGATCTAGATAGAACGCGTATTTAATATCAAAATTAATGATTTTCCACTAAACGAAATACAAAAGAATTATACCCTTTTTTATAAAAAAAATATACCTTCTATATTATATCTGTTATATATAATGTATAATGTATTATATTCTATATTTCTATATACACTGCCGATCATAATTATCAGACCACTTCAGTTTAAAACAAATGATGTATTTTATACTATTTCTAGTATTTATTGCTAAGTGGATAATTCTAAATTAAAATAAAATAGTTCTTTTGTTAATACTGCACATTAACGTGTGCATCAATTGAACTGTTCTGGTGTCCCGTTTTTGTGCTCTCTTCCCCATGTTAGTCTCTTCTTCTTATTGGCTGGCCGAAGCAAGTCTTCCTGACTGCCTGGTAAAATTTTGCAAGGTAATAATAATAAAAGAACCATTCTATTTTCATGCGCGGTACATGCTTGGGCGATCATGTCTCTTTCGAGACATATAACACGACCTCTGGCTGCATCCAGTCAACCTCCCTGACATTTGGCCGATTCCGCCCACGTTGTGTTGTTGATTTCGGATTTTCCAAAAATCGGACCTCTTATTAACACTTGACTAGGCTGGTGTAGACAGCAAGGAATTGGTATATGATAAAAAATAGTTTCAAAGACCCGGTGTAGATTTATATATATATTTATATACATATATATATATATCAAATAATTAAAAAATTGTGCTGATATTTTGACAGGTTTAAACAAGTGTTTTAAAACCCATAACTCTCAGTATTATTCTGCGAAATTAAACGTTTATAATTTTTTTCTTTATACAGCTTTATTTTAGTTTTTTATTTATAAAGCGTATTTACAAATGCATATTCATAGTTTACAACTATAAATATGTCCAAAGATAGATCAGCCGTGGTCAAACTGCACACAAATTTCGTAGATATAATGAACAGTTGACACTTTCTGGTGGAACTGGATAGATTTACTGAGTGGTCTAAAATGTGCAAGCGAAAAAATATACAACTTCTTCCGTGACAGTGAATTATTACATGAACTGTTTACAAGATATGTAATTGCAAATACCACAGTTTCCAATAACTCTAAACAAATGCTAATTCTAGGATTTTTGTAAACTGTTCTCAATCGAATATATATTTCTACTCCAACGTATCACTCAATGTCAAATGGACAAGATGAACGGATGTGGGGTACTTTTAAGAGAGCTTTGAAATAAATCAAGTTATGAAAAAGTGAGTGAAGAAAGACCACAAAATTCTTAACAGTTTGTCGTATATCGCCAAATCCAATATACCGTCAATAATGTAACCGGCAGAATTAATATTTGCAAGAATAATTAAATCGGTGTTCAACAAGTTGTTACCAAGACAAAAAATAAAACCGGATAAGAAAAAAAAAACATTATTTTGTTTCAAAGAGACGGAAAAGAGTTTTTCAGAGTGTATAATGATGGAAAACGACGTAATAATCTCACGAAGATGATCAACATGGTGAAAAGAAAAAATGTGAACATAAAAGACATTATAATCATTTGGAAAAAGTTTACTGAAAAAAGGTCCAATAAAATGAAAGAAACCAGTACGGTATGATGTTTCGGTTTTTCATCACCTCAAGAATTCGTTGAACATACAAGTACGATTTCTTTAATAATCATATCGCCCCAAGCAAGGCAGTTTACTGCCGCTGATGCACAGGGGGTTACATAAGAGGAAATTTATGAGAAAGTGTGACAGGTTATAGGGGGTGTCAGGAAGTGGGTAAGAGAAGGATGAGAATACTGAATATAATGAGAGTAGAGTGGACGGAGAAAGGAGCAGGAGAAAGAGGATGCAAGTAAGCATGATAGAAGATGGCTATTGACGTTACATTTTAATTCTTGGTGATTTTAGCTGTCGGGGAAGCTAGTAAACTGAAGAGAATTCTACAGGCTGGAAGTGCGAAAAAAGAAAATGATGGAGAAGAAGTTGCGTTTACATTTTATTGGTTTCACAGTAAAAGGGTGGGACCTAGTTGCTAATCTAGTGGCTCGAGTAAATTCATACATAGATCACCAGAAAAAGAAAACGAAAAACAGAAAAACTGGAGGCTGATCCTAAACTCACAAAATACAATGTTAAGTAGATTGGCAAACTCACCAAAAAGAGGATGGGAGATCATTAATAAATTATATATTTACTAATAAAATGAAAATTCAAAGGGGGTATGTTGTGAAGTAAATAGTCTACCCCCGGTGACACTAATGGACTAGTGTAGGCGCTTAAGTAAAGAACTATACGTAATCAAAATCGTTAGAGTCAGTCTTCAGATTATTTCTTACGGACGTCACGTCGAGTGCCTCAGCAAGACTTTATACTATAATCGATAGAGAACGAGTTAAAACAAAACATAGAATGCTATTATTAACGTTAACACATAACGAGTCCTTTGAATTTATCATTATTAATTCAAGGTACGGCAACTCGATCGATAAACGTATTATTGATCTTAAATGAGGCATAATACAGTTTAGGACAATCGCGACAATTTTAAATGAGACAATGGAATTATTTCTTTACGAAAGAAAAGATTGTTAAAGAAATACGAATGAATACACGTATTAAACAAATCAAACATTATATAATTACGAACTACAGTGCTGATTTGCCTGTAGCAAGGAATACAAATAGCAATCTTGCAAGTATTCTTTTAATCTATCCACAAGTTTATTAAATCGCTTTATAGGTGATGGGGGTGTAATATGAAGGAAGGTTGTGTAGTAAACCCAGAGTAAACCTTCATGTAGAATTTTGAGGTCTATTAAAAGGTTATGCAAGCAGAGATCACAGAAAGAATTACACAAAACATTATAAATTCGTATTCATTGGCAACTGAAACTTCACTTTAGAGAAATCCACTTTGATAAAGTTTATTTTTTCCCAAAAATGGAATATTTAGAGAAACAAAGATCAGCTTTAATTATATCAGATCACAATACATATGAAGTCAGATTTAATTATAGCAGATCACGATACATATGAAGTCAGATTTAATTATATCAGATCACACTACATATGAGAAATCGCTTTGTCCTTCATGCCGTGCACGATCTTAGCTGTCCTCAAATAAGGTTTTGTCATTTTATTATGTCGCCCACTCCATGTTCATTTACACAAGCATGATGGGCAAGTTACTTGATCTTTTCCTCACTCCCTCTTTATTTCAGTCTGTAAAATTCTTAAGTCCTCTTTTCTCTTTATTTGCCATAGAAACATCATCTTTCTCTTCTGAGTCTCGCTATAAGGATCAATTTTTGTTTTCATTATGCGTTAAACTTCCCCGTTATTCATGTATTCAGTCCATGATATTGTCAGCATTCTTCTCTAGAATTAAATATCTTTTTAAATCCTCTTTTTTGAAAGGATTTTTCCATTCAATGCTATTTAGGCGAAATGGTATTGCAAAACATTTTTGATATTCTTTGTTTATAATGACAAGTGTATGTTTCTTAATACACATCTTAGATTTTTGGCAGCCTTCTCTATTTCAATGTGTTTTAAGTGATAGAATTTCAGTCCTCTGTTAAAACCTTTCCACTACTGTCATTGTTGCAGATTGCGCATCAGCACAAAGTAATATTCTCATGTTAATTTAATGACCCTACTCGTCCATGTCGATTGAAGGCGTGTTAAAAGAGCGCGCGAGAATTATCAGTTGATTGCTAGTTCTTATAGAACTGTCCTGCTATTCTCTCATAACTGGCAGGAGAACAGATGGAGGATTCATATCTATTCATCAGAATCCGGATGATGAATTTTGCTATGTGACTCATTAAGCTGAATTTGGAATTTACATTCATTTGCACCTGGCTTTTAAGGCAGTGCCATGAAAATCGATCTTCTTAGGTTTCCAGAATATCGCCGCTGTTGTTGATTTCATTTATTATTTCGATAATTTTGTCTACATGGAATTTGTCTAACGCTGTCAGCATCTCTATTACAATACCGCCTGGTCCTGTTACTTTGTTTCTGTTCAATTTGGCCAGTGCAGCTTCCACTTCGGCTTTTAGTATTTCCGACCCGTCGTTATTTCTGTGTATTGTCACTTGCGATCTCTTGTCCGATATATTCATCCCATCGCTTTCTGTTTCTCTAATATGAGTGTGTCATCCTTGGATTTTATATATTCTGTTAATGAGCATGTCCTTTGACCTGTTAGTTCTCATATTTTTGTACATGTCTCCTTTATTAGTCGTGCTCAATCTTTCTACCCCTACACATTTGTCTTTGAGCCATTCTTCTTTAGCCTATCTGCATTTGCTTCTTATTTCCTTGTGTAGTTTTTTGTATTCCATTCCCTGTTTTGGCATTGTTTTCCGCCTCTTTTAAATCATGTTGAGAATTTCATACTTTCTTTTTACGTCTGTTTTCCTTTGGAATGATGTCGTTTGCTGATGTCACTAATGCTTCCTTTAGTATGTCCAATCTCGTGTTCTGTTTTCCGATTTGTTACTCGTATTTCTTTATTAACTCTGTCTTTAAATTTTTCATCCGTTTTTTGAGGCCGTTCACTAGTGTGTTGTTTTTCAGTCTGGGTGTAGACTTCTTCAGTTTCCGGAATTTTATCCTTCGTTTATATATGAACGAGAGGTGGTCGCTTCCGCAGTCTACACTCCTGCCTTTCCGAATCTCCTATTTATAATGATGTAGTACATTTGGTTTTTCTTGTCTCTTCCTAGGATTCTCCATATCCGTAATCGTCTTGAGTGTTCTTGAAACCAGTTGTTAGTTACTACGTAATCATTCGGTGTGCACCATTGGACCCATTTTTCTCCGCGGTAATTGCGGTCTCCTAGTCCGAAATTGCCAACTGTTACACCTTCATTCTCTTTGACTACTTTGGCATTCAGGTCTTCAAAGATAATTCTTATTTCTTGTAATTTATACTGGTTCTTGGCGTTGTTCAATATGGAGTAGAAATAGTGTATTTCCTTCTCAGTGTTTTGCGTTGTCGGTACATACACTAATCTAATAGCTATTGATTTTTAATCCTTTCTTCGCTTTAATTTATTATCTTTCTTAGAAGTTACTGTCGTTTTCTTTATGTGTAGGTGTTTTTAATCAAAGCTGTGTTATCGTCATACGCTTTTATAATTGAATACACTGATCTCAATTTTGTGAAAGTATGGCAACATATCATGTGTTTATTATGCATAATATGAGAAATGCTGACTGGTTTTCTTCTCAAGAAAAAAAATGAATATAATCATATTCTTCTAAAAACTGAGTTTTAATACTGACAAATGTTAACAGCTTTAGGTTACTTCGGGATTGATACGTTAACTGAAATGATCAACTATGTGTATGCCAGTCATTTAAGTATCATACGTGATACATGCTTGGGCGATCATGTCTCCTTCGAGACATAACTGACTGGGCAGAATATATTCCCGCTGTAGTTTGCCATTATTTTCTGCGGTAGACTGGTTACTAACCAAGGGTATAAAATCCAATATCTCCTACTATTTAACCCATAAAGCGGGACTGCTGAAAGCAATGTATTGATACTTTCCCCAAGGGTATTTGCGGGTAAGAGAATTCAACTGGAATTCGAACTCGTCTCTCTTTTCACTTTGAGTTGATATACACTGTATTTTTTCAAGTACACTAAAATATGAAACTTTTTGTTTTGTTTGACACACTATACTGGTTATTGCTAGTTTTGTGTTTATAAATACAACACAATAAAACATCAACATATTTTTTGCTCCTACATGAAGATTTTAAGGAGGACAAATCTGCCACGATGAAAATTATTGGACACGATATTTCTGATATAAAACCTGAAAAATATGTAAAATTTACAATATATTACAGAAAATGGAAAACCGCTAACCTTGTCGTTTCTAACCAAAATATTCCTACCAAATCGAAGCTAGCAATGACCAATACAGAGTACCAATTTCAATAACCAGTACAAGATTGCATGTTTTATTGTCACAAATCAATTACCTATAGTGAACATATTAACACATCATTAAGTAAAGGCGTTATATGTCACCTGTCGAATCAAAGTGCTATTAAAAAGCATTTACTAACCCATAATTAATCAGAACCCCTACGGAAAATTCTAGTTGATAACAGAAAAATCCTTTTTAAATCATTTAATCATGCTCATCTTACTATTAGAGAAACCCTTCTCCTGCTATCAATCTGACCCTGTTCAGTAGCGGAGATAGAGTGATAAGTATTTTTGAAAAATAAAAAGGACTCTCACGTCAATCCAGCCATGCATGGCACGTAACTGCTGAAAACGGTCACTCTTCCATAAAAGTCTTCACACAATAAAAACATGTGTAGTACAACATAACTATTTCTCGATGTTCCCAAGTTTCAATTATAATATATATATATATATATATATATATATATATATATATATATATATATATATGTGTGTTATAATTGAAACTTGGGAACATCGAGAAATGAATAATAAAATCATCTGTCAACGTTACAGCTCATTTCTTTGATCTTTCAATTATAATACGCGAAAAATTATCTGTAAGTATGAACGAAATTTATTAAAGATAAGCAGATACAATTTTTGCAGGTTGTTTAATCTGACCTGTCTAAAAGAACATCGGCTGCCTAAATACACAAATATATATATATATATATAATTATTATTTTATGACAAGGTACAAATACGACAAAATTGTATCGTTGCATCTAGGTGACCATCTTTTTTAAACTCCAAACAAAATTCGGGATTTTCGTTTTTCTGTTTGTTTTTTGTTAATTGTTCAATTTCTCAATTCCTCCTTTGAACACATAATATTTATCTTACGATTTATTAATAAATGGAAGAATATTGCCGATATTGACAGTGAAAATAAATTTCTATGAATATTTTAAACTTGTGTCATCAAAAAGCAGAATTAGTCTTTAGTAAATCGCAGAAATCTTTACTTCCGCGAACATCAAAGCTTGATTTTTTATCATTATTTCATTCGAAGTAACATACTAAAGCCTCATAAATTCAAATGATTATAGATTGTAACAAAATAAGAGAAAATGACATAACATTAAAGAGAACAATAAAAACGTGGATTAAGAACAGAAAAGATAATGATTATTATTAACTATAACTGGAAAATCTTTTAATTACTATTATAAGTCAGAGGAAAACGCACTAAAAGACATTTTTCTTAATTTTCTGAATAGGAGCAAAGGAAAAGAAAACAAAACAAAAAAAATAACAAATGGTATTTCTCGGTTGTTATTTTAAACCAGAGAAAGAAGAAGACGAAAGAAAAGACTTAGATATGTTTTAATGTCAGGGAGTGCCACGAACAATGGACGCTGGTTTCGGCCACCCATGGGAACTTAACAATTGTCATTCTAAGCCTAAAAGAAAGAAATAAGTTCAATTGTTGTTTTTCGCTGGGCATTTGTAATAGCCGAAAAGCGATGTTACTTTTTATTATTGTATCCAATTGTCTTGCTAGCGTGAATTGTGAAAAGAATTAAGATAACAAGTATCTGATTCCGAGTAACTCAGAGAAGAGACATTTTTACTTGACATCAAGGTAGAGCAGATAACGAAAATATTTTCCATCGACTGAAAATGTCGGTGACCCAGAAATGGATATTAAAAACGCAGATGCGGAAAATTCTCATCTAAGTAACAATGTCACCTTGTCACCTTGTTTTGGGTAAAGCCATTTCAAAAAGTTTAATAGCGATTGTTTAAGAAAAAAAATAAATCCCCGAAATTGTTTCGTAAGAAAGAAAATTCTGAGAAAGAAAATTCGCCGGTTAAGTCCAGCCCAGAAAAGGGGTATGGGAAGATGACGTCATAAGACTGAGAGGAATCTCATTGGTCCTGTGAACCAGCGCCGAAAAGGGGAGACGATCAGCAGTTGACGTCATGGAAAGAAGACTAATCTCATTAGGTAAACCAAAGACACCAACGAGTAGCAGCTAACCTCAGCATTCTATTGGTTGCCGAGATGAGGGGTTAGACACTCAGCGACTGTCGGCCGCACACCATAGCATGGGCATAAATACAAGGTCCAAAGAGACCAAAAATGAGTTCCAGTTAAATTTCGAGTTGGATTGCAGTTGAATTGGAGTTGCCAGTTGAATTCCAGTCAGCTCCCGGCTCAGAGATGTAACGACGAAGATAGGCACCATGTTGTTGCAGGCCAACCTAAGTTAAAAACAGACAAAAAGAGAAATTGCAGACAAACTTTTTGAGGTCGCCAACTGAATGCAGTATTCAGTTGCAGTTAGAGTTAAGTTGCAGCTCGGGTAGTGGAGAGTTCGGGTTCCCGGATCGGAGAAGTGGTTTTAGGGGGATGGTTGCCACGTGGTTGGGTGCCAACCGTGGGAGGTCGCCGCCTTCCGGGGACACTTCCCGGCTGGGAGGGTGGGGGGACGGAGGGATGGTTACCGTGCCGTTGGGTGCCGACCGTGTGGGTTGCCTGTTGCCGATCGGCCGGCCAGAGTTGGCAGACGGACACGAGGAGACTTTGCAGACGAGGTTTGGGGGAGCCAGGTGAAGAGGGATTTTGGTGGGAGTGGTCTGGCCCGGAGCGAGGAGTCGTCCTCGATTCTGTTTCCGAGGACGAGCCGCGCTGGCCTGCCCACGACCCGGAACTTCGGCGGTTTCCGCGACATTCCGGAGAGCAAGTGTCAGGTTGACTGGACCTGTAACGAACTTGAGCTCTGTTCGGAGCTGCGAGCTGCGGCCGGCCAGATTTCTAGTTGTTGCTTGTGAGAGTGGTTCGATTTGCTTGGGAGACTTCCGTTCCGCTGCCGGTTTGGTGGAGGCAGGGGTTGGGAATAGTCCAAGGGACTGTTGTGTGTATTCTGTGTATAAGGACGTTGTTTTGCAGCACTTCAAACGTGGGTCCACTTGTTTTTCTTGGTACTGTGTTTCTTTCTTTTGTTGCTCAGTTGTGTGCGCGGTTCCCGGTTTGGTTTGGTTTGGTGAAGGAACGGCAGGTGGAGGGCTCGCGTGGCTGCCTTGTTGTTGATCGGCACAGCGTGGGGCGGGGGACATCGCCGTGATGGGGTCAGTTTGCGGCCGGCTGTCTGGATCGAAACCAACAGCGACCGGCCTGGTAGTTGCATAGTTTCCCAATCCTCCAAATTCAAAATTTAGTATCGCCTCCAATCTAGCAACACGGTATTTGATATAAATTACAACGCCTATATCCTGGAAGTTCTCAGCCATATATATATATCAATATAGTATGTCAGATTTAATTTCGGAAAGAGTGAATTATTCCCTGAGTATTTCACGTAAAACATCATAAAGCGAAACAGAATTAACTTCGCCGTGGGATCTCTTGGATTCGTTAAGTTTAGCATACCCGACAATTTAAAACATTTCTAACCTTTTGATTATCAGGGTACAAAGAGCGCCATTTTATCAAAGCTGTCGATCCGCTGAACGCATCACAATATAAATTCAATGTAATCATAAATAAATACATGAATTGGAAAGAAATCTTTCCATGATAGGGTTTTTAATGACGATGGATAAAATTTGAAATGATTCCCCGGATTTTATAGTTTTCTTTTTGAGAAAATCAAATAAAAAGGGATTAAGAAATGAAAATATATACATTACGAAATTGATAAATTTGTTAAAGTAGGGAGTTTAGGATTGACTTCTTTGGAACAGAGAAGGTGATTGACATTGTTTCGGTTTTAAGAAATAATAATAATAATAATAATAATAAGAAGAAGAAGAAGAAGAAGAAGACGACAGGCAGAAGGATCTGACAGATAACGTGTTTAATAAAAAAGAATTAATTAAAGTCGAAAGTGAATCTTGCTTTCCTTAATTCAGAAAAAAATATGGCACATGTAAATTTAATCTCCGTATTGTAATGAATGCTTGGGTGGGATATAGCTTCTTATTTGTGACAGTTTCGATGGCTAACTGATTAGTTATCTATAATGGTATTACTGCGAAGAAAATTGTGATCATGTAATTAAACCATCATTGAGATGCCACAACAGGATCAATAACATTGCAGATTCTTTGTTGGATTTTATCAAGAATCACTTTATATATAGTAAGAGCACCAAACAAGATTTGGCAGCTATAGTCAAAGTAAGGGCGAATAGTCGACTTATAAATATGTAAAACTGTGGTAAGAAAGATCATCTGTTACGAAACAGTGGATCAATTTTCCTAGGAGAAGAGCCAGCATTTGATTCAGTATAATCATTTCACGACACGTCAGCGGAAAACTTTAGTCGGAGAATTTGACATGAAAAATTACCATAATACGTATTTTTCCTTTCAGTTTCGGTTATAATAGAAAGTTTATCTCGCGGTAAATGAGTGTAGAAATCTAAATAACGTTTTGAAACAACCTGTCATATACAATCATTGCAGCTCGGCTATTCACACGCTGAGCAAATTTCACATAGGCATCTACAGAGAAGTTTTCGTCCTATTTGAAGAATTCTGATCTCTTTTTAGAATCATCAGAAATACCGCTGTATATACCAAGGGTATAGTCAAATTGAACTTTCATACCATCGTTCCTCTGTTAGTCGTTCGAGATTAAATTTAATCGGATCTCTCTGTACTGGCTTGTAAGAGTGTTCTAATAGATAAACCGATGACGATGTTTTCATTCTCTATACAAACCAATTAGCTATGAGACCACTATTACTATTTGTAAATGCTCAAAGAAAACAGCCTTAAGAACCACACGACTAAAGCTGATCATTTGCTTTCGATCATCTGGTTTAAAAAACGACATGCCATTTGGATATTTTTTATTATGCTGGTCCTTGATGTAAGCTTTCGGCTCGCATGAACCATCTTCAGAGTTGTTGTATGAACATAAACACAACGATATTTATTATCAAAGAAGTTATTCTGTTATTTTGACCTGAAAGACTGCTATGCAATGATAACGGTCACGGAATAGCAGACGCAGGTCGTAAAGTAGTGATTTGAAATGTGATTTTATTGAGTGTGAGTTGCATTGCTTTAATGTAGATGGCCTCCAATATCTAAAGGTTCTTTTTGTTGTGTGCATGTGTGAGTATTGTTGTGTTATCGACTAATATCTAGTATTACGTACATGGTTATTTTTCTAAGGAAATGTTGTTATTGTTGCATAGCAATCTTTTGTGTCAACATAACAGTATATCATCTTTGATGGTGAATATCGTTGTACAACTACTCTGTAGATGACTCGTGTAATCCGAGAGCTTACAGCAAGGACCAACGTAATAAAAAAATGTCCAAATGTTGAAAAATGTTAGTCTTTATTTTACCAGAAATTAATGCTAAAATACGATGTTTAGAACGGTTCATGATTAAACATAATAGACATTCATTGTCTATTATATTTAACAACATATGTTGAAATAATTATCTGATGCATCAATACACTAAATATATATATGTAGTGCGCGCGCATACATAGATATGTGTGTGCATATATATATATAATGGGAAAACAATCAAGCTAAGTTATAGCTGTACTATTCATTTAGAAAATTGCATAAAGAAAAAAGTGTCAGAAATTTAAGTAGCATTGTACAAAACAAGATCATTAATGAGGAATGTAACTGCAGAGACAAAAATAAATGCCCACTTCAGAGATTTTGTAATACAAAAGAAGTCATTTACAAAGTAAAAGTATATGACATAAACGGTAAAAAATACATATTTGGGATTAACCAAAGACACCTTTAAGACCAGGTGGTTCAATCACAGGTCTTCACTTAAAATAGAAAACTTAAAAAATAGTACAAAATTGGCTAGCCACGCGAGGAAATTGAAATTAAAATATGAGAAAAACCCAGATATAACTCGGAGTATAGTGAAAAGAGCCAAGCCTTACAAAGGTGGAAAAAATATGTACACTGTACCAAAAAAAAAGTTAGCGATTATGTTATCCCCAATCAAAAATGAATTATTGAATGAAAGAACAGAAATTATGACTAAGTGTACTCATACCATAAACTATTAGGTTCATACAACCATGGATGAAAACGTCATAATGTCTTTTAATTTTAAAATTGCGCGTTCAAAAGCTCCCCTTCACGTGAACGTTCAAAAAATATCCCGTTACGTGAGCATTCTTAAAAAACGGCAAAAAAACAAAAAAAAGTAAAATCAGTTATTGCACATCGCCTGAAGGCACCACATGGTAGAAACCTAGGTTGCGTAATAATTCGTTTACAAATGAAATATATATATTCATGAATATTTGATCAGAAACCTTTCTTTTAAACATACTTTATTATATATGACAGAAAAGGAAAATTTAATTAATAATATTATATTTAGTTTTTTCAGAGTTCTTACATTTTCCCTTTGGGGTGAGTTAGGAGAACAATAATTTTCACTGCGGTTTCGTCCCACTCTTTTGGCATCTTCAAGAGAATGTTTTAGATGTTGTTAATTTCTCTTTATGTTTAATCGTTTAAGGTTTATTTTTTGTGTTGTTTTGAATGCTAAAAAGTGCATTTATCCTGTGCCTACGCGTGTTAAGTACGGGAGGAATTCGAGTGAACATCTTCATATATATATATATATATATATATATATATATATATATATATATATTGGAAAATATTCAGTGAATCTGCGAACTACATAGAATCCGTGCTATATTCAAAAGCATTCCAGCTCTTCAGATACATCAGTAAAGAAAATAGCCCAAACTCTTCATTTCATGCAATGATTGTCAGGAATACAATTTCGATACTAATAAAGAGCTGTTGAGAAACATCAAAGAGTTGTATTTTTACTAGGGGTGATGAAATCAGACATAACTGATCATATATAGATGTAAATTGTGGCCAGGAATCATTGGAAAATGAACTTTAGATAATATAGAACAGTGGAGAATAAGGCGAATTAATCCTAAGACATCTCGGAAAAGATATCACGTTAGAAAACGTAGCTTAGAGACAATGTGTTTATTAGTAAATGAGAAAAGTGAGTCAACTACAACGACATCTGTCTTTCAGCATTAGATGTGACGTGTCTTACCACTAGACTACAGAAGATAAATAATGTTCAAACAAATAAATTGAGATATATTATGCTGAATAATACTGCACCACACTTTTTCTGTGTATCGTATCCACCTCGGCGATACAAGTTATTACTTTGAAGTCGAAGTATCAATTGTTAAAGTTATTGGAAGAAGGCACTGGATTAATAAAAAATATATTACATTACTGATCTCGAACCAAGAACAATGTAATCAACTTAGGTTGATAAAGTTTATTTATTGAGCAATCTACCTCGCCCTTCTGTTACTTGTTCTTTTTCTTTTATTTATTTATAAAGCAAATTTAAACTTTGAATAATAATAAACCGTTTTGTTTTTTGTTTTATTTCAATCATAAAATCATCTAACGTTAATTAAATGCGAATTAGTTTAACCTTTAATTGACTCGTACAAAACGCTATACACTGTATTCTTTCAAATATTTGCATACAGTCTCCAAAAAGCACTACGCCAAACACGGAACACCGCCTTCTATGATAACGTTTTCATAGAATTACTTTGCGGCCATTTTGTAAATGTTTTTTTATGGACAAGCTGTAGCCAAAATACAACTATCGATTAAATATTGATTTCAAGGAAACTTAAAGAAACTAACGAAAGAAAATGAAAAAAAGTGAATTCAGACACTTTTAATTCAATACCGGAAGGATGCTTTCGAAAGACGAAGATAGTTTGAAGCAGTTGTGTTTTCCTCAGATTAAAAAGAAAACAATCTCACGTCCGACGCGCTTGCGTAGAAAAGCCGTAGTTAGAAGGCAACACAGATATTTCCCAAACAATTTCCCACAATTATGATTCCAAACAAAGAATAAGTCATTTTCATAGCTCTGCGAGATAACTTACCGATCCTTTTTGAGGAGCAAAGCGAGTTTGATACACACGGCAACGTTGCTTACACGCCACATTCAACCGATTGAACTGAGCTTGAATTTTAATCAGGGTACCTTAAAGACTGGATGTGCGTTGTGGTGCAGTAGATATCGGCTCGGAATGAAAAATCCGAGAGCTGAGTTTGAGTTCTAGTTGAAATCGTTTGCATTTAGACCCTTGGGAAAGATATGAATCTGTCGATTCTCATCCTGCTATAGATTAAATAGCAGAACAGATTGTGTTCTATAACCTTGTTTGGCAACCAGTCTACTGCATCAAGTAATGGCAACCAACTGTCGAAAAATCTTCTTCCAGTCAATTATATCTCTTTCGTGTATCACGCATGGGAACTAACTGACTGACCTTACCACATCTATGTGACGGTGTACTGTATAGATGTAATATCACGTACTTTAAAAGAAATGAATATTCGCTCAAACAAAATAATTATGATAATGTTTGTAATCATAGTTTTAATCCCAGTGTGAAAGATATTTGACACATCAAATAAAATTCTCATTTAAAAATAACCATGAAAGATATTTCTGCATTAACTCGTCATCCTTAAAATACATCTTTAAATTGTTTAAATAACTGTTATGAAACACCTGTTCTGGCACGATTATTGTAGATAAACAGTGGGTGCTCGCTTGGGAATAACAGGCGCTGTAAATGTACCTGTCTGGATGGGTGTAAATATCCTGCGGGCTGTAATGGACAACAACTCGAGCAGAGTTCAGGTCTAATCGGGTTCGTTATATTTAGTTCCGCGCAAATACACTACGGAAATACACTCTTCTCGCACCAACTATGAGTTCATTATTAGGACTTGTATCAGTAAATCATTAATATTTTCAAAATATTCTAACAATCTAAAATGATTTCGGCTTCAAATAACCTGTAAAAGGTTAATAAGCCCCCCCAAAATCGATCAGTCTATCATAACCGATACTGACAAAGGATATAAATTGTTGCAACTAACACACACACACAGACACGCACAGAGAGAGAGAGAGAGAGAGAGAGAGAGAGAGAGAGAGAGAGAGACAAGCACGCGCGTATACATTACGCATACATATATAGAAAGCTTCTTCTTGACGTGCTCCTGGCCATGACGGTAAACTGCATCCGACAGCAAGGACATTGATTGGGAGGTTGAGAGGAGCATGGTACCATCTCTTAATTGCTGTTGTTCCCAGGTTCACTCTGAACAGGAGTGGTAGAATCTGTTAGGTCTCAGCTATGGGCAAATATTTAACCCCTAAACTGCGATCAAAAAACTATGAAAGTTTAAAAATACAATTTTATAAAAATATATACATAAAAATAGACTTTTATAGAAAAATGTACAATTTTGAAGGAAAAATATTACCAGCAATATATATTTAAGAAAAAAATTATTACCATAACACATTTTTGAAGAAAAAATTATTCTCAGCAAAACATTTTTGAATACAAAACTAGGTAATATTTTCAGTTTTCTAAAATAAAAAAGAATAAAAATAAAAAACTTTCATTAAAATCTGACTAAAATCAACCTTCTCGCTATAACCGAACATGAAAAGAAATACTTTAAAATCCCTATTTTTTTGGCATTAAATAACCCAATGAGGTTGATATGCCGTTAAACAAACTCAAACTTAAACTCAAATCTTCATGGCGTGTTTAGTCGGATTTTGTGGTGCAGCGGATATCGGCTCGGAACGAGAAATCGGGGAACCGAGTTCGAATTCGAGTTGAATTCATTGCATTCACTTACGCGCAAATACCCTTGGAAAAGGTATTAATCCGTCTCTTCCTTCCAGTTATGGGTTAAATAACAGGACAGATTGGGTTCTATAGCCTAGGTCGGCAACCAGTCTACCGCAGAAAGCAATGGCAACCTACTGCGGGATAATGTTCTGCCCAGTCAGTCATGTCTCTTTCGAGACATGATCGCCCAAGCGTGTTTCACGTATGGCATTTAACTGACTGACTGATGGGTGATAATCTTTCTCCGTAATTTCCTGTTTTCTTTTTTAGTCTTTTTTTTTTTTTTAGCTCTTAGTAAGATTTATCTTTTTGGCGTCTCTACTAGTCATTGTTTTGCCAGCTATTAACACAAGATCGTTAGATAAGTTATTTGTAGCATTCCTCTCCCTTCCTTCCTCCAACCTTTTCTGTAAGTGTTAAATCTTCAAGATTGCTTTTCCTAATTATTTGTCCTAATTTTAACAGTCTCTTTTTGACTCCAAATATGTTTCGTTTTTTGTTTCCATTTTTCCTGAAATGTCACCTTACTAACATTCTCCGCCTATGTTAATCTCATTTCTGTTGCTTCAAGTCTCTTTTTTATCACGTTTCATCTGCTTCTATTGGGTTGTTAAAACATAATAGCCGCACAAAGTGTTGTATTTTGAAAAGCCATTTAAACATAGGTTTATATTTGGTGAATTTTGGTTTTAAGTAATGTGTGCTCTTTACGTATTTTGAAAATTATTTTCTTGACAGAAATATTCTTGAAGCATAGAACTTATTATTTATGAACATAACAAAACATGATCTTCGTATAGTTTTCTTGTATGATTTCAAACTTGGAGAAAATGACTCCCACACTTCTGGCAACATCAAGAGACCATGTTGAGATTGGTTCACAAGTGACAGACAGTACAAAGGTGGTTCCAGAAATTTTGTACTGGTGATGGGAAACTTGAGGATGTATAAGGTAGAGGTCGGTCATGGAATCTTGACAACGAACAATTGCAAAGCAGTTGTTGAACAAAAGAACACGACATTCTTAGCTGCAGCAAGGTCATATGTCAGTAATTATTTATCTTTGTTAAGATCATTCTCTTCATTTTTTGCTACATTCTAACAAGAACAGTTACTTTTTAGAAGAGACATGCTTACTTGAACACCACATTCTGAGCCTCACCAAAACAAGCATCATTTTTAACCACATAAACATCACGTTATATGCCACATTACACAAGAACTATTACATTATGGAACAGTCACCCACTTGAATTCTTCCTTGAAAACTACAGTTTTAACATCACCAATTCAGTTGTCAGCTATTATCTATCTTTATTGACCGCATAATATTTCTGTCCCGCCAAATATTATCATACATGTTACATTCTGGAATAGATACCTACTTGGATACTTAATTACAACCTACGTTCTCAGACTCACAATGTCAAGTGTCTTTCATTATCTACTTTCTTCATTTTTTGCCAACTTTTCCCAAGAACTGTTACTTTCTAGAACAGACTCTGTTGTGGAATCTCCCCTTTTTGTATATAATAATGGACTCAACTGAATGTATATATAATCCTGCCATAAAGAGAAGTGGAAGATCTCAATCTGGAATCTCAGTTGTAGTGGCAGCCGAATAAGTTACCCGGACATAGTATTTCACTTCAAGACTTGTTTATATTTATTTCTACTAATCAGTCAGTTAAGTGCCATACGTGATACACGCTTGGGTGATCGAAAGAGACATGACTGACTGGGCAGAAGATTATCCCGCAGTAGGTTGCCATTGCTTTCTGTGGTAGACAGGTTGCCGACCAAGGCTATAGAACCCAATCTGTCCTGTTATTTAACCCATAACTGGAAGGAATAAACGGATTAATACCTTTCCCAATGTTATTTGCGCGTTAGTGAATGCAATGAATTCGGCTGGAATTCGAACTCGGCTCCCCGATTTCTTGTTCCGAGCCGATATCCAATGCACCACAACGCACATCCTAACGCACATTTCTACTAATAGTATTCCTAAATTGTCTAACCCGCGTTCCAGTTTGTATATTACGTTCAATATAACCTAATTTCCTATCTCCATACCTGTATTGGTCGTTCATCATATTGACTGTTCCTCCTCCGGAATCTACAACAATTTGGCGACGAAGATTTCAAACTCACGCACAACGTCCACAACAATGTGGAGACGAAGACTCGAACTGACGTATACTCTAAGTCGCACAACAAATTGGTGACGAAGACTCAAAATCACGTATACTCCAAGTCGCACAACAAATTGATGACGAAGACTCAAACTCATGTATACCCCAAGTCACACAACGAATTAGCGACGAAAACTCACGTAAACGTATACCCCGAATCCAAAAGACGGTAAAGATATCAAAGAATCAGGAGTCGCGCATATTCGTAAGTTAAAAAAAAACGTTTTTCACCCTCCTTTTAATTCTAAATCTGAGTTGGGATAGGAGGAAAATGAAAACAAAAAGGATGATCAAAGATTCAAGTCAAAGAAAAACGTGGCAAAAGAAAAATTAATCTATGTTTCAGATGTGCGTAAGTACATCTCGGAGACGATGATCCCTTTAAAAATTTAAAGTTCTACATGTAAAACTAAAGCAAGAATTTCTCACAGAAAAATAATTATACACAGCGTTGAGACGGAAAAAATATTTACTGAAAACCTAAGAAAATAATGTGGATGTAAAAACTCAACTAGTCACAGGTAGTGATATTGCAATAATGAATAAATCCGTATAAAATGCAAACTGAACATTTCTATTAAAAAGAACTTCGAAAATTGCACGTAACATCAGGTTAGAAATGATTTATTACTGGTGAAATGAGTTGCAAAATTTCATTTTGTAAAAAGTATGTAAAAGACAAGTCTTATGTGTTGAATGTACTACAAACTTATTCGGTACTGACTGAAAGGAATTATTCGAGTCATACTCCCGCATCGATCAGAAACCAGGTCTGGACGACAAAGTGAACCTCGCTGCCGCATTGAAAGGGACCTCCAATCCGTAGTGACCTGGGGTAGGAAATGGTTGGTAAATTTCAATGCCTCCAAAACAAAGCTGTTATCAACTAACCACCATAGACAATCGCATCTACCTCCCATTAGCATGGGACAGGCTAGCCTCCCAGAGAGTAAAATACTACGCCTCCTTGGCCTTACACTTTCGGCGGACCTCAAATGGAATGACTATATTGAATCCATTGCCAAATCTGCTGCTATGAAAGTCGGCTCCCTGTGCAGGGCCCGGAAATTTTTCCCACCTGAAACTATTCTGCACATATACAAATCTACCATCCGCCCGTGTATTGAATATTGCTGCCATATCTGGTCGGGTGCCCCTGCTGCTCTCCTTGGGCTTCTTGACAAAATACAAGGGAGGATCTGTAACGTGGTTGATACTGACTTGGCAGACCGGCTGCAGCCGCTCTCACACCGGCGTGATGTAGCTTCCCTGTGCCTCTTCTACAAGTACTTTCATGGCTTCTGCTCCGATGAGCTTAGATCACTGGTGCCGCCTAAGCACGAATTTACACGAGATACTAGATTAGCAACTAGGTCCCACCCTTTTACAGTTAAACAAATATTTTTTTTTTTTTATAAGCGTTTCACCCCGAGCAAGGCATGTCACTGCCACTACTGTGCAGGGGACTACGTAGAGTGGAGAAAGGCTGATTAAATATAGGAAATAACAGAGGGTGGGTGATAGGCGGGTGAGAATACCGAGAATGAGGGTTGGGTAGATGAGAGTGTTGTGAGAATAGTTGGGAGTTAGTGTGATATGAGGTGTCTATTGACCCTACATTTAAACACCTGGAGATTGTAACTGTCGGGAAAGCAGACTTGTGGAAGGGCATTCCACAGGCGGGAAGTGCGAGAAAAGAAGCTGTTGGAGTAGAAATTGCGGTTACATTTTATTGGTATCACTGTAAAAGGGTGGGACCTAGTTGCTAATCTAGTATCTCGTGCAAATTCATACCTAGGGGGCACCAGTGATCTAAGTTCATCGGAGCAGAAGCTGTGAAAGTATTTATAGAAGAGGCACAGGGAAGCCACGCCACGCCGGTGAGAGAGAAATGCTAGTGAATACCGAATAAAAATCATAATTCTACAAAAAGATAATTGCGGAAACATGAAAGCCAACGGAAAGGCTTCGCGTCCGCTACTACCAGCAAAACAAAAATTAACCAGATCGAAAAGGAGATGTAAGCAATAATATTTGCAGTGCAAATTTATGCACGTAAACAGTTTTTGTTTACAGTATGACCACAGATTTCTATTATCAATGTTTGGTAACATCTTATTAAATTGCAATTTTAGGATTGAATTACCGTCCGCCCCAAAAATTGGGACATGCGGATGGTTTATCAAGATTGATACTAAAAGATACTGAACCGTTTGAGGATACTGTTATTGCAGCATTAAGAAATGAAATACAAATTCAAAATATATCATGCAACCAACTAGAATAAAAAAAATAAAAGCAGAAAAAGATATGTTTATTTCGAACATTTAAAAAAACAAGTAAAAAGAAGTAAAAAAGATAGACGATTTTTACAACAAAATACAAACTTGACGCGTTCTCGCTATTTGACAGAGTACCAATGTTTGCACAAATAGTGATAATACCTTTCACGTTAAAGTGGATATTAACGGAATTTCATAGTGGATTCCGGGAATTTCAAGGTTGAAATCTCTTATTTGGTATGTACACTAGACCGAAATGTATCAAGTCATTATAAAAATCGTAAAAGCCTGAAGAGGTTGAGCTTTCTCAAAATCACCTACCACCAAATAACAAACTTGGCAAACGACAGAAACTCTGTGGTCAAGACTGCACATAGATTTCGCAGGATAGTAGATAACTTTAATAAATGGCCTGAAATATGTCAGAAAAAACTGGCTTCTATTTTCACAGCAATCTTTGTACATGAACTGTTTGTATAATATGGCATTCTTGATGTCATCGGCTTTGATAAAGGTACAAAATTCAATGCTTAAGAATTAAAAAAGGTTTTTGAAATGTTCTCGGTTTAAGATATTACTATCCCGCCGAATCACCCAAGGTCAAACTGACAAGTTGAACGTTTTATATTTATTTTCAAAAGAGCTTTGAATAAGCAAGTCATGACAAAGTGCGTGAAAAAGAACTACAAAAGCTCTTGAGTGGATACAGGGTAACACCAAATCCCAATGTACAAGTAGACATTTCACCGGTAGAATTTATGTTCCCAAGAAAAATCAAATCGGTGTTCGACAAGTTGTTACCAGGTCAAAAAAGAATATGAATTGATAACAAAAAGGACTCAAAATTTGCAAAGAAATTTTATAATACACAAAAACTGAGAAGAAATGTTTTCAAGACAGTGTAATAAGGTCACGAATTGGGAAATAGTTTATATATTGTGAAAGGAAAGACAAGGGAACACAAAAAGCACTGGAATCACTTGAAGAAAACATTTACTGAAGAAAGAATCGCGAGTAACGAAGAACCTATGCAAGTTCTGTATGATATATTTAGCGTACCAACTGCTAAAGTACTTGTTGAATGTACAAGTATGAATATTAGAAAAGGTAAATACTAGTGGTTGACTCAAAACGAAAGAAATACAAAGCCCAGTACGTGGTGAACTCGAAAGATGAGTGGGTGGATACTAAGACATAAAAGAAACTATTTAAGTAAATAGAAAAATCTCAGAAGAGGTGATGTAGTGAAGAAAATAGGACATCTCTAGTAACACAAACGAACTAGGCGAGATTCTTTAAATAAAGAACTCAGAGTTCTGGCAGAGCTGTTTTCAGGAAGAGTACAAATCCGTTGGGGCGCTGCCTATAGATGGAAATTCAGTTAAAAAAATAAAGCATGTGCAGTGCATATGCCGCAAGAGCGAAGGCTGACTAAATGTTGACCCCTAGCCTGATAGTACGCGTTTGGGTACCCCACATTAAACCCAATTTTGTGTCACATTCCACTCAGTGGGGTTTTTATATCCAGAGTTCTGACAAACCACAGTCTGGCTCGTTTTTTTAAAGCTCTCTGTCTGCGGGAACCATAAGAGCGCTGTTTACGAACGAAAACATGACTGATAAATAGAGACACTGCAAAGAGGCAGACCCCGCGGTCACGAAGCTGGATATATTTTGACCACTGACCCTAGTGAATGTGCAGGTGGTGTCTAAACTAAAAATAGAACTTGCGTACATCTAGTCGCAGTGGGAAAGCATTGAGCAATCATCCAGAGGTCCGAGAGAGTGTCAGATAGATTACCGTTGAAGTCAATCAAGACAAAATATTATTAACTTAAGTAGCGAGCTATACAATTAACATGGTAATCTTCATTCCTCGTCACTGTTTCTCAATGAATATTATTTTCTGGAACAGATCCTTTATACGGATGCTTCATTAAATAATACATTCTTAGCCTTACCATGTAAAGTGACACTGGTTACCTATCTTTCTTAACCTTTATACCCTGCCATTTTACCCAGGAACTGATAAATTATGAAAAAGACCCCCACTTGCATGTTTTCTTCATTCTTAGCTTCAGCAAGTCAAGTGTAAGCCGGTATCTGCCTTTCAAAGAATCATAATCTTCATTTTCTGCCATTATTCCCCAAGAACTGATGCGTTCTGGAAAATACAACAGCTTGTTTGTTTCCTTGAGCACTACATTTTTAGCCTAAAAAATTCAATAGTCAGTCGTTATCTATATTTCTTAACATCATAATTTTCCTTTTCTTTCTGAACCAGAGATTCAAGATCCCTGTACCTAGATTCTTATTCGCACAACGGCAAGTCTCACTCTTATTTATCTTTCTTAAAATCATCATCATAATTTCCAGCCACGTTTTCACAAAATCCTTTACTTTCTGGAACACCCACTTCGATGCTTCCGGGTATCCTACATTCTTAGCACCAACAAGTCAAGGGTAAATCGTTATCTATCCTTCTAACCTCATTAACTTTACTTCCGGTTACATTTTCCCAAGAAGTATTACTTTCTGGAACGGATTCCCACTTTGATATTTCCTTGGACACTACATTATTAGCCTCAATAAATCAAGTGTCAATAGTCATCTATGATTCCTAACTGCATTATCCTATCGGCTTCATTTCCATGAGAACCGTTATTTTGAATTCAGTCGTCCACTTGGATCTTTCCTTAGACTTTACATTTTTAGCCTCATCAAGTTTATGTGACAATTGTTATCTATCTATCTATCTATCTATCTATCTATCTATCTATCTTTCTTAACCTACCATCTTTGTTTTTTGCCACCTTCTCACAAGTACTGGTTATGTTTTGAAACTATCTCCCACTTAGATGCTTCCTTGAACCTTACATTATTAACCACAATAAGCCAAGTATCAGTCGTTATCTTTCTTTTTTAATATCATCATCTTAATTTTCTACCAGCTTTTCAACAGAACTGGTACTTTCTGAACAGACTCCCACGTGAATGTTTCCTTGTTTGTTACATTCTTCGCCTCAGCATGTCATGTGTTAGTCTTTATCTATCATTCTTAACATCGTCAACTACATTTTCTTACCACCATATCCAAAAAAATGTTACTTTCTGGAGCAGACTCCCATTTGGATGCTTCTTTAAACTTTACATTCTTAGACTAAGCAAATCACTTGTAACTATGTTTTTTGACATCGTCTACTTCATATCTTGCCTCATTTTACATAGAACTATAGAAAGTACATTTAAAGCCTCAGCAAGTCATGTGTCAGTAGTTTTCTATCTTTCTTGACCTCATCATCTGCATTTTTTGCCAACTTTCCGAAGACACGTTTTTGGAACGGACACCCGCTTGTTTTCTTCCTTGAACCCTACATTCTTAGCCTTAAGAATTCAAATGTCAGTCATTATTTATCTTAAGCATATCATTTTCATTTCTTGCTACATCTTAATCAGAACTCCTACTTTCTACAAAAGACTTCCAGTTGGATCCTTTTTTTAACCCTACATTCAAAAATTCATCTTTCAGTAGTAATTCATTTTTCTTAAAATCATTTTCATTTTTTGCCAAACTTTTCGAAGGAACGTTAACTTCTGGAATAGATACCTACTTGATTTGCTTCATAAAAATCTACATTCTCACCTGTAGTAATATGTACTTCTTAATCTCATAATTTTTATTTCCTGACAGTTTTTAGCTTGATGTAAACAGTCTCCTACTGGAATTCATCCTTGAACCCTGTATTCTTAGCCTTACCAAGTCAAGTGTCATCGGATATCTATCTTTCTTAATCTCATTATTTTCATTTCGTTCTCCATTTTCCCAAGAACTGTTACTCTCTGGAACAGATCACTACTTCGATGTTTTTTTGAATCCTACATACTTAACGTTAACAAGTGTCTTTCGTTATCATCTTCATTTCCTTACATATTTTCCCCCAAGCTACTAATTTCTTGAACAGAATACAATTTGAATGTTTCTTTGAAAGCCACATTCTTAAACTTATTAAGTCCATGTATATCGTTATCTATCTTTTTAAGCTAATCATATACATTTTCTTTCCCTTTTTCTTAAGAACTTTTACATTCTTGAAAAGATTCACACTTTGATGCAGTCTTAGTCTTACCAATTCGTATGTCTTCCGTTATCTATCTTTCTTAATATAATGATCTTTATTTCCTGCCACAATTTCTCACGTACTGTTAGTTTCTGGAACAATATCCCACTTGGAAGCTTCCTTGAAACCCACATTCTTAGCGCCAGCAAATCATGTTTCACTTGTTATTTATCATTCTTAACATCATCTTAACACCTTTCCTCAAGAACTGTTACTTCTGAAACAGATTCTTTCTTGATATTTTTGAATCCTACATTACTATCTTCAACAAGTGTTGTAACTTGAAAGGTTACTATGTGATTAATAACTCAAACGAAGGTTAGAAATAAATAGTAATATTTATAACATCATCAAATACAAGACTTGCAAGTCAATACCCACTGTTGAGAACTGATAAACAATAAGAAAGCGTCACCCTCTCAATAGAGTCCAACATATTATATAAGGATTGGGACATACGCATTATTGTCCATAGGTACTAACATAAAAATAAGTGAAGTACCAGTCGTCATCCACCACCTTACTGCATCATCATAATGATCTGCCTCATTTTCATAACTGGGATTCTTCCTTGAACTCTACATTCTTAGCCTTATCAAGACAAATGCCAGCTGTTATCTTTCTTAACCTATCATTTTCATTTTCTGCCACCTTCTCCCAAGTATTGGTTCATTTCTGAAACTGTCTCACACTTTGATGCTTCCTTGAATCTTACATCATTAGCCTTATCAAATCAAGTTTCAGTTCCTATTTACCTTTTTTAACCTCATTATCTTCTTTTCCCATCACTTTTTTTTACAGAAATATTACTTTCTGGAATAGACTACCACGTAGATGAGTTCATGTTCGTTACATTCTACGCGCCAGCAAGTCATGCGTTAGTCGTCATCTATCTTTCTTAACGTCATCATCTTCATTTCAAGCGACCTATTTCAAGAAACGTTTGTTAAACTCCATACCGTTTGCTTGCTTCCCTGATAGCTGTAATCCCCAAATATTTCAATGTCAGTTGCTATCTTCTATCTACTTGATTCGAATCTAATTATTATCTTGTCTTCGACATCCCCATGTACCTCCTTTTTTCTCTTACTTTAATCCTCTGCGGACCAGTAACGGTCCAGCCTTGCTTGGAGTGAAATATAAATCCGTCTATAATGCCTGATGGTGCCGAAAGGTTGAAACCATGGAAGCATAATCTGCTGATCTTCCTAAGTTTAATATATAAAAGCTCTGCATGTTAAGTCTTTTTTTCTATAAATTTGTATGAAGACTTTTTTATACAACTGTTTACTGGTCAAATTTTACTCTGACCAATAACTGTATGATAATATATATATATATATATATATATATATATATATATATATAATGCAGCATCTGTTTAAAAGATCGATCTGACGAGTTTTGTTCTTATTTGATGTCTGTCAATTAAGTCTTTGCTTTCTCAGTTCTATGATTAGTAAGGAAAGTAGTTGTGAGGGATAATTTGGCCATATTCTTGCAATTTAGTCAGTGCACAATAGTTATAAAGTGAGTTAGTCACTCACAGAGTGCGCTTGTGAGTTTTGGGGACTAATATTTACCCATTATTAATTAACCGAACAGGACCCTCACTAGGTACTTCAAGTTTCGAAAATATTCGTTTTAACGCCTTTTAAAACTAAACAACATGAAAATGCTCTGAAAAGATAGGGACAGATCCGTATTTTATATTCTGTTTGAACCTGAAGAAGTGCCTGTGAAGTTTTGTTACTATCAGTTTAAAATCTGACGAATTAGTACAACTCATCATCATCACGATTGTTCAACATCTTTTTCCCGTTAGATTACGTGGTGATAATCAAATCTTTCTTAGCTTGATTTATGTAATCTTTATTCAAACTCTGCGGTTTAATTAAATATTAACTAATTCAATTAGTGTGGCTTAGATAAGGAAGCTTGTTCCGCTATAATATATACTATTTACTGTTCGTAAGGATTTTTTAATATTAAGTCTCATCGTGTACATTTCAAAATCACATAATTAAAAAATGTTTGCTCTTCATGATATTACATCCGATTAAAGAAGTTAATTTTATCTTATTAAAATTTTATTTTATTTATTTATATAAATATATTTATTTATAATTTTATTTCATTTTCTATTAAAAACTAAAAATCGAAGTCTTTGGGCGTCCTGATTTAACTGCATATATATATATATATATATATATATATATATATATATATATTTTAGATTCAGTCTATAATTTAATTTGCGATCATTTTCTTGTTCTTTATGATGGCTACAATTCTGATGGTGTCTTTTTCCGCCTGTATACTTTTCTTTATTAAACGAAATACTTACCCGGGGCAAACGCTTGGAATTTTGTTAGAAGAACCTATTTTATTATGTATATTGCATAATTGCTCAGTCAGTTTTCACGTATAGCACATCTTTTAAAATTCTTGCAAAACCACGAACAAAGTACATATTCCAGGCCGATTAGAAAACTGAAAACATGCCATAATTTTCATCAAAATATATATCTTTTCTCCAGTCGAAAGATTGAAAAAGACATTACAATGTGGACAACACTTCAGTACATCCAGCAGATGAATGACTGGACAGTTTTAACCTTCTAGGGCCATTCGTATCATATTTGATACAGTATTTCCCTATAAGGAAACATTTGGTATTTCCCTATAAGAAAACATTTGGTATTCATTGACTGAGCAGTCAGTACTGCTTTCATTTGAAATTTATAAAATATTTCTCTTAAAAAATTTTTCAGGAAAATATTTCTTTCAAGGCTTGTTTTCATACTGTATCAAATATGATATGAATGGCCCTAGAGGGTTAACGTCACTACCAAAAAATGCAGTGTTTCATGAAATATAACAAACGCTGACATTTTATAAAACTGTTAGATGTCATAAATTTTAGCAAGTCTTTTGAAGAATTTAGTAAATAGTTTAACACGAAAATATGTCTTTTAAAATTCTTCAAGATTTAAATGTATTAGATTTGCGTAAATACAGACCAATTTTTAAATTCATTTTTACGGTCACAATTGCTGGTTTATCAGATAACAGGACCGGTACGATTGTTCCTAGAATCGGAATGGATTGGATATTCTGCAGTCAGTTTGCAGGACATCTGTGTTATACTTCGATCTATTTTATTTTATTTCATTTCTAAGTTAAACAGGGTATCCTCTAATATAAAAGCGATTCTCGCTTTTTATAGAATGATTCTCTATCTTATTTATTTCAAGAGTTTCGCAGAGAAACATTCCGCGGAACAAATCAAAGTCTGGAAGCTATTGTTATAGAAAATGCATATATGGAACTTCTTTTCCTTGTTCCATCGCTGTTTGTTGAGTCGTGTTTGCAACATGAGTATGTGCAATGTTATGAAACAAAATCACCAGTCAAATTCAGTGAACAGAAAATTCTTTTCTCTCCTAAAGTTTGTATGAAATAAAACATATTTTGATTCACCCTTCTCGGTATTTTTTTTTGCAAAGGGTTCTACATGAAAAATGCATCTTACTTCAAACTCTGCTCTAGTACCTATTTACAAAATTTGAAATCCCCCATAACATTGTTTGTCTTTGAGAATTTTTTTTTTATGAACTATGCTTGTACCTCATAACAGTAATTGTAAGTGATTTATTTCCTTTCATGGGGGAACTTCTAACATTTAGTAATACATATCTTAGGTGCATTTTCACTATCAGTTATCGAGTAATAGCCGCTAATGTGTATTACTGAAGACCGGGAGGGCAACACCCTCTTAGGAAGCAGATCTTGTAGAAGAAATAATGTTGGAGAGGATGTATCCATACTAAATAGCTTTCAGCATGACATATTTTTCATATCACCCCAAGCGAGGCAGTTTACTGCCAGTGGTGCGCAGGGATTTGCATAGGAGGAATGTTATGAGAAAGAGGAACAGGTTATAGGGGGCGTCAGGAAGAGGGTAAGAGAAAGATGAGAATCTTGATGAGAGTGGAGTGGGCGGAGAAAGGAGCATGAGAGAGTATGCAAGTCAGTGAGATAGTAGATTATTTAATTTCCATTTAAATTCTTGGATATTGTAGCTGTCGAAGAAGCAAGTAAACGGAAGAAAATTCCACAAGCGGAAAGTGCGAGAAAAGAAGCTGGTAGAGTAGAAGTTGCGTTTACATTTTATTGGCTTCACAGTAAAAGGGTGAAATCTAGTTGTTCATTTACTGCCTCGAGTAAATTCATACATAAGAGGGCACCAGTGAGTTAAGTCCATCAGAGCAGAAGCCATGAAAGTATTTGTAGAAGAGACACAGGGAAGCCACATTATGAGAAAATCCTGACTTGGGAACCGTAGGAGAAATAGGAGGGGAGTAAAGCCAAAAAATGCCAAAAGATATGTTACTTAAGGAATTAAAGCGAAGCAAACAAGGACCTAATCAGGTGGATGACGGAACGAGGATTGCATGGTGTAACAGGAGAAGGCGTACTCAGAGCCACTAGGGATAGGGATAAGTGGAAGGTCCTGATCGCATACATCCTGAAGGGACAAGGCACATACAAGAAGAGAAACTGGTCAGAAGCAACGAGGGTAGCCCAGAATCAAAATTACCCGAAGACTGACGCCGCCAGCCTATGTACATCTGAAAGAGAAAAATAAAAATTTCTTGTCTTAAAAGACATTTGTGCCTATTAAAAATTAATAAAAGATAGAGATGAATTTTATATGCAGCACCAATTTCAGTAAATAATTATATATATATATTCACAAGCAATAAAGTATAAATTCATAAGTTTTCTTTAACACTGTACAAAATTTGACACTATAAATATTTATATAACTCCTACAGAAGCTAGCAAAGAAAGAACTAAACATTAATTGGATGCATATTGTTGCTAGCAAAAAGAACCCACACCCAACATGAAAATTTCAGGTACCAAAATTAAATAATAGCAAAAAATTAAATACTTAGAAGTGTTTTAAAAGAGAACCGAAAGTACGATATTGAAATCCGAAGGCGCATTTGCATAGCCAATGATGCCTTACAAAAACTAAACAAAGTATTAAGAAACAGAAAGTAATCTTCATTAGAAACAAAGAAAAACTACAGAACTATTAGGTAGTATTCGCCCTACTCTTGGGAAAATTGTTAATCCGTCTCTTCCCTCCAGTTATGGGTTAAATTACAGGATAGTTCTATAGCCTTGACTACCAATCACTCTACCGCAGAAAGTAATGGCAACCTACTGCGGTATAAACTTTTGCCCAGTCAGTCATGTCTCTTTCAAGATATGATTGCCCAAGCGTGTATCACGTATGGCACTTAACTGACTGATATGGCAGTGAATGCTGGACAATCTTCTCAAAGATGAAGAAGAGCCTTGAAGAAACAGAAATGTCAATGGGTCGAACATGCGAGCAACGATGAGGTTTTAGAGAAAATTGAAACAAAAATGAAACTTATACTTAATTAGAAAGAGAAAGTTAAAATTCTAGGACACGTCATGAAAAAAGAGGAATTGGAAAATTTGATACTTACAGGAAAGCAAAGAAGACAGGAGAAAAAAACGCGTAACCTACTGAGGGAACACAAGGAAAAGTATAGCAGAACAAGTTTCAAGAAAAATAAGGAAAAGATAAAATTTATTAAGCGCTACAAAGTCAAGAATTTGTGGACAGCTATTGCCGCTTTCGTCCTGAAAGAAGAAGAATATTAACAACGCTTTATGGATTTATTGAACGATTGTTGTCCTCTTTATTGTAATGATCATTTTATTTTGGCTGATCTACTTCATTTGAATGTGCGTTGTGGTGCAGTGGATATCGACTCCGAACGACAAATCGGAGAGCCGAGTTCGAATTCCAGTTGAATTCCTTGCATTTCACTTACGCGTAAATACCCTTGGGAAAGGTATTAATCCGTCTCTTCACTTCAGTTATGGGTTAAATTACAGGACAGTTTCGGTTTGATAGCCTTGGCTAGCAACCAGTCTATCACAGAAAGTAATGACAACCTACTGCGGGATAATCTTCTGCTCAGTCAGTCATTTCTCTTTTGAGTCATGATTGCCGAAGTCTGTATCAAGTATAGCACTTAACTGACTGTTTTGTCGGAATGCGATCTTTTACGGAAATTTCAAAATATTATCCTATGCATTTTCAGGTCTTAGATAATTGCCTTGCTGTTTGATTATTATAATTGGCCGACATTCTAAGATATTTTCTTATCATTATTCCGACTAGGCTGTTCGTTTTTGTGGTTTCAGTTCTAGTTCGTACACTCTGCAACATCATCAATTTTCGAAAATTACTCTTTAACTAAACGCATCTTTGGTAACATTTTTGTTTTTATAATCACTTAACCCCAAGCAAGGCAGTTTTACAGTCACTGGTGCGCAGGGGGTTACATATGAAGAGAGTGATGCGAAACAGGAACAAGTTATAGGGGGTGCCAGGGAATGGGTAAGAGAAGGATGAGAACACTGGTGTGAAAAGAGCTGATGAGATTAGAGTGGACCTTTTGCTCTACGTGACACACTAGGCAGAAAATGTTCCCGCAGAAGGTTACCATTAATTTCTTCGGTAGACTGGTTGCCAACCAAGGCTACAGAACCCAATTTGCCATGCTATTTAACCCATAGCTAGGGAGGCAAGTATGAATTTATATCTTTTCCAAGAGTGTTTGCCCGCAAATGAATGCAAAGAAGTCTACTGGAATTCGAAATCGGCTATCCTGTTTTTCGTTCAGAGCCGATATCCACTCTACAAAGCACATAACACAAGACCAACAATCTTTACAAAGAATTATTCATTTTCTGACTTTGAGTCAGCAAATGATTGTTTATGTGTGTGTGTGTGTGTATGTGTGCGTCACAGAGAGAGAGAGAGAGAGAGAGAGAGAGAGAGAGTGTGTGTGTGTGTGTGTGTGTGTGTGTGTGTTTGTGTGTGTGTCGGAGCTTTTGGGGACTTATCCGAAATCTCTTCTCTTAAAATGCACAGAAGACGCTTCTCTTGTCTTGATCGGTCGGTTTTTGTATCTTCCCCTGTCATCTGGTGTATGCACATTCCACCTGATCACATGTCGAATGCACTCCCCCGAATCAGGTAAACTCTTTAAGGTCGACCCGCTGCTGCACCTGTTTTATTTGTTTGTTTCCTTCCAATGCCCCTGTGTGACATTGAATGTCTTGTCTATTCTCTCTTTATCTGAGATAAGCCCATTACATTCTGAGTTCATCGCATAACAACATTTAGAACAAAATTACCGGTTTGATATTAAATTCGATTTGAACCATCTGGCATGTATCATATGCCACACTACGCTATCAAATAATAAATTTTAATAAATCGGAAAATTGTTTTGCCCCTACCTAAGAGTGACGGTATGTCTACTTTAAAAATCAGCGTTCAAAATTATGTTATTTTTTGTTTTTTATTTTAAATTAGCAGTATAGTCCGGCGTCGCTCGGGTGTAATAAAAGCTTTAAAACTAATCCATGGTCCTGGAGCTCAGACTCTTTGGACGTTGGCACGAAAGACTAAAAAGCAATAGCTGTTTCCAGTTAAAGCGAAACCTGAGACGGAAAGAAAAATAAATGGATGTAAGTCAAATTTTGATTTCCTGGTATCGATATCAAGTAAGTGTTTTTCGTCGTAAACTGAATTTTGAAAGATCAATAAGTCCTCTGAACAAATGGTATCATGGCTGAGACTAAGAACTACAATTATACCTACTTAGAGCCCAACCCGAAGCAAAAACTAAAATAAAAGGGCTGAAAAAAATGCAGACATACAGGCAGATAAACAGACACACACACACACACACACACACACACACACACACACACACACACAAATCTTGCCTTATATATATATATTATCGATTTTCTGCACTATTGTAAGAACTGCAGCCTTGAAACTTCTGAATATCGTTTCTTATGTCTTTCTCTATGAGTGTATCAAATTTGTTTAAAATCGGACCACTCCTCTTATAACCCGATTTTTTCGATTATCGATTTTCGATATTTATCTTGGGTACCTCAACACAAAACCTAGTTAAGAACTCTCGTAAACGCTTATAGTACAACTGTGCAAATTTTCAAGAAAAACGGTTCAGCCGTTTCGGAGTCTATAGGTAACGGACACACACACACGCAGACACACACACAAAGTTCCATTTATAAATAAGTTTAGATCTCGGTTTAAAAATTTACATCACGTGGCAGTCGTTTCATTGCATCCTTGATTTCACTTGTTACAGCGTGATAACAATTTCTAAATGTTGATTACAGGCCGACAAACTATGAATTTTTACACTTCCTTTTTTATCAACCGAAAAAATATTCGTAGCAAACGTTATTTTATAGAACATAAAGCCAACTGATTTAACAAATTTAAAATGTATGAAAACAGCCTTCTAGGTTAGAATTCTGTTATTGATATTTTATCCAATAGAAACGCGCATAACATATTACATCATTATTAGCATCTTATTAGAGGACTTATTAGGAACTCATTCTCAGAACATAACCTTTGTTTGAGATTACATATTCTTTTAAACAGGCGAAAATCAAATACAATAAAGGAGTTTTCACATGGCTTTCTTTCATTTCAATCACTTTATGTTGGTGAATGTTAAACTTTCCTAAGTCTATTGTAGAAGCTAAAACTTCTACTATTACCATCATTTTTTCAATAATGCACAGACGTATGTGCGTTGTCGTGCAGTGGCTATCGTCTCGGAACGAGAAATCCGAGAACAGAGTTCGAATTCGAGTTGAATTCGTTGCATTCATTTCGTTTCATTGTTGCATTCTCTCTCTCCAGCTATGGGTTAAATAACAAGAGAGACTTTGGTTGACAATCAGTCTATCGCCGTAAGCAATGGCAATCTGCTGCGAGAAAATCTGCCCAGTCAGTCATGTCTCTTTTGAAGCATGATTGCCTCGCATGTAACATGAATGACAGAGGTAATAATCTGAAGAATTACACTACTGGCCATGATTATTATGAATCAGCCTAAATTTTCTTCATTCTTTCATTGATGAAACTGCAATATAAGTAATTATTATTAATTATTAAATATTTATAAATTCATCTAATGCACATGTTATTGTGCAGTATTAACAAAAGAACCATTCTACTTTCATTTATAATTATTAACTTGGCAATAAATACTAAAAGATAGTATGCAATGCACTATTTTTGTAAAACACTGGGGTAGCCTAATAATTATGGCCGGTAGTATACATGTCAAATTTTAGATTAGCTATGTACACGGTGTGATGAGCAGGTTGTCGCCAATTTAAATTTCTTGCAGGTGCGTGGTTTATTTCTGATTTTATCTACTTATCGTTTGAGCACCATGAAGCAATTCATTCTTTCAGAAAGTTGGAAAAGGCATGCTGTACTATTTGCCATTCATATCGGAAGCTCCAATACAAATATATCAGTGTCTGGATGTCAACCTGAGAATGCAGAGGATTTGGAAACACTTGGAGGAGTCTATTGATAATTAATAACGTAAGACAGCTCGGACAACTCACTCTGATTGTTCCGATAAGAAAAGAACTTTCAAATTTATTAGTGAATTTCTCAAACTCAACACGGAAGGATACATCAAGTGCCTTGAGGTAATGCTACCCTGAATCAAGATGGTGGCCGCTGAAAACCTCAGTGTCTGGCAACATGACTCCTGTCTGGCACCATATCACATAAACAGGAGAAACAAGTCATAGCTATCAGACAATTTCTGCAACATCACCCCTTATAGTTAGCCATCTAACTCACCAGACTGCAACCCCCTTGATTATTATGTGTAGGGAGCAGTTTAGACAGATAACATCAATCTCCTTATAACACCAAAGATGAACTGAAGGCAACAATTATGGCAGGAAGGTAACCGTTCAGAAGAGATGCAAGAGATTTCGAAGTCACCTGGAGACAGTGGTTGAAGCCAATAGCGATTTTATTAAATACATTTCCTACGTAGTATTTCAAGATATTTTTTCGTCATTTTCGTAAATATATTTGTTAAAATGAGATGTCTATGTTAATTTCACTTTTAGGCGACAATTACTCCATCGCACACTGCACATTGCTTAAACTTAGTGGGATTAAAGTTCAATCTTAACCAAAATGTATTACACAACAAAGAATATACTGAACTGAATTTGAATCAATGGTTATGTAGTGTGTCCAAAATAAATTATTTCTTTCGATGACATAATTTTATAACTTATTTTGACTTCGGCACAAACAAACGCATTTTTATATATGCATTAGCAAGCTGAACATTTTCATTCTTATGTCACATATAACAAATATCGTATTAAATCTTCTGTTTTGAATGCTGAAGCCTACTAAATCTGCATTATCGTTAAGAGAAAGAGCAACCAGCAGCTCCACAATAAAACAATGTCTCCGTGAAAGCCTGCATTGCGAACTCACTGGCCAATGTAAAGCGAAAAACACCTTATCTCAGCATCTTCCGTTCCGATACAGCACTAAAACTGTCATCGAAGCTGAAGCTAGTTTTACTCCATAATCTTTTCTGTTTTACTTTGTTCAATATGTACAAACTTGAAAATGCATATTTTGGGAAAATATATTTGTCATTGTTCCCAGTTATTGAATGTACCTTGTAAATAATGGATGAAGAAAACTGACTTGTTAAAAGAATATCATTGGAAATAAAATCAGTGAACTGTATTCATATTCTGGTTGAGATAATTGGTGTTGCTTTAGTGCAAATGATTTAGAGCAAAGTGACTGGTTGCAAAGATATTTATAACTAGCTATGAGGCTACAGAAAGCGATCATGTATGTCAAAGTGCAATTAATATATAAGAGAGAACATATATATATATATATATTTAGTATATCGAGGCAGCATGTAATTTTCTAGACATATTCTATTAAATATAAGAGACAATGAATGTCTATTATGTTTAATCATAAGCCGTTCTAAACGTCGTATTTTTGCTTTAATTTCAGTTGAAAATAAAGACAAAAATTCTCCAACATCTTAGAAGAAAACCAATAAATAATTATCCAAATGTTGGAGAATTTTTGTCTTTATTTTCAACTGAAATTAAAGCAAAAATACGACGTTTAGAACGGCTCATGATTAAACATAATAGACATTCATTGTCTCTTATATTTAATAGAATATATATATATATATATATATATATATATATAAGTTGAGGACATCAGCCGATTAAGTAACCATAATTTCGAACTTTTTGGTTTCGTCAGCATTGGGCACCTCGACTTCAACTTGGTATAATGGCTAGCAAGCTTGTCTCGCTAGAATTTATAACACCAGAGTTGTGAGTTCGATTCTCACCCCGAAATGTAATATCGTCGGGTGGCTATTTCCGGGAGAACTTTCGGATTTAAATTATATATTTTGAAAATTTATTTTAATATATATATATATATATATATATATATATATATATATATATATATATTAAAATAAATTTTCAAAATTCAAAAGTGTTGAATGAACATTTCAACATAAAATCCCTAAGAGAGATTTCACGTCTCCTCAGCAAAAGTCAGTCTATATCGAAATGAGAATAAAAATAGGATTCTCATTTTGATATAGATTGACTGTTGCCGATGAGACGTGAAATCTCTCTTAGGGATTTCATGTTGAAATGTTCATTCAACACTTTTGAATTTTGAAAATTTATTTTAAATTGTATTGGCTCTGTAATTTTAATTACATTGAACTCTCCTCCTGTATCACTTTTTAATATTAAAATTTTTAATATTAATTAGGATCAGGTTCTTCAAATTTACCTACCTACATTTCCGTTTTGGATTAAAGTAATTTAATAATAATAATAATAATAATTATATATATATATATATATATATATATATATATATATATATATATATTCGATTTTGTATACCCCACACTGTAAAATATGGGAAAATGAAGTTAGAATTGAAGTGCAGCTAGTGTTTTTAAGAACATTTATTTAAAGTAGCTTAAACGGTTTTACAAATGATTTTCAATATTAAATTTGAAATGGGAGATGCGTGGCTATGCCATGATATTTCTCTCATCTAACTGAAATTGGAGTATCCTTGCCGCCTTATACTAAAAAAGTACTCAGATTGCTATCTGTTTAAAATGCAACCTCGTTGGTTTACTATGATCACGTAATCAAGCATAGTAGTTTTGAGACCCAGAATTGATGACCATAGTATTTTGTTGCTAAATATTGGGATTGTCACGATTCAGTGAACGTGTTGACTGTCAAGAAAATGTTTCGCATTTCAAATGTTAGTAATTCTATTTTATCGTAGCAGTGACATTCCCTTAATGTTCAAAGAACAACAATTAAATTAGGGTATCTTTATTCTCCAAGTTGTGACACAGTAAATATCTGGAAAGTGTCCTAACAGAGTATGAAAAAAACGACACAGAGAAATGAAGATGGATTGTCAAGTCTAAAGATGCAATTCAAAAGGTAAGTAGAATACCGAGAAACAGGAAAGTATCATTGAAAACAAAGCAAAGGGTACAGGAATGCTTTGTGATATCTGTAATTCTATATGGCAGCGAATGTTGGACGATCTCTTCAAGAATGAAGAAGAACTAGAAAGTAAAACAAATGTGGTTCTACAGAAGGATGCTGAGCGTACCATGGACCGAGCGCGTGGCAACGACGAGGTTTTGGAGAGGAAAAAACGAGAAGACTTATACTTAGCGTCAAGGAGAGACAGCTGAGGTTTCTGGGACACGTAATGAGGAAGGAGGGCTGAGAGAATCCGATACTACGTTGCTATTTAATGTCAGTCCCACTATTTGTCTATGAATACTGTAAATTTCCTCCAAGATGACGAGAAAATTAGAATAAACAGAAATGAAGTCATAAGTAAACTGTAAATTATAAAAAGACGTTTTATACTCAGAATCAGAAAGAGAACTAAAATTTCTGGGGGACATATTGAAGATTAACAGACTGAGGAAAGCTGACGCATTCACTATTGGGAATATTAATTTAAAAAAAAACTGCTTTAGTTTCCTTTCTTTCCCCATAAATTCAGCTTTAGACCCACTGGAGTGAAAGGTTGTAATTGATTCCTTTTTTTTTCCTCAGATTAGGTCATTTGATGTGGTGCGGAGTAATTTGAATCTACGTATGAAGAGATTTGTTTGGCCTTGAAAAATAATACTTCGTCCGCGATTGCATCAGATTTTTATCACGCCCACACATTATTGTCACTACTGTAAATTAGTTGTCCTACGGCCATTGTCTGCTATGGACGTTACTCCAAGGATGCCTACGAAAACTGTAACGTTGCACAAACAAACTGACAAAACTTACAGAGTGTATATTGTTGGTGTCAGCCTTTTAACTGTTAGTCGTGTCATCAAGGTGAAGAATGAAAATGAAACTATCAGTCCGCAACGTAAAGGAAAACGCAGTCGGAAAAATAAAACAACGACATAAAATGTCGTAAAAGAGATTAGAGAACGTGTGAAAGATCCTAGGAAAACATTATTCGCATTGTTTTAGTTAATTTTCACAAGGGTGTACACAGGTCATGTTGAGACAACGGACTTAGAGTGAAACATTGAGAAATCTGTATAACAAGTGTATGTAAATGTAAATGCAAATGAATAGTAGAACCGGGACTAGCAGGACAGTTAAAGGACAAACATTATGAAGAGCTAGGTGTGAAAAAGGAGGTGTGGGGGCTAACGATTACCCACGCCTTGAAGGTATACAGAACATAGGAGAGAAATAATTAAGTTATAGGATGTAGTCATAATTAATGCTGGCTTAACAGTATAAAGCTAAATTGCTTTTGTTCGCTTACACACCGCATAGTTATTTTAACGTTAAGCACTTATTAGTCCAATACAATTAGTTAGTGTTCGGATTATCTTTAGGTCAGGTTAAGCAAGAAAATGATCTCCCATAGCAATTTAGAATATGTTCGTTAAAGCAAAAATCTTGGCAAATTATTGGGTCGTTTCTTGAGAGCCGGTATTATAAAATAAAAACTAGAAACACAATAAAGTAACCCTCACTCATAGACATAACTTGTTTGGCTGTACAGAAAACTACAAATGTTTTTACAGTGCGACACAAAAAAGTTTGCACCTATAACATTTCTGCAATGTAGAAATTTAAATTATTCTAATGGTTTGTGTAAACAGAATAAATATATTTAATTTGAAATAACATGTCCAACTTGACATAAAAGTTTAACTAACGAAAATCTCCATTTTATTATTATGTTTCTTTCTTGGTTTCTATATATTCAGTTGAATCGAAAGTGTTGGCAGAAAGCACAGATTCTAAATTAATGGCTAGAAGGAAAACGCTTAGTGATGTGTTAAGTGGACATAACGAAGTAATGTCAAAAGTGTAGGCAACTTAAAAAGGAAATCCTGGGTACATACTATCCCGGATGTGTTTCTAATTTTCGTCACTCTCCTTCCCAACTTTAGAAAAAACGAATTCCGTTTCTGCCTCCAATGTGGGTGTTTTTTCCTCCTCCCACATTCTTTTCCACCCTCTCTTCCGTTGTTGTTGCATTTTGGGAGTAACCTTTTTGAATTTTTCCACCTGTTTCTGACTAGACTTAACGCTTGGTGTCTATTCCTCATATATATATATATATATATATATATATATATATAAATTCAGGTAAAGAGGACCCTTGGTTTAACGATTTTGAGTTCCCTGGCATTTATTTTTTTGTAAACAGTGCTCAATACAATACATAGTGTAGAGCATAATATAATCATATAATTATGAGTAAAAAGTACATTTCAATACGGAAATTTCTATGTTTCTTTCGCGATAGAATCTAGTCATCAGGCAATGTTAGATGTTGGTTGTGAAAATATTGCCTGATGAATAGATTATATCTCGAAACATAGAAATTTTCGTGTTGCAATATACTTTTCATTCATAATTATATATATATATATATATACCATTATGATTATTTATGGGAAATTTTTCTTATGAAAATGCCGAATAAAAGTGAAAATCCTGCGGAATGACACACATTTCCGTAAAAAGAATCGCTCATAAACAATCAGGCCGGCAGAAATATAAAAATAATTTACAATTATACTGTTTAATTATAAACAGAATATCTACTCAAATACGATTATCCATTAAAAATAATGTTCAATCAATTAAATTATATATATATATATATATATATATATATATATATATTAATTGTTTCAACCCAAGCAAGACAGTCACTGGTGCGCAGAGGGCTACATAAAAGAAGAGTGAAGGGTTATATAGGAAGAGAGCGAATTGACAAAAAAACGCTTACAAGGGGTGTCAGTGTATGAGTAAGAAAGGGATGGAAATACTAGTGCAAAGAGATTTGCGTGAGAGTAGAGTGAAAAGGGAGAGGAACAAGATGCGGGGTGTGTTGCGGAAAGGATAAGAGAAGGATGGGAGTCAAGAGATGACAATTGACGAAGCATCTAAACTCTTGTAGATTGTATCTATCATGGAAGCAAGTATACAGAAGGGAGTCCCACAGGCGGGAAGTGCGAGAAAAGAAGCTGTTAGAGTAGAAGAGTTGGTTGAATTCGGTTGTTATGACCGTAAAAGGTAGGATCTTGCTGCCAGTCTGGTTGCTCGAATAAATTCTTGTAGAGGAGTCACAGAAGCCATGAAAAATTTTTATAGAAGAGACAGAAGGAAGGCACATCTCGTCAGTGGGAAAGGATCTGGAGTCGAGCCACCAGGTCGAGATCGATTGCATTGCAGATTCTTCTCTGGATCCTGTCGAGTACACCGAGATGAGTAGCAGAGGCACCCGACCAGATATGACAACAGTTATATATATATATATATATATATATATATATATATATATATATATATGTCGGGGGTGACAGCAGTATTCAATGCCCGGGCGGGTGGTTGATTTATATATGTGTAAGAGGGATTCAAGCGAGAAAAACTTCCTAACCCTACACAGTGACACAACGTTCCAAGCATTAGATTTATCTACTGATTTAATGTTGATGTTCAACTTAAGGTCGGCTGAGAGGATGAGGGTGAGGAATCGCAGTGTAGTGCTCTCAGGGAGACTGGCTTGATCCATGCTGATGGGGGCAGAAGAACTGTCTATGGTGATTGACAGCAGTTTTGTTTTAGGAAGTTTTCGAGCCATTCTTACTTCAGTCCACCACAGATTTTCAAGATCAGCAGAGAAGGAAGTAAACGTTGGTGTCGTTTGTGTAAATGCCTACTTGGATTTGATCACACCAAGGAGATCGTTGATGGAGATGAGATGGAGCGTTGGACCTAGGATAGAGCCCCGGGAGACAACCGCGTTCATGTGATATCATCTGGGGGCATGCCGTTCAAGATGACATTCATTATGTGGTTTGATAGGAACAGCTGGATCAAATCAAACACGTGTACAGTGATACAATAGCCCTTTAGCTTGCACAGAAAGCCATTGTGCCAGACTCTATCAAATGCTTTGGAGATATCCAGAGTAACAGCTAGAGCTTCACCGTTCTTATCGTGGGCCTGTTATATGTATTCTTTGATAGTAGTTAGTACATCAGCAGTAGACCTGGCGAAGCGGAAGCCATGCTGTCTGTCGGAGAATAGTTTATGGGATGTGAGGTGTTGAACTATTTCAGCATTGAGGATAGCCTCAAACAATTTGCTGAGAACAAAGAAGCTGATAGCGCGATAATTAGAAGGGTTCGACGGTTCTCAAGAGTTTTTAAATACAGGTAGCACAGACGAAGATTTCAAGCAGGCAGAAAAACAGGAAGCAAACAGGCAATAATTATAGAATTTGAAGAGGACACCGGAGAGGTCAGTGGAACATTTCTTCAAGAGAATGACCGGGATTTCGTTCCTCCGCCTGTCTTATGAGGGTCAAGCTTTGAAGTTATGTTAGAAATCAGAGAGTGGGTTATGTAAACATTTCTCAGCTGAGCTTCAGCTCTAGGAGGGAAGTCGCTTATGGTTTCTCAAAACGAGACAAATGTGGAGTTGAAGACAAATTTCCAGGCAAAGCACTCGGCATTGTCTCTGGGGATCTGTGGTTGTGAGGACTTCACATTCACAGATTAAAGGAGAGATGGAGGATTTGCTGTGGTTCAACACACTTTTGCCGAGTTGCCAGTAGTCTTTGGAGCCGAACTTGCGGGTTGCTATACGCTGCTTCTTGTTCTTAGTGAACATCAGCATAGAATCATTTAAGATCCTCTTATACTCATTACGAGCAGAGGCAAATAGGCGCCAATTACAGTTAGACATGTGGCTCTGATATACTTGGAAGAAGTAATACGGTGTAGCAAGGAGCAGCCGAGAGAGGAAGGGGAACGGTACAGAAACAAAAGATAGCTAACCGATTTTAGCAGTGAAAGACGGGCACACATGTATGAGTGGTTAAGAGAATCAAGAGGTCATCCTAGCGAGAGGGTGGAGTTCATTGACGTAAACCCCAGACCATGCATATGGACAGTGGAGTCCTACCTTATAAGGAGAAGGTAGCTAGGAATTGATAATTAAGAGTAGGAGATTACGATTGGTTTCGCAAAGCGCTAGGATGCCAGGGGAAATATCGTGGCGGAAAGATTCTACGCTGCAGAAGTTGGTACGCATACCATCAATGTTTGTGAAGAAAATATTGAGTAGTTTAGGTGATTTTGTTTTAGCTGGTTTAGCTGTGTTTCTTGAGAGTCGATATACCTTTTGTGTTGATGGTTAGGAGAGACCTCAAGTGGAGGTGGCCGACGGTCATTGACTGCGATATATGCTGGAAGGGGGCTGGCGCAGGCTTCAGCATAGTGTGGCCTAGAGGTTGCCCACTGAAAGCGCTTGCAGGAATACCTATCCATGCGCGTCATGTCACTACAAGAACTCGGATATTATGCGACTGTTGATCAGAGCAGCCAATATCGACGCTACGCAAGAGTTAATGCTTCTAACTACCAATCAGAAGCCGGAAACCCAAGACTGCAAACTCGGTTCTCTTTTTGTTTTTTTTTAATTTTTTTGGCAAAAACTAAATCGAGCGGAGTGATTAAATTGAGTCCTAACTACTATATGTATGACACACTGGCTGGAGAGTTTGATGGATTGGGTGTAGGGTTAGGGGTCATTCGTCTAAGGGAATAGCAGATACATATCGAAAGAGAAACAATGAATTTAGTCCATAATTCAAGAGACTTTTCTAACAAATTAAAAATCCACGTGAACATTCATTTAAGAATATCAAAAACAGGAGAAGAAAATAGAAAAGAAAAAGAAAAAAAAACAAGGAAATCACTTACATTTAAAGAATTTACACAATCATGAAATCTAACGCCAATTCAGAGTTGACACGAACGAAATGGTAGGATCTCATTTTAGAAAAGAGAAGAAAAAGAAAAAATATCCCAACCCAGAATTGGAGTGGCCAGTATTATTTATATCAATTAAACATTTTTTACTTTTATTAAAGCTTCCTCAAAGAATGAGATACAGAGAAAAAAAAAAGAAATAAATTATGATATTTTTATTTTCGTTTTGTTTGATTTTCATTGGTTAATCATATATCACGTGCATTTGGAGTATTGAACTAACGTTAGTATGGCGTCCAGTATTCAAGTTGAAACAATGCGTTTATTCAAAGTTCCAAGACATTATTGAAAGATTTCATGCCAAGCTAGAAAACCGTACATATTGCTTTATGTATGTAAATGTATAATGATTCTAGTTCGTTTATTATGCAGTTACATATATACCCAGATAATGGGTGGGATACTGGTGAGACTGGCTGTTGCATAGCTCTAGATGCAGAGGCGCTCACTCAAAACTGTAATATCAGCAAATGTCATTGTAATTGGTTGCTACAGTGGTCAAATAAAAATGAACATAGAAACTAAGATAAAGTAGGGGTAAAGAAACAAAAAAATCAATATTGCTTCGTGTGGAAATAAAGGAGAACACGTAAGAATAAGGAGATCCTAATTGAATGAAACGGGAGTTAGCTTTTGTTCATCGAATGTTGTTCTTGATTTGGTGGGTCTTTCGTTGATAGAATAAGAAACGTATACTTTCAGCAGGTCTGTTGACCTTATGCGAGATTCTCACAACGAGGCTCTGAAACCAATGGTGACCCACTGATGTGATTTAGAATTTATAAGAGAAAAGAGCCTTAAAGCGGTTCCTGACAATGTTTCAATAAAAGGTCTCTGACAGTGTTTTGATTGGACGTGAATTATTGACATTTTGCTGTCATGTTTTATTATCTCCTGGAATATGCAGTTTCAAATCAGCGTGTTAAAAAGCAAACAAAAAAATGTTCACATTTGACTTCTGAGATTGGATGAGTGAAGATGTTTGTTACACATATAAAATAATGCATCTGCACACTCAAAGATATTTATGCATGAATGTAAACAAAACTTTTGTAATTGTTTTTTTTCATTTGTGTGTTTATTTGAGTGTTTTTCCCTGCGCATGGTTGTCGTCTAGGCGGCTAACTCGCGTCAAATTACGCCGGCGCGTGGTCACCGATTTCTTCGAAATTAAGCGAGAGTTTTTTCAACTTTGCCCGATTGCCACGGAGCCGGCTGCTGCGCGTCCGATCACGCCGGCGCGTGGACGTCGGCTAGGCGTCTGACTACGCCGGCGTATTGTCACAGATTTCTTCGAAAGCATTGAGTCGTAGTTTGCGCAAAATTTTTCTTTAGAAACATATACCAACTACAGAAAGCATACAGAAAATTGCAAATGAATTGTGTGTGAGAAAGACGGAGTCAAAACGACAACGTGAAAAATTGCAAAAAACTATTAACGAATTAGCATGTGCGCACTTTTTCGCCGACAGTGTGGTGGCCGCTTTACTAAGTACGACATCCCGAGCATGAAGTCAAGTGGTCTACGAGCGATCCTTCGTCTCATGCTCCACGGTGGGGTAGGGGGTTCGAAATTTGACTGCAGGAAAATCATCAGATTGATAATGTGTTTGTTGAATAGATGAAAAATCTACCTCCGCCGCTTATAATTTGCAGTGAAAACGTTCAAAATATAGAAATAGTCAGCTTCGAATTTTAATTCTTTGGTCCGGTGTATCTAGATGTTTAAAGCAGCCTACATTATTCTTTTTTTATTGTTTTTTCTTTAATTTTTTACCGGTATTAATTTAAATTACCCATCACTAATATCCTTTGTAATCAAAATTATGATCAAAATGGCGGATCATATTGTAAAAATATCCATTACAATCAAAATTGTGAGTCATGGAGAGAAAACATCTTTTGTCATCCAATTAGGAAAATATCTATTGTAATCAAACTTGTGAGTCATAGCGGAAAATAATCCATTGTGAGCAAACTGATTGTTGATATTCTGGAAATGTTAATTGCAATCAAAATAGTGTGTCATAGTGATAATATCCGATGTAAAATATCCATTGTAGCCAAACTTATAGTTCATAGCTTAAAAATATCCAATGCTATCAACTTTGTGGATCATATCGTGAAAATATGCATAGCAATACGTCTCAAAGCCATTATTAAACAAAATTATTTGTGAAAAATTCTTACCAATTCAAATTCTTAATTCAAATCGTATTGATAATTTTATTTCATAAAATAATTCTCTTCTAGATTTTTTAGCCTATTTACGTATATCCACCTAAAAAGTTTAAATCGAAATTAAATTCTGTCGTCACTATTATACAAGTCGTTCATGTACCTCAGTTATATTAGTTCAAATAATGGGTGTAAGCCTCAGTAATCGGAGATTTTCCCTTGTTGTTTTCTTCTCCTAAGCAGATAGATAAATCAACTCTAGGAGTCGAACCTTCGAAGAGACATTCTCTTAGCATAGATGAACTGAGCAGACCAAAATGCTAGTTCTTTTTTCACTGCAGATGGTTGCAACTTAAGCATTTATTAATATTCTGCAATTTGGGAGCTTAATTTAGCCCTCTCTACTCTTTATCTTATTTAGTTCCATTTTACCATTCGACTTGCTCCAATCATGTACGAATTTAGCTAGATATTGAATATAAATATAATAGTGAGGCAGTTTGTGGGTTACGCGAATAATAACTTAAAAAAATGAATATTTTTTGGTATTCTTATCGATATTGCACATTTGTTTTCTCTCTCTGTAACCTCATGAATTCAAATACAGAAACTTCCGCAGTATTTTGTTCCTTTATGGAGAAATATCGACATTATTTTGATTGATGCCCTATTTGAAAATTTGGCATGTTTAGATATCTGAGAGAATATTTAGTAGCCTAATTGCAGGAAAGCTTGCGTGGCACGAAACGTAAATTTATTCAATAATTAAAATGTGCCGAGCTGGTATTTCGTATTTTCCCACGAGGGGGAAAGGATGTTAAAGCACTGATATCACGGAGAATCTGATGAACAATTATAAAGAAAATCGATTAAAAATCGATACGCAATTAAGTTAAAGGGTGCCATCTACTACCTTTATTGATTTATATGTTTTGGGGCTGTCGGGCTTGGGCGGAAAACGCGGCAAAAGGTAATTTCTTTTGACTCGTTCGACGTGTGAACTAAAGCAATACCGTTTGATTTGCTTGTGTGTCGGCGACTGTCTTCCTCTTTCACAGCTATTCTTTTGCAGAGTTGTATAAAATTAATAATTAGCTGCAAATAGAATAAAAACGTTTAAAATACTCTTAAAATAAGTGTCGGATCGCTTCAGGAATTGTACAGATATGGTTCTCCATATCTTCCTATCCATTTTTAGCTTTACTAGCGTTTATCTGTTTACCATTTCTCCCACCCTTGTTACAACATCCAAGCTCGTGACGTGCTTAAATTCTCCTGTGCTTTTTATCTTCAATATATCCTGCGAGTATCCAATTCTCCAGGTTCTCCTTCCTCATTTTATTTTTGAAAAAAATCTGCTGTTTTTTTTTCTGATTCTAAATATAAGCATTCGTTTCTCTTCTATTTTTTTGAAATTTCATTGTTACTACATCATTTGCATTACCAGCATCATTCTATCGAACCACATTCTATTACCACGAACCTTTCTTTCAACTGCAATAAATTGCCCAGCATTCATTGCCAAATATTATAATATGATTGATGGTCCATATCCATTTTGCGCTCTTTTCTTTATTCCTAAAGAAATTACCCAGTTCTTTAGTGTTGTGGTGTCCTCCATCTAATCTATTTTCAATTAAAATTATCTACTTGGTAATAAATTCTAAAAGATAGCATGAAATATATCATTTTTTAAACACTGGCGTGACTTAATAATTATGGCCGGTAGTGTAGGTGATCACAATTTCCACTTTTTTTAACATATAAAAATTTTCAAACACGATTACAGTGTTTGCGAAAACTTACATAGTGATTTATCGTAGCCGTCCCCAGGATTTAGATTTTAAAGAGATCCTTGCATACCTGTTACCCTATCAAGGTGATAGGCTAGTTCGCTTTATTATTTTAGGAGAGGAAGAGAAAATGAGTCCGTACCTTTCTTAAGAATATCTTTATAAGGTTACATGTCAGTGTAGCCAGAACTTTCCATTTCTATCCATGAGACCCAAGTTAGAATTGTCACCATGATTGATTTATGGAGAAGTTATACTCTAGGCGAGTATACCCATACCGTCAAATATGACGACGAAATATTTCAGAAAATTATTAGCAGTTTCCCCTCCCCCTGATTGGGTCAGGAGGGAATATATATATATATATATATATATATATATATATATATATATATATCGTCAACTGACGCCAATTCGGTCGGGTTTCAATCCTGGGTTAAAAAGCAATCGGAGTCTAACCGTATTAATGAGTTGTGATACAGCGAAACATATCTGTCTGCGGATGACTATTTACGCTCTCACACCCTGATTGAGCACTCTGGAAGAATAGTAAACTTTGAAAAGCAGTAGCTACCCTGCATGTACGCATCGCTCATTCAGTAAAAATGACTTAGAGCACTCTGGCTATTGGGCGCGTATAATGATAATATACACGCCAAAAAGTTTCCCTTCTTCTACCGAATGCCCATAGACCAGAGGTAGAATCGCTGACTGAAGACAATTCGGTCGGGTTTCAATCCTGGGTTAAAAAGTAATCGGAGTCTAACCGTAGTGATGAGCTGTGATAGACCTGTCCGCGGATGACTATATATATATATAAAATTTAGTGTATCGAGGTAGCATATAATTTTCTAAACATATATTTTTATATATAACAGAAAATGAAGGTCTATTATGTCTAATCATGAGCCGTTCTAAACATCGTATTTTTGCTTTAATTTCAGGTGAAAAAAATTGTCTAGCATTCAGATAGTTTTTATTATGCTGGTTTTAATCTTTCGGCTCACAAGAGCCATCTTCAGAGAGGTTACGGGGATGTTAACATAAGGACATCCATCATCAAAGATGATATTTTGTGTTGACATAAAACATTGCTATGCGATGATAACATGCGAATAGCAGACGCAGGTCGTAAATTTGAAATGCGGTTATATGATCTCACACCACGCGAGAGACCAAAATGTTAACATAACCATATGCATAAATGCAATGTAATGTGTTGTGACTAGATTGTAATGTCATTTTATTGAATGTGGGTTGCTTTGATTTAATGTAGATGACCTCCAATATCCGAAGGTTCTTTTAATATATATATATATTGAGAGAGAGAGAGAGAGAGAGAGAGAGAGAGAGAGAGAGAGGGGTCTTAATTACAATAGAGAGGGTATATATATATTAATTTATACTCGACGACATAATTATTGCAAACAAATGAAATAATAAGCTGCTTTTAAAGGGGAAACACGCTACAAGTGTTGCCTAACTGGTAGTAAAGTCTAATAACTGGTAGTAAAAAGAATGAACTGAGTCGACGCTGCCTTGCTATTTTCTCATTAATAAATTGAGGGACGCTCAGTTGTTATTGTCTCTCTCCATGAGTGGGATAGGAGGGATATATATATATATATATATGCAATGGTCTTTATTATAATAGAGAAGATGTTGAGCCAATCCCAAAGCGTGACTTCTTTGGAAAGCACCTGATAACCATAGCCCAGGTTGACCCAGTGCTTGTGAGTAGAATTCAATAAATAAAACAGGTATCTACAGCTGGACATGCTAATCATCGTAACCGAATCTTTGAGCTTACTAGCCATGTTTTAATCAATTGACCCTACCATATTATGCGTTCTCTCCCAGAAATTGCAACTAAGATTAGCTCGGTATAGTTGCAGTATAAACTACATATGTATTCTTGTAGCTTGAGTAATTTGTAAATTTTAATGCCTCTAAAACGAAGCTACTCTCAATTAACCATCATCGACAATCTTACCTACCTCCCATTAGCATGGACCATGCTTGCCTCCCAGAGAGTAAAACACTACGCCTCCTTGGTCTCACACTTTCAGCGGACCTCAAATGTAATGACTATATCGAATCCATTACTAAATCCGCTGCTATGAAAGTCGGTTCTCTGTGTAGGGCCCGGAAGTTTTTTCCGTCTACATCTATCCTGCACATTTATAAACCTACTATCCGCCCGTGCATTGAATACTGCTGCCATATCTGGTCGGGTGCCCCTGCTGTTCTCCTCGGGCTTCTCGATAAAGTTCAGAGGAGATTCTGTAATGTGATAGATACCGACTTAGCAGACCGCCTGCAGTCTCTCTCCCACCAGCGCGACGTGGCTTCCCTGTGTCTCTTCTATAAATACTTTCACGGCTTCTGCTCCGATGAACTTAGATCACTAGTGCCCACTAAATACGAATTTGAACGAGATACTAGATTAGCAACTAGATCCCACCCTTTTACAGTGAAACCGATAAAATGCAGCCGTAACTTCTACTCCAACAGTTTCTTTCCTCGCACTTCCCGACTGTGGAATTCTCTTCCAAACGATTGCTTCCCCGACGGCTACAATCTCCAGGAGTTTAAATGTAAGGTTAATAGACAGCTCCTAACACACTAACCTGCTCCCATTCTATCAAACACTCTTCCCAACCCTCATCCTCGCTATCCTTACTCATCTGTCACCTTCCTCCTGACATTCCCTATGTCTAACCACTCCTTCTGTTTACCTTCCCCTATGTAGCCCCATGCGCAATAGTGGCAGTGGAATGCCTTGCTTGGGGTGGGATGATTAAAAAAAAAAATTTCCAAATTTACTATTTGTCTGTGCATGGAATAATGCTGCCATATTTGGTCTGCTGCTCGTGCTGTACATGTCGAGATTTTGAATAAAACCGAAAGAAGGGTTTGCAAAGTATTCGATCCTGACCTGGTACCTCGATTTCAATCACGTCCTCACCAACATGACATGACTTTATTCTGTCTTTTCTACAAATATTTACATGCCAACTGCTCTGACGGATTTTTTTTCCACAGGTACCCCAACTACATAAATTTAAGCGTGCTATTTGATTGACATTTTCTTCCACCTTCTTACTTTTGAAATCGCCACTTCTGCTTCAACAGTTTCTTTTCTCACACTTCCACTGTGAATTTTTTTTTCGTTTGACTTGCTTTATAATTATAATCTTCAAAAATTTAAATCGGCATTTTCTGTCATCATTAACCCCGTTCAGTTTTTGCCTTTCCTCACTATTTCGGATATCCAGTTTTCTTTTTCACATTCACTTTCTCTAACCCTTGTGTACTAGTGATATTTTCGCCTTGCTTGGTGAAATGATTATAAATATTTCACAATAGTCTAGGTCGGAATTAGAACTCCGTCTGTTGATTCCATTTCTCATGTAATTAACCGTTACGTCCCCGATATTTTCACTCTTCGATATCAGCCTATTAAACGGAGTAATTATGATGTCAGCTACTCCAACACAAGACATGGGTTAAACCACCCAGAAGCGAAATCTTCTTACTGCGATCGACTAAGAGAAATTTCCTGGCTTGTTTTTGTAATCCTCTTGATCACATTTAAATCAATTAACGAGAAGACTAGTGGCGCTTTCTTCTAATAGTTTAAGGTAATGCTGTATTCATCAACGCTGCTCAGGTGTTTGTGGTTCTTCAATTGATAACCGTATTAATCGCAATTTTGCGAAATCAAACTACACCGTCTTCAACCAGTGCACAGCATCTGGTGCTAACTCAACATACTGCCGGAACGAGAGGTCGATCTCCTTCTTTTGTTATGTGCATGGAAAGGTGAGCTAACCTTATGATAAGGTACAGAAAGATGGTTCGTCGAGTCAGATCGTCTTCGGTACTGATCCTATCCAGAAATGTACAACTCCTTAATCATTTATCTGTACTACGAAGGCGAATGGAAACGATGTAAGAATCAATAGTTAGTACGTAGCTTTTCAATAATTCTTCTTCTTCTATGTGCCCTGTCCATTCTGGACGTAGGCGATCATGGTTCTCCACGTCTCCCTATCCCTTGTGGCTCTTAGTATGTTTGCTTCTGTTGCTCTTGGCAACGCCCGTTCCGTCATCCACCTGATCAGACCCTGCAAATATGTTATCCGCTGCCTTCCTCTGTCTCTCCTTCATTCTATCTGACCAGTCAGTATCAGGTTTTCCAGGCTCTCTTTCCTCATTGCATGTCCCAGGAACTTCAGTTATCTCTTCCTTTATGTTGCCATCCTTTCTAACACTTCGTCGTTGCTTGTATGCTCAGTCCACGATATCCGTAGCATCCTTCTGTAGAACTACATTTCGGCCGCTTCCAGTTTTGTCCTCATTTTCGATTATATTGTCCAGCATTCACTGCCGTATTGAAGAACTGACATCACGTAGCAGTCTAGCACTCTTTTCTTCGTTTCTATTGAGATTTTCCTGTGTGTTAGTATTTTGCTCATCTTCTGGAACGCGTCCTTTGCCATGCCAATTCGCCTTCGGATCTCCGTGTCGCACTTTCCATCTTCTGTTAGAACACTTCCTAGCTACTTAAATTCTTGTACTTGTTTGATTCTGTTATCCCCCACATGTATTTGGCATTTTGGGTTGTATCTTTTGCTGATGACCATGCACTCAGTTTTCTTAAAGTTTATTTGTAGTCCCTTCTTGTCACTCTCCACTGCTACTTTCTGTATGAGGTCTTGTAGTTTCCTTTCCGTGTCCGCAATCAGCACTGTATCGTCCGCATACCTTATGTTGTTCAGGTTGTGGCCTCCAATAACAAATCCTGGCGTGTCATCTAGGGTCCTCAAAATATTCTCGCTGTATAGTTTGAACAAATCTACTGAGGTCATTACCTGTCCGTATGCAGGCCGTTTGCTGCCAGTAGAAATTCTTGATTATTCTTATGTCTTTCCCGAAAATGTCGAGGCTGCCTAGCATCTCCATCAATTCTTTGTGTCGTATCTTGTCGAATGCTTTCGCGTAGTCAATGAAGCATAGGTACAAGTCTTTCTTCATTTGTAATGCCATTTCAGAGAGTATCCTAATCATGAATATGGCGTTCCTTGTTCCAGTGTCTTTGATGAATCCGCACTGTTCCTGCCCTATCTCTGGCCTGATTCTGCTTCTCACTCTATTCATCAGGATTCTGACGAGAAGTTTTGTAATGTGACTCATTAAGCTGATAGTTCTGTGTAGTTCGCACTCGTTTGCACCAGGTTTCTTCGGCAGCGCTATAAATATCGACTTGCATAGGTCGTCTGGTATTATTCCGCTGCTATAAATTTCGTTTATTATGTCGGTAATCTTTTCTATGCCATATTCTTCTAGGGCTGTCAGCAGCTCTATCACTATGCCATCTGGACCAGGTGCTTTGTTTCTGTTCATTTTGGCCATTGCAGATTCCACTTCGGATTTTAGTATTTCCGGTTCATCCATCTCCTTGTGTATTCTCGGTTGTTCTCTCTTGTCGCAAAAGAGATACTTTATATATTCTTCCCATCGCTGGTGTATTTCCTCTTTCTCTAATATGATTGTCCCTTGGATTTTATGCATCCTGTTGAGGAGCAGGTTCTTTGTCCTGTCAGTTCTCTTATCTCTTTATGCATCTCTGCTTTGTTGTTTCTGCTCAGTCTCTCTACTTCTGCGCATTTGTTGTTGAGCCATTCCTCTTTGGCTTGTCTGCATTTGTTCTTTATCTCCATGTGAAGTTCTTTGTACTCTGCTCCGTGTCTTGGCGTTATTTTTTTGTCTCCTTTGCATCATGTGGAGGATCTCTTCAGTCATCCACTCGTTTTTTCTTCTGCGTCTGATTTCCTTTGGGGCTATGTTGTTCGCCGAGGTCACCATTGCTTCTTTTAGTGAATCCCATTTTTAGTATCCTTTTCCAATTTGTTCTTTATATTTCTTTCTCACACTTTTATTGTATTCTTTCTGCAGGGTGAGATCGTCCTCTAGCGTGTCGTATTACAGCCTTGGTGATATGCTGGGCTTCTTCAGTCTTCAGAGTTTCACTTTTAGTTTGCAGATAACTGGGACGTGGTCACTTCCGCAGTCGGCACCTGGGTATGTTTTGCATTGGACTACTGCGTTCCTGAATCTCTTGTTTATAGTTATTAATCTATTTGGTTCTTCGTGTCGCCTCCTGGACTTCTCCATGTCCATAAACGTCGTGGGTGTTCTTGGAACCAGGTGTTAGTAATAACCTGGTCATTGGATAACCTGAGCACCATTGGATCCATTTTTCTCCTCTTTCCTTGCGCTCTCCTAGTCCGAAGTTGCCGTTCGTGTCTCCTTCTCTATCTTTACCTACCTTGGCATTTAAGTCCCCCATTATTATCCTAATTTCTTGGCTTTTGCACTGAGCCTTGGCACTGTCCAGTATTGAATAGAAAGATTCTATTTCGTCCTCCGAGCTTTGAGTTGTCGGTGCATAAACTACTATAATAGCTATATTGAAGGGCCTTCCCCGCAGTTTAACCAAGAGAACTCTCTCTGACAGTTGCCAGTATCCAAGTACACATCTCTTGTTTGTTTAGTATTAAAGCGATCCCTTTTCGTGTTTTTTACCTCCTGCATATATTAGCCTGTGGGTGTCGCTACTGAAATCTCCGTTATTAGGCCATCTTATTTCACATATGCCTAGGATGTTGATATTCAGTCTGTTCATCTCCTGTTTGACATTCTCTAGCTGTCCACAGTTGAGTGTCCTGACGTTCCATGTTCCTATAGTGAGTTTGTCTTTGATGCTCACAGTTGCAGGGTAACGGTCCAGAGACACCTGTTGCTTATGTCGTTCTTTCCCGGGCGAGGGACAAATTTTGGAGTAAAATGTCCCCTTTACGCCGTTGGTGCTAACAGTCACCGGATGACGGTCGGGTGGCACCTGTTGCCCATGCCGGTCTTTACCGAGCGAGGAGTTGCTTCCTTGGGAAGCAGCCCCCTTCACGCTGTTGGCTTTGATATATTTGTTGTATCTATCCATGATTGAGCGGGGGTAGATAGTAGAGTGGTATCCCGTTGCCTTCTCCACGATGGTTTATTGAGACACCACCTCTAGTTAGCTGGCCGTTGACTCTTTGAGAGTTCTTCCGCCCTTTGTACGTTTATATTTTTTGGACCTACAGCGATGCTAACGTCCCAATTATATATACATATACATAATTGATGTAAAAAAAAATAATTCAATTAATCCAATTAGAAATTAATGGACAAAATATAATTGATATTAGCAATGGCATTTGAACATCGACTACTGCACCTTTTCCGGCTTCAGGATGTCTATCTTTTTTTCTCTAAGAAATATGTTCAAGGTAAAAGGTACAATTCAAAACGATTTATTAAAAACTCTTTGATAAGATTGGTGTTAGAACTCTCTTGTCGTGAAAGTGTATCTATAACTTTCAGAGATAAGACATGAATACTCCGCTCTTTTTTGGTATACACGGTCCATTATGCTTATTACTGACAGAAAGATAGATAAAGGAACTTTAAATTTTAGCGGTAGACAAAACTGGTGGCGAAAAGGGAAAGAGTGTAAAGTAAAAATCGAGGGAATGCGTGTGCATGAAACTAAGTGATTTGAAAGAAAAAACGAGAGAATGAGAAGGCGAAAAGGGGGCTAAACTTTTCCTGATCATCCAGATACGTCCAGTGAGGAATAAATATGAACAAACGCCCAAAAGGCAATATCATTTTGACCACTCTCTTGTTCAAGGACAGATACTAAAATATTGAACATTTACCTGATCTAATGAAAGAGTCAAATTTTGAAATAACATGGCTAGGATTTGATAGATACAATTAACGCTAACGTCCAGAGACCGCATTGTCCGCAAGGATATTCATGAGTGAGGTTTCGTTTTTAAATATTTCACCGTAAGCAAGTACTTAAGCCACGAAGATGTAAACAAGTTACTGAGGATGGAGAACAATAACGTGAAGGAAAATTTATCGAGAAGAAAAGAGCGAGGAGACAGAAGATGACGTTTGACGCTGGCTTTCGATTTTTGTAGATTGCTATTGACAAAAAAGTAATAATCTCGAAAAGTTTCCTATAGGCCGCAGGTGCGAGAGAGGACGCTATCAGAATAGAACTTATAATTAGTAATTTTAATAAACAAAATTATGAAACCTATCTGCCAATTTCGTACGATGCTTAAAATCCGCAAACGGAGATACTATTAAAGAAAGCTTCTCATGACAATGTCAATTTAACTGTTCGTATAAAATACACAGTTATGCAATGTTACGGCGCTGGGAAAATGATTGAATACCCGTAAGAATGGTAGAAATTCAAAGATGCAAGAAACGACATCATCCCTCTCCTGGACAGTCTCAATACTATCATAAATTGTTCTCTGAAGAATTATTTGCATCTCTCAGAGAAGATACATCCCGGTATCTACCTGGGAAAAGTCCTCAAAAAATATCTCCAGATTGTTCGTCATACATGCTACCAAACACGATGTGAAAAGAAATTCTGAAATTATGCATTTTTCTTATCCCACATGCAGTTCTGATAAATATGTTCAACTTCGTTTTAGAAAAAGGCTTCCAGTGATATATTTATATCATAAGGTTGTTTGTTTTTAATGGTCAGATATTTTTCTTCTTTTTTCTTCATCTCATAATTGTAAAACGTCAGGCTAAAACAAAATCATAAGACCTAAATCACGTGTTAGTTAATCAATAGCAAAGTCGAATGTAATAATATACATGGAAAATATATTTTATGGTATACTATAGTTATAGAGTCAAAGGGCACAATACGCGGGATAAGCTTGTGCCTGAGCGATTATAAGAAATGTTGATGCCAGTTTCAACACCATGACGTCAACGTAATCTTCTTTCACGCAGGCAAAAGACAATCGCCACTCTGTTTCGAAACCAGTTCTCATATTTACACATATGCACATGCACACACTTTTATATATATATATATATATATATATATATATTTTAATTCAGATACTTCAATCCAAGGGAAAAAAGCAGGAAGGTAAATTCCAAAAAACCCGATCCTAATTAATATTAAAAATTTATTTTAATATTAAAAAATGATACAGGAAGAGAGCTCCATGTAATAAAATATTACAGAGCAAATATATATTAAAAAAGGATTAATTCAAAGATGTTGAATGGCCATTTCGATATGAAGATCCCCACGGGGGATAGCACATCACCTCAGCAACTGAAAAGTCCTTTCAGAAACTGGAGAAAAATTATTTGTCCAGCGTCTGTAATATTAAAAAAAAATCCCCTCTCTCTCTTCCTTCCTTCTTCCCCATCCCTCCCCCACCTTCCCCCCACCTCCGCGCTGCTCAAACCTACGTCGATCCAACACGGGCGCCTGCCAATCTCCAGCTACTATTCTCCCTCTCCCCATCGCCTCAGCGGCGGAAGGATCCTTTCGGAAGCTGGAGAAGGGTTGGTCTGCTTTTCCTTTTTGGATGGATTGCAAAGAAATTGAGAAAAAACAAAAAAAAAAAGGGAAGGGTGAAGGAAAGGAGGGAGAAAGGGATAAAATAAAATAAGGTGGAATAAAATCAGGTGAGCGGGAGGGGAAGGGATTTGACATCGTCTGGGTTTGCAGGGGGGAGAGGGAGAATAGTAGCTGGAGATTGGCAGGCGGCCGTGTTGGATCGACGTAGGTTTGAGCAGCGCGGAGGGGGGAGAGGTGGGGGAGGGAGGGGATAAGAAGAAAGGAAGAGAGAGAGGGGATTTTTTTTTTAATATTACAGACGCTGGAGAAATAATTTTTCTCCAGTTTCTGAAAGGATTTTTCTGTTGCTGAGGTGATGTGCTATCCCCCGTGGGGATCTTCATATCGAAATGGCCATTCAACATCTTTGAATTAATCCTTTTTTAATATATATATATATATATATATATATATGCATTTAAAATTTAACCGACAATATTTGTTTAATTCGTATAGTAGTTTTCGAATATTTTTTGTCAATCTTGTATATAAACATTTCAAATTTCAGATTTTTGTTGCTTTTCAGTGCTTTTGTCTATCTCAGTCATTATCAAGAAATTATTATGTTCAGTGTGGTAGACAAGAAGCCTTGGCATTTATTAAAATGTTAAATTTCATATTCAAATACATGGTCTGATGAGTAAATTGTCACCATTTTTATAGCTTTCATTTCACACATGCGCGTTCCTTTTTATTTTGTTTGCTGCACAATATATTAGGGTTAGTTGGAAACTCTCCGAGAGAAAAAGATCTCCATTAGACCTATCTAGCTCTTTCTGAATCCTCTGCACTGTCCTCATATTTACACCCGAACATTCTGAGATGTTCATATTAGAATTTCCGACGTGAATGTCAAGTAGTACAATATGTTGTTTCCAATTTTCTGGTAGAGTGAATTGCGTCATGGGATTTTTGGCAAACAGGCGGTTCCCAACGAATACTACTATACCATGCAGCTGACAAAATAAAATAAAAAATGAAATAACGCATTCGTGAAATAAAAAATAAAAAATGGCGACAATTTACCCATCGCACCATGTATATATCGCCATAGACGTTCTTCTTTTTCTTCTTCTTCTTATAAATGTTACTTTACTGGGGTATGTACCTGAGTAGATATAATGAAATAAACGTCAACCCAACTTGATCGTAGAATGTCTTATTAAAAAAAAGGGCTTGTTCTGGAAAAAAATTGCATATTGAGAATTCATATTTTAGCAAAGCGTGTCATTAATGTTTCTGCCAAGGATGGCATTTCGGAAATGAAAGATTTAGTGACCCTTTTGAAAAATTGTACATCTTCCGCTTTCATACATATATATACGCATATCTATCTATCTATCTATCTATCTATCTATCTATCTATCTGTCTGTCTATATCTCTCTCTATATATATATATAAAATACACCACCGGCCATAATTATTAGGCTACCCAAGTTTTTAAAAAAATTATGTATTTCATACTATTTTTTAGTATTTATTGCCAAGTGGATAATTCTAAATGAAAAGAGAATGGTTCTTTTGTTAATACTTCACATTAGCATGTGCATCAAATGAACTGTTCTGGTGTCCAGTTTTTGTGGTCTCTTCTTATTATTGGCTGGTCAAAGCAAAAACTTCCTGGTTGCCTTGTAAAGTTTTGTGAGGTAATAATAACAAAATGACCATTCAATTTTAACTTAGAACTATCCATTAGGCAATAAAAAATAAAAATAGTATGAAATTCATAATTTCTTTAAAGCTTGGTTGGCCTAATAATTATGGCCGGGAGTATATATATATATATATATATATATATATATATATATATATATATATATTACTTCTTTCAGATTTAGTGTCATAATAACCGTTGTCAGTCTGTGAAGTTTAGACAAACCTCATTCATTTTTCCGCTGTTAAAATTAATCGATGGTATTCATTTCTGCTCGCTTTTTCTTTTTCTTTTTTTTTTCAATTTTTACAATTCAGCCATTTTACCGTTTATCCGATGATCGTTAAGTCAGCAGCGAGGATCGATGTTAAAGTATAATAATAATAATAAATCCCTTTAGAAAAATGCTCAAAAGATTAGGCTATACATGCTAATCCGCAATATCATCAATACTTAGCGACATGGCAACACTCTTCTTTTTAAAATATTTAATTCCACGATAGACTGCAAATCTTCCGTTGAAAGCATTTTTCTCACTTATGATTCACTAGCAGTATAGCCCGGCGTTGCTCGGGTGTAATGAAAGCTTTAAAACTAATCTATGGTCCTGCAGCTCAGACTTTTTGGTCGTTGACACGAAAGACTAAAAAGCAATAGTTGTTTCTAGTTAAAGCAAAACTGTAGACTGAAAGAAAAATGAATGGATGTAAGTCAAATTTTGATTTCCTGGTATCGATATCAAATAAGTATTTTCCGTCCTAAACTGAATTTTGAAGTCTAAATAAGTCCTCTGAGTAAATGGTATCATGGCTAAAACTAAGAACTACAATTATACCTCTTAGAGCCAAACCCGAAGCACAAACTAAAATAAAAGGGCTGAAAAAATACAAACATACAGGCAGATAAACAGACACACACACAAACATCTTGTCTTTTATATATATATATATATATATATATATATATTATCGATTCTTTGCACTATTGTAAGAACTGCAACCTTGAAACTTCTGAATATCGTTTCTTATGTATATTTTGCTTCTTTCAGAAGCAATATATACATTTGTCTATGAGTGATCAAATTTGATTAAAATCGAACCACTTCTTTTATAACCCTATATTTTCGATTATCGATTTTCGATATTTATCGGGAGTAACTCGACACAAAACTTAGCTAAGAACTTTCGCAGACAGTGCAACTGTGTAAATTTTCAAGAAAATTGGTTCAGCCGTTTCGGAGTCTATAGGTAACGGACACCCACACAGACACACACACACATACACACACAGAGACAAAGTTCCATTTATAAATAAGTTTAGATACATCTTACTCAATAGTCGTGGAATAGATAAAAGAATGAATCAACATATAAAAGAAACTAGTAAAATTATTTTAAAAAATAATAATGTTTAATCGATCACTTTTAGAGATTCATGGCTTGAGTACGTTGCAATGAAAACTCACTGAAAAATGACTAAGAAAAAAGTCTAAACAGAAATTAATACTGTATGAAAATGTATACAATTCTTTTTGAGTTTTCCACCATAAATTTACTTCCAGGATCATAAATCATGTCACATTTTTTGACAAATCTACAGTTCTGTTAGCATATTTAAAAGCAGCACTGATAAAAACCAGTACAAGAAACTGAATGTAATTGGCTTGGCACATCGGAAGTAATTTAAAATGAAATGTTAAGTGTCCTTGCATTTTCAATGTTTGTCTTGGCGTATAAATATGACTGGCGTTTTTCTGTATTTCTTTCTGCCCACATATCTATCTATCTATCTATCTATCTATCTATCTATCTATCTATCTATCTATCTATCTATCTATCTATGTCCTTGTTCCTATCTATCTATCTATCTATCTATCTATCTATCTATGTCCTTGTTCCTATCTATCTATCTATCTATCTATCTATCTATCTGTTTCTTTGTTTATTCATCAATGTATTAGTTTCTTTGTCTCTCTGTTGCATATACTTCGTGTATATATAAACAGTAAACCAAATTGACTATCGTCTACGCTGATAAACGGACACGGATATATAAAAATATACAATTATATTTTTATTCTTCTTCTTTGGCGAAGTGCTGTGGAGTAGAAGGTGGTCGCTGATATATCACACACACATACGAGAGAGTTCACTCGCTGGATTGTCCTCTGGTTGCTCACTACGAATTTACGGTTGGCTCTCGTCATTTGAAATGTCTCTATTTGATCTCTTTATTATATAGCAGTGTTTCCTCAATTGCGTTTTTTTGCCACGCATATTGTTTATTTTTTTTTAATTATTATTATTGGCTTTCCAATGTTTATATTCTCTTAGTTTGACTACGTCTGTTTACCAAAACAAAAACACAATCACACTCGCTCAGTGCAAATCTGGCCCTGTGTTTTTAATTTTCTTAAAAACAACAAATAATATTTATTCTAATGTAAATAAACTTTTATATTTCCTGACTTTTGAGAAGAGTTATCGTAACACAATTTTGCTTGTCACCCTGCGTCCGCATTCCGGACCTTTCAGGCCATTATTTACTTTCTTTTTTATTTTGCCAGCTTTGCATTTTTCCATAAAACAATATTTGTTCAATGTAAATACACTTTTGGGCGAAATTACACACTACGGTCAGAGAATATATAATCTATCTATCTATCTATCTATCTATCTATCTATCTATCTATCTATCTATCTGTGTGCGTTAAATATTGATCCCTGCATAACTCGTACCATTTCCAGTCGATTTATCTAACAAAATAAATTTCAAATGCTTATTTTCAACGTATATAAATCCTGGTTACTCGAGAGGCAGTCCTAAGAAGAGTTTTTGGTTGTATTTAATTCTGTTTTGATACAATATATTTTTGAAATCATTTTCTTAAATTTTATTGATTACACATTCGATTAGACAAAAAAGCAAATGCAATAAAGTTAACCAAACAAGAAATTTTTTTAACTATTTGCAAAGTACATTTTTCATTTTTAATCACAAGGAAGAAATATTTTAAAAATTACGTTCACGTTGGTGTTTTTTAATTTTTTGAATTGATTTTATCTTATTTATATTAAAATACATAAATCTATTTGATATTCGCGAGAATTTTCCAAACTTTTAATTCAAGCTTGAAGCAATATTTTCAGGATCAAAGTGTAAAATGTTGCCAATAATGAAAAGTTAAAGGCAGTTACATTTCCGAAGTGTAAAACCGAATGAGAATATTTATTCGCTGGCAGGCATCCTACAGATGCCCAATTTCAAAATTGGTAAATGAACGCAATTCTTCTAAAATATTTAGTTTAAGAATTTTTTTTCTTCATGTTTATTTTAATTATTATCTGTTTAATATTAATTTTAATTTATCTTATTATTGATCCTGGTCGAGTGTTGAGAACGTTCACTTTCATATCCTGAATTCTGCGTTCGAATTTCAGCATAGCTGATTGGACAAGAAGGTTGGAGGTGATCTCATCGTGTGGTATCTGAAAACGATAACCTCTCATGGATTCCCCAAAATATGATGTGACTTCGTTCTGTTTTTTCTACAAGTATTTTCATGGCAAGTGCTCTGATGAGCTTTTTTCATGGTTCCCTGACCACATTTATTTCGCGTGCTAAAAGATTGGCATCAAGATCCCACCGTTTTACCTTCGAAACAGTTAAGTATAAGTCCTCTTCTACTCTAACGGTTTATTTTCTCGCACTTCCCGTTTGTGGAACTCTCTTCCATTTGCTTGCTTTCTTGATCGCTACAATCTCAAAAAGTTTAGATGCAACGTCAATTGCCATCTTCTGTCTACTTGATTTCTATCCATCTTTTTTTTATTCTTTCTTCGACATTCTCTGTCGGTTGTTTTTCTCTCACTGTAATCCTCTGCGTCCCAGTGGCATTCCCACTTTGCTTGGAATGAAATGATTATAAATTTTTGTTTAAAAGTAAGTTGAGTAGAAGAACGTTTCACCGACGGTTATGCTTACAGTAAGTTGTAAGTCATATTGACCGAGGGTTCTAGCTGTTGATCACGTATAATAATGCATTCTTTCCAAAAGCTATCTGCTAAGTATATATGTAGTATAAACCGCAGGTTTGTCCAATAGATGCAAAAAAAGTACAAAGTACTTGAGTGGGTTGCTTCTGTAACAGAGAATGACTATTAACTCATGCCACAGACATACACAAAACAAGTAACCAGCTATTATCAGTTGATGTTTTAAAGAAATATTCTTTAGGCTGTGTCATTTCAAGAATGATTACGACTCTCCACAACTTCCTATCTTCTAAGGCTCTAAGTAACTTTTGGATCTTTACATTACTCTTTGTCCCTACTATGCTATTATAAAACACGCTGTTTTTCTCTGATTTTCTTACTACGTCCTGTGTGTATTAAATTCTCTATACCTAGTTTCCTCATTTTGAATCTCATAATGTTGCAGATTTTCCTTAAATTTTTGTTATTTCTAGTGTATATATAAAAAAGGGCGATTATCTCACTTTGATGGAGATGAAGTTCGTGGGTCACGTGACGGAAGCTTACTGACGTCACTGCATAGAGACAAAAGTGGCAGTCAGTCAGGTCGCATGAGTCAAACTGAAAAGTTAACTTTCTGTAGCCCATCTCTTTCTACCGAGACTGAGGTTAAATCTGCGCCCTTCACCAGTCACATGTTGCCGTAAATAATATCTCCTACACGCAGTCATCATGAGGGGAAAAACTGACCCACCTTTTCCTGTGTATGGAATATCTTTGCTAGTGACATAGAATAAGAATCCAACCCACTTGAATGTGAAATCTTAATTATGGCGTCTACAAAACACAGAAATTATGGCTTCTCCAGAAACACAGAAAAATCTCCGGTAGTTCCAGTTCACTTTGGAAATTATTATACATGAGTCTCACTTTTTTTCGTCTTTTCACTTTGCTTGTTGTGTAGATACATTTTATAGTTTCTCTGCGGGGTGGGGACACAAGTGAATATTTATATATAATTTTGTGTATGATTTAGCATAAGAAAACTCTTTGTGAGAAAACAGCATGCTTGTCATTTCTTTTCTTTCGGCTATTCCGTTCTGTCCATGAAATAAGATGTTATGCTATCATGGATATAATATTACCCATAATGAGGAAAATAAATATTTCTTCCATCCCGCAACCATTATCTGGTGATATTCTCAAAATGGCCTGATATTGCTGACCTCTATTACAGATCGAAGATTCTTTATCCAAAATTCTTGGAAGCGGAGTGTGTCAGGTTTCAGATTTTATTCGGATTTTGGATTACAGGCTATTTAATTTGTATACAATATCTATAAAATAGAGATACCTGGAAATGGAACCAAGGCATAAACGCGATACCCCTTTACATTTCATAATACAGATTATACCCTGAAGGCAATTTTCATATAAACGTTATATACCATGAAAGTAGTTTCATACAAGACTAGCAGTATAGCCCAGCATTGCTCGGGTGTAATGAAAGCTTTAAAACTAATCTATGGTCCTGGAGCCCAGACTCTTTGGACGTTGGCACAAAAGACTAAAAAGCAATAGCTGTTTCGAGTAAAAGCAAAACCGTAGACTGAAAGAAAAATGAATGGATGTAAGTCAAATTTTGATTTCCTGGTATCGATATCAAATAAGTTTTTTCGTCATGAACTGAATTTTGAAGTCTAAATAAGTCCTCTGAGTAAATGGTATCATGGCTGAGACAAAGTGCTACAGTTATACCTACTTAGAGCCAAACCCGAAGCAAAAACCAAAAATAAAAGGGCTGAAAAAATACAGACATATAGTCAGATAAACAGACACATACACAAACATCTTGCCTTTTATATATATATATATATATATATATATATATATAATCGATTTTCTGCACTATTGTAAGAACTACAACGTTGGAACGTCTGAATATCGTTTCTTATGTCTTTGTCTATGAGTGTATCAAATGTGATTAAAATCAGACCACTTCTTCTATAAACCTATTTTTTCGATTATCGATTTTTTGATATTTATCCGGGGTACCTCGACGCAAAACCTAACTAAGAACGCTCGCAGACGCTTATAGTATAACTGTGTACATTTTCAAGAAAATCGGTTCAGCCGTTTCGGAGTCGATAGGTAACGGACACACACACAGACACACACACATACACACAGACAAAGTTCCATTTATAAATAAGTTTAGATTTAATTAATTCTGTGTACATACAAGTATATGTAATTACACTGATCATGTAATGTTTATGGATTTTAAAGTGATGATTTTAAACTTTCACATAAAATAATGTTTTTTTTAATTTTCTGTACATGTAGAAAAATATGATCCTTACGAAAAATATACGAATGAAACACCAATCACTATTTTTACATCATGTGTTAGAAACTGGAAGAAGAGGGTACGCCATCGATGAGATAGTTGTGAGCGTGAGAATGGATATCTTCAAAAATTTCTACTTTTACATTGATTCTATAAAGGTTGAGAAAATAGTTGGATGATTGCGAATGCAATAAAGCGCTGAGTGCGATACTTCTAAGGTTTCTCTAATATTGCACAAAACATATCGTTGTGGAAATCTACATCAACCTAATACGTATGTGTGAATTTTTTTTCTATGAAAATGAATACTTAAGTAGGTCTAATTGAGATTCTAAATATGTTTTATTTTTAATTATTTGAATATCTCGAATCCCTTCGTACTGCGTAATTGCTCATTAATTATAATTATGTCTATTAATCATTGTGTTCAATCATTTTAAAAGAATTTTTCTTTATAATTGCTCAAAGTAATGCAAAAATATGTTCATTCATAATTCGCAAAGACACGAAATACTTCATCAGTGAAGCATATGGCACTTCTCGTGAAGGATTTAATTATGTCGCTGTTTATCTGGACAGCTGCTTGAAAGTCGAACGGTATATTTTGTAAGTAAATATTTCTCAAAAGATTTTTATTTTCCTTGCATATACAGAGTGGGGCAGAAATATCTTCCAGAAATAACCTTTATTGTCTTACCATTCTGTGGGAGGCATGTGCTGGATGTGCGTTGCAGTGCGGTGCAGTGGATATCGGCTCGGAACGAGAAAACAGAGAGCCAAGTTCGAATTCCAGTTGAATTTGTTGAATTCCTCTACACGAAGATACCTTTGGGAAAGTTATTACCCCGTCTCTTCCCTCTAGCTGTGGGTTAAATAACATGACAATTTGGGTTCTATAGCCTTGATTGGCAACCAGTCTACCACAGAATGTAATGGTAATCTAGAACAGCAAAATCTTCCGCCTAGCGTGTTATGTCTCTTTTGAGACATGATGGCCAAGCGTTTATCACGTATGGCATTTAACTGAATAACTGATACATTGGAGGTATTTATCCCGCAGCCTGTATGTCCAGAAGAAATATTATCTGGTTTAACTGCCTTAAAAATTCAATTTCTTTTCGAATTTCTTACACGAAGTATTATAAGGATATTTGTTTTCATTAGTTTCTTCATCGTCTTTGTCTGAATTTCAAACATTCGGGCTAGTTCTACTTGAATATCCGGATATAGTTTTTTTCTTGTTTACATAGTCCTTGTTGTCGCCTAAAATGTTACTGTGTGAGAAATAACCCAAATGGAGGTTGGAAATAAATAGTAATATTTATAATATCATCAAACACAAGACTCAGAAGATGCTTGAAGTAAATACCATTGCTAATAGAGAACAGCTAGACAATAAGAAAAAAACACCACGCTTTCTCAATAGTCTCCAACGTAATATATAAGGATTGGGACATACTCATACGTACGTACATAACTCATTCCCTATTTTTAGATTCACTCTGCACAGAGTCAATATTTTTTTCTTTTAGAGTTGATATCAATCTTTTCCATAAACCTTTTTTTTCTCTCATTACGCGTTTTCCGGGCTTGTATTTCAGGAAAAATATTTTTAGGGAGTAGTTTTTGCACTGAAGGTAATAATCTTGCTGTGTCAGTTGCTAATCAACTTAATGCACCCAAAATGTTAGGAACTTGGTAATGTAAGCTGACTCCTTAGTATTCGGCTAACTGCCGACTAATATCAACTGCCTTAGTTCAACTATGTCCAAACTGGAACTAACTAATAGTTCTACTGGACTCCAATAGAGCTCTAAAGAACTCTCTAGAACTTCCAAGAACTTCTCGAGTTAACTTCCTGTTATCTCTTATTAATATAGTTCATTATCTGAGGAAAAGGTGTGTTCCACCATAACAAATAGGTACCTCAAAAGTATTAAAAATTCCTCCATCTGTTCAACCACGCATGAAGTATTGTTCTCTTCCATTTTACATCTACGTTTAATTTGATTAAAGTGCCTTTTATGCACCATTTACGGTCATTTGATCAAATATACCATCCTTCCGGTTCTTTGGACGGTAGTTACAACTTTTGAATATGTTTTATTTGCTTGATACATCCGGTGAAAACACTTTGTCGAATGTTTTAAAGTTCTTTTTAAGCTTTTTGTACCGTATGATTATGCTTGTTTTTTATCCTATTGGGGATTAGTTTGTCAAATACTGATCGTATTTTACGAGCAAACATAATTTCCGCTGATGTCATGACCGAAGGCGCATTTTTACAACTGAAAAAATTGCTGTAATGCTGTATCTGTTGGTCTACCGTTGGCTTTTTAGAGCTCTTTTTAAAAGTATCCACGAAACGGTCTGCCTGTACGTTAATTATAAGCTGAGAGGGGTAAATTGTTATGTGCTCTGCCACAAACATTATGAAAACTTCCTTGAATTCATTCAATGTAAATTGCGTACAGTTATCCAAAACAATAGAATTTGGAACTCCAAAGCTCGCGAACAGTTCGTGTAGAAATTGAATTTCTAATTGCGTGGTTGTTTTCTTACATCTGAATATTTCTGACCACTTGGAAAAACTGTCTACAACGATCAGATAATATGATCCATTAAGCAGGACAGTGAAGTTAATGTGAAGATGTGACACATACGAGGTCAGTCTCTGGCTATTGGTTGAACCTTACTGATGGTGCTTTAGTTGCCAAAGCACAGCCTTTAAAGGTCAGTCTCTGGCTATTGGTTGAACCTTACTGGAGGTGCTTTAGTTGCCAAAGCACAGCCTTTAAAGGTCAGTCTCTGGCTATTGGTTGAACCTTACTGGTGGTGCTTTAGTTGCCAAAGCACAGCCTTTAAAGGTCAGTCTCTGGCTATTGGTTGAACCTTACTGGTGGTGCTTTAGTTGCCAAAGCACAGCCTTTAAAGGTCAGTCTCTGGCTATTGGTTGAACCTTACTGGTGGTGCTTTAGTTGCCAAAGCACAGCCTTTAAAGGTCAGTCTCTGGCTATTGGTTGAACCTTACTGGTGGTGCTTTAGTTGCCAAAGCACAGCCTTTAAAGGTCAGTCTCTGGCTATTGGTTGAACCTTACTGGTGGTGCTTTAGTTGCCAAAGCACAGCCTTTAAAGGTCAGTCTCTGGCTATTGGTTGAACCTTACTGGTGGTGCTTTAGTTGCCAAAGCACAGCTTTTAAAGGTCAGTCTCTGGCTATTGGTTGAACCTTACTGGTGGTGCTTTAGTTGCCAAAGCACAGCCTTTAACGGTCAGTCTCTGGCTATTGGTTGAACCTTACTGGTGGTGCTTTAGTTGCCAAAGCACAGCCTTTAAAGGTCAGTCTCTGGCTATTGGTTGAACCTTACTGGTGGTGCTTTAGTTGCCAAAGCACAGCCTTTAAAGGTCAGTCTCTGGCTATTGGTTGAACCTTACTGGTGGTGCTTTAGTTGCCAAAGCACAGCCTTTAAAGGTCAGTCTTTGGCTATTGGTTGAACCTTACTGGTGGTGCTTTAGTTGCCAAAGCACAGCATTTAAATGTCAGTCTCTGGCTATTGGTTGAACCTTACTGGTGGTGCTTTAGTTGCCAAAGCACAGCCTTTAAAGGTCAGTCTCTGGCTATTAGTTGAACCTTACTGGTGGTGCTTTAGTTGCCAAAGCACAGCGTTTAAAGGTCAGTCTCTGGCTATTGGTTGAACCTTACTGGTGGTGCTTTAGTTGCCAAAGCATAGCCTTTTAAAGGTCAGTCTCTTGCTATTGGTTGAACCTTACTGGTGGTGCTTTAGTTGCCAAAGCACAGCCTTTAAAGGTCAGTCTCTGGCTATTGGTTGAACCTTACTGGTGGTGCTTTAGTTGCCAAAGCACAGCCTTTAAAGGTCAGTCTCTGGCTATTGGTTGAACCTTACTGGTGGTGCTTTAGTTGCCAAAGCAAAGCCTTTAAAGGTCAGTCTCTGGCTATTGGATGAACCTTACTGGTGGTGCTTTAGTTGCCAAAGCACAGCCTTTAAAGGTCAGTCTCTGGCTATTGGTTGAACCTTACTGGTGGTGCTTTAGTTGCCAAAGCACGGCCTTTAAAGGTCAGTCTCTGGCTATTGGTTGAACCTTACTGGTGGTGTTTTAGTTGCCAAAGCTCAGCCTTTAAAGGTCAGTCTCTGGCTATTAGTTGAACCTTACTGGTGGTGCTTTAGTTGCCAAAGCACAGCTTTAAAGGTCAGTCTCTGGCTATTGGTTGAACCTTACTGATGGTGCTTTAGTTGCCAAAGCACAGCCTTTAAAGGTCAGTCTCTGGCTATTGGTTGAACCTTACTGGTGGTGCTTTAGTTGCCAAAGCACAGCCTTTAAAGGTCAGTCTCTGGCTATTGGTTGAACCTTACTGGTGGTGCTTTAGTTGCCAAAGCACAGCCTTTAAAGGTCAGTCTCTGGCTATTGGTTGAACCTTACTGGTGGTGCTTTAGTTGCCAAAGCACAGCCTTTAAAGGTCAGTCTCTGGCTATTGGTTGAACCTTACTGGTGGTGCTTTAGTTGCCAAAGCACAGCCTTTAAAGGTCAGTCTCTGGCTATTGGTTGAACCTTACTGGTGGTGCTTTAGTTGCCAAAGCACAGCCTTTAAAGGTCAGTCTTTGGCTATTGGTTGAACCTTACTGGTGGTGCTTTTGTTGCCAAAGCACAGCCTTTAAAGGTCAGTCTCTGGCTATTGGTTTGAACCTTACTGGTGGTGCTTTAGTTGCCAAAGAACAGCCTTTAAAGGTCAGTCTCTTGCTATTGGTTGAACATTACTGGTGGTGCTTTAGTTGCCAAAGCACAGCGTTTAAAGGTCAGTCTCTGGCTATTGGTTGAACCTTACTGGTGGTGCTTTAGTTGCCAAAGCACAGCCTTTAAAGGTCAGTCTCTTGCTATTGGTTGAACCTTACTGGTGGTGCTTTAGTTGCCAAAGCACAGCCTTTAAAGGTCAGTCTCTGGCTATTGGTTGAACCTTACTGGTGGTGCTTTAGTTGCCAAAGCAAAGCCTTTAAAGGTCAGTCTCTGGCTATTGGATGAACCTTACTGGTGGTGCTTTAGTTGCCAAAGCACAGCCTTTAAAGGTCAGTCTCTGGCTATTGGTTGAACCTTACTGGTGGTGCTTTAGTTGCCAAAGCACGGCCTTTAAAGGTCAGTCTCTGGCTATTGGTTGAACCTTACTGGTGGTGTTTTAGTTGCCAAAGCTCAGCCTTTAAAAGTCAGTCTCAGGCTATTAGTTGAACCTTACTGGTGGTGCTTTAGTTGCCAAAGCACAGCGTTTAAAGGTCAGTCTCTGGCTATTGGTTGAACCTTACTGATGGTGCTTTAGTTGCCAAAGCACAGCCTTTAAAGGTCACTCTCTGGCTATTGGTTGAACCTAACTGGTGGTGCTTTAGTTGCCAAAGCACAGCCTTTAAAGGTCAGTCTCTGGCTATTGGTTGAACCTTACTGGTGGTGCTTTAGTTGCCAAAGCACAGCCTTTAAAGGTCAGTCTCTGGCTATTGGTTGAACCTTACTGGTGGTGCTTTAGTTGCCAAAGCACAGCATTTAAAGGTCAGTCTCTGGCTATTGGTTGAACCTTACTGGTGGTGCTTTAGTTGCCAAAGCACAGCCTTTAAAGGTCAGTCTCTGGCTATTGGTTGAACCTGACTGGTGGTGCTTTAGTTGCCAAAGCACAGCCTTTAAAGTTCAGACTCTGGCTATTGGTTGAACCTTACTGGTGGTGCTTTAGTTGCCAAAGCACAGCCTTTAAAGGTCAGTCTCTGGCTATTGGTTGAACCTTACTGGTGGTGCTTTAGTTGCCAAAGCACAGCCTTTAAAGGTCAGTCTCTGGCTATTGGTTGAACCTTACTGGTGGTCCTTTAGTTGCCAAAGCACAGCCTTTAAAGGTCAGTCTCTGGCTATTGGTTGAACCTTACTGGTGGTGCTTTAGTTGCCAAAGCACAGCCTTTAAAGGTCAGTCTCTGGCTATTGGTTGAACCTTACTGGTGGTGTTTTAGTTGCCAAAGCTCAGCCTTTAAAGGTCAGTCTCTGGCTATTAGTTGAACCTTACTGGTGGTGCTTTAGTTGCCAAAGCACAGCTTTAAAGGTCAGTCTCTGGCTATTGGTTGAACCTTACTGATGGTGCTTTAGTTGCCAAAGCACAGCCTTTAAAGGTCAGTCTCTGGCTATTGGTTGAACCTTACTGGTGGTGCTTTAGTTGCCAAAGCACAGCCTTTAAAGGTCAGTCTCTGGCTATTGGTTGAACCTTACTGGTGGTGCTTTAGTTGCCAAAGCACAGCCTTTAAAGGTCAGTCTCTGGCTATTGGTTGAACCTTACTGGTGGTGCTTTAGTTGCCAAAGCACAGCATTTAAAGGTCAGTCTCTGGCTATTGGTTGAACCTTACTGGTGGTGCTTTAGTTGCCAAAGCACAGCCTTTAAAGGTCAGTCTCTGGCTATTGGTTGAACCTGACTGGTGGTGCTTTAGTTGCCAAAGCACAGCCTTTAAAGGTCAGACTCTGGCTATTGGTTGAACCTTACTGGTGGTGCTTTAGTTGCCAAAGCACAGCCTTTAAAGGTCAGTCTCTGGCTATTGGTTGAACCTTACTGGTGGTGCTTTAGTTGCCAAAGCACAGCCTTTAAAGGTCAGTCTCTGGCTATTGGTTGAACCTTACTGGTGGTGCTTTAGTTGCCAAAGCACAGACTTTAAAGGTCAGTCTTTGGCTATTGGTTGAACCTTACTGGTGGTGCTTTTGTTGCCAAAGCACAGCCTTTAAAGGTCAGTCTCTGGCTATTGGTTGAACCTTACTGGTGGTGCTTTAGTTGCCAAAGAACAGCCTTTAAAGGTCAGTCTCTTGCTATTGGTTGAACATTACTGGTGGTGCTTTAGTTGCCAAAGCACAGCGTTTAAAGGTCAGTCTCTGGCTATTGGTTGAACCTTACTGGTGGTGCTTTTGTTGCCAAAGCACAGCCTTTAAAGGTCAGTCTCTGGCTATTGGTTGAACCTTACTGGTGGTGCTTTAGTTGCCAAAGCACAGCCTTTAAAGGTCAGTCTCTGGCTATTGGTTGAACCTTACTGGTGGTGCTTTAGTTGCCAAAGCAAAGCCTTTAAAGGTCAGTCTCTGGCTATTGGATGAACCTTACTGGTGGTGCTTTAGTTGCCAAAGCACAGCCTTTAAAGGTCAGTCTCTGGCTATTGGTTGAACCTTACTGGTGGTGCTTTAGTTGCCAAAGCACGGCCTTTAAAGGTCAGTCTCTGGCTATTGGTTGAACCTTACTGGTGGTGTTTTAGTTGCCAAAGCTCAGCCTTTAAAAGTCAGTCTCTGGCTATTAGTTGAACCTTACTGGTGGTGCTTTAGTTGCCAAAGCACAGCCTTTAAAGGTCAGTCTCTGGCTATTGGTTGAACCTCACTGATGGTGCTTTAGCTGCCAAAGCACAGCCTTTAAAGGTCACTCTCTGGCTATTGGTTGAACCTTACTCGTGGTGCTTTAGTTGCCAAAGCACAGCCTTTAAAGGTCAGTCTCTGGCTATTGGTTGAACCTTACTGGTGGTGCTTTAGTTGCCAAAGCACAGCCTTTAAAGGTCAGTCTCTGGCTATTGGTTGAACCTTACTGGTGGTGCTTTAGTTGCCAAAGCAAAGCCTTTAAAGGTCAGTCTCTGGCTATTGGATGAACCTTACTGGTGGTGCTTTAGTTGCCAAAGCACAGCCTTTAAAGGTCAGTCTCTGGCTATTGGTTGAACCTTACTGGTGGTGCTTTAGTTGCCAAAGCACGGCCTTTAAAGGTCAGTCTCTGGCTATTGGTTGAACCTTACTGGTGGTGTTTTAGTTGCCAAAGCTCAGCCTTTAAAAGTCAGTCTCTGGCTATTAGTTGAACCTTACTGGTGGTGCTTTAGTTGCCAAAGCACAGCCTTTAAAGGTCAGTCTCTGGCTATTGGTTGAACCTTACTGATGGTGCTTTAGTTGCCAAAGCACAGCCTTTAAAGGTCACTCTCTGGCTATTGGTTGAACCTTACTGGTGGTGCTTTAGTTGCCAAAGCACAGCCTTTAAAGGTCAGTCTCTGGCTATTGGTTGAACCTTACTGGTGGTGCTTTAGTTGCCAAAGCACAGCCTTTAAAGGTCAGTCTCTGGCTATTGGTTGAACCTTACTGGTGGTGCTTTAGTTGCCAAAGCACAGCCTTTAAAGGTCAGTATTTGGCTATTGGTTGAACCTTACTGGTGGTGCTTTTGTTGCCAAAGCACAGCCTTTAAAGGTCAGTCTCTGGCTATTGGTTGAACCTTACTGGTGGTGCTTTAGTTTCCAAAGAACAGCCTTTAAAGGTCAGTCTCTTGCTATTGGTTGAACATTACTGGTGGTGCTTTAGTTGCCAAAGCACAGCCTTTAAAGGTCAGTCTCTGGCTATTGGTTGAACCTTACTGGTGGTGCTTTAGTTGTCAAAGCACAGCCTTTAAAGGTCAGTCTTTGGCTATTGGTTGAACCTTACTGGTGGTGCTTTTGTTGCCAAAGCACAGCCTTTAAAGGTCAGTCTCTGGCTATTGGTTGAACCTTATTGGTGGTGCTTTAGTTGCCAAAGCACAGCCTTTAAAGGTCAGTCTCTGGCTATTGGTTGAACCTTACTGGTGGTGCTTTAGTTGCCAAAGCACAGCCTTTAAAGGTCAGTCTCTGGCTATTGGTTGAACCTTACTGGTGGTGATTTAGTTGCCAAAGCACAGCCTTTAAAGGTCAGTCTCTGGCTATTGGTTGAACCTTACTGGTGGTGTTTTAGTTGCCAAAGCTCAGCCTTTAAAGGTCAGTCTCTGGCTATTAGTTGAACCTTACTGGTGGTGCTTTAGTTGCCAAAGCACAGCTTTAAATGTCAGTCTCTGGCTATTGGTTGAACCTTACTGATGGTGCTTTAGTTGCCAAAGCACAGCCTTTAAAGGTCAGTCTCTGGCTATTGGTTGAACCTTACTGGTGGTGCTTTAGTTGCCAAAGCACAGCCTTTAAAGGTCAGTCTCTGGCTATTGGTTGAACCTTACTGGTGGTGCTTTAGTTGCCAAAGCACAGCCTTTAAAGGTCAGTCTCTGGCTATTGGTTGAACCTTACTGGTGGTGCTTTAGTTGCCAAAGCACAGCATTTAAAGGTCAGTCTCTGGCTATTGGTTGAACCTTACTGGTGGTGCTTTAGTTGCCAAAGCACAGCCTTTAAAGGTCAGTCTCTGGCTATTGGTTGAACCTGACTGGTGGTGCTTTAGTTGCCAAAGCACAGCCTTTAAAGGTCAGACTCTGGCTATTGGTTGAACCTTACTGGTGGTGCTTTAGTTGCCAAAGCACAGCCTTTAAAGGTCAGTCTCTGGCTCTTGGTTGAACCTTACTGGTGGTGCTTTAGTTGCCAAAGCACAGCCTTTAAAGGTCAGTCTCTGGCTATTGGTTGAACCTTACTGGTGGTGCATTAGTTGCCAAAGCACAGCCTTTAAAGGTCAGTCTTTGGCTATTGGTTGAACCTTACTGGTGGTGCTTTTGTTGCCAAAGCACAGCCTTTAAAGGTCAGTCTCTGGCTATTGGTTGAACCTTACTGGTGGTGCTTTAGTTGCCAAAGAACAGCCTTTAAAGGTCAGTCTCTTGCTATTGGTTGAACATTACTGGTGGTGCTTTAGTTGCCAAAGCACAGCGTTTAAAGGTCAGTCTCTGGCTATTGGTTGAACCTTACTGGTGGTGCTTTAGTTGCCAAAGCATAGCCTTTAAAGGTCAGTCTCTTGCTATTGGTTGAACCTTACTGGTGGTGCTTTAGTTGCCAAAGAACAGCCTTTAAAGGTCAGTCTCTGGCTATTGGTTGAACCTTACTGGTGGTGCTTTAGTTGCCAAAGCACAGCCTTTAAAGGTCAGTCTCTGGCTATTGGTTGAACCTTACTGGTGGTGCTTTAGTTGCCAAAGCAAAGCCTTTAAAGGTCAGTCTCTGGCTATTGGATGAACCTTACTGGTGGTGCTTTAGTTCCCAAAGCACAGCCTTTAAAGGTCAGTCTCTGGCTATTGGTTGAACCTTACTGGTGGTGCTTTAGTTGCCAAAGCACGGCCTTTAAAGGTCAGTCTCTGGCTATTGGTTGAACCTTACTGGTGGTGTTTTAGTTGCCAAAGCTCAGCCTTTAAAAGTCAGTCTCTGGCTATTAGTTGAACCTTACTGGTGGTGCTTTAGTTGCCAAAGCACAGCCTTTAAAGGTCAGTCTCTGGCTATTGGTTGAACCTTACTGATGGTGCTTTAGCTGCCAAAGCACAGCCTTTAAAGGTCACTCTCTGGCTATTGGTTGAACCTTACTGGTGGTGCTTTAGTTGCCAAAGCACAGCGTTTAAAGGTCAGTCTCTGGCTATTGGTTGAACCTTACTGGTGGTGCTTTAGTTGCCAAAGCACGGCCTTTAAAGGTCAGTCTCTGGCTATTGGTTGAACCTTACTGGTGGTGTTTTAGTTGCCAAAGCTCAGCCTTTAAAAGTCAGTCTCAGGCTATTAGTTGAACCTTACTGGTGGTGCTTTAGTTGCCAAAGCACAGCGTTTAAAGGTCAGTCTCTGGCTATTGGTTGAACCTTACTGATGGTGCTTTAGTTGCCAAAGCACAGCCTTTAAAGGTCACTCTCTGGCTATTGGTTGAACCTAACTGGTGGTGCTTTAGTTGCCAAAGCACAGCCTTTAAAGGTCAGTCTCTGGCTATTGGTTGAACCTTACTGGTGGTGCTTTAGTTGCCAAAGCACAGCCTTTAAAGGTCAGTCTCTGGCTATTGGTTGAACCTTACTGGTGGTGCTTTAGTTGCCAAAGCACAGCATTTAAAGGTCAGTCTCTGGCTATTGGTTGAACCTTACTGGTGGTGCTTTAGTTGCCAAAGCACAGCCTTTAAAGGTCAGTCTCTGGCTATTGGTTGAACCTGACTGGTGGTGCTTTAGTTGCCAAAGCACAGCCTTTAAAGTTCAGACTCTGGCTATTGGTTGAACCTTACTGGTGGTGCTTTAGTTGCCAAAGCACAGCCTTTAAAGGTCAGTCTCTGGCTATTGGTTGAACCTTACTGGTGGTGCTTTAGTTGCCAAAGCACAGCCTTTAAAGGTCAGTCTCTGGCTATTGGTTGAACCTTACTGGTGGTCCTTTAGTTGCCAAAGCACAGCCTTTAAAGGTCAGTCTCTGGCTATTGGTTGAACCTTACTGGTGGTGCTTTAGTTGCCAAAGCACAGCCTTTAAAGGTCAGTCTCTGGCTATTGGTTGAACCTTACTGGTGGTGTTTTAGTTGCCAAAGCTCAGCCTTTAAAGGTCAGTCTCTGGCTATTAGTTGAACCTTACTGGTGGTGCTTTAGTTGCCAAAGCACAGCTTTAAAGGTCAGTCTCTGGCTATTGGTTGAACCTTACTGATGGTGCTTTAGTTGCCAAAGCACAGCCTTTAAAGGTCAGTCTCTGGCTATTGGTTGAACCTTACTGGTGGTGCTTTAGTTGCCAAAGCACAGCCTTTAAAGGTCAGTCTCTGGCTATTGGTTGAACCTTACTGGTGGTGCTTTAGTTGCCAAAGCACAGCCTTTAAAGGTCAGTCTCTGGCTATTGGTTGAACCTTACTGGTGGTGCTTTAGTTGCCAAAGCACAGCATTTAAAGGTCAGTCTCTGGCTATTGGTTGAACCTTACTGGTGGTGCTTTAGTTGCCAAAGCACAGCCTTTAATGGTCAGTCTCTGGCTATTGGTTGAACCTGACTGGTGGTGCTTTAGTTGCCAAAGCACAGCCTATAAAGGTCAGACTCTGGCTATTGGTTGAACCTTACTGGTGGTGCTTTAGTTGCCAAAGCACAGCCTTTAAAGGTCAGTCTCTGGCTATTGGTTGAACCTTACTGGTGGTGCTTTAGTTGCCAAAGCACAGCCTTTAAAGGTCAGTCTCTGGCTATTGGTTGAACCTTACTGGTGGTGCTTTAGTTGCCAAAGCACAGACTTTAAGGTCAGTCTTTGGCTATTGGTTGAACCTTACTGGTGGTGCTTTTGTTGCCAAAGCACAGCCTTTAAGGTCAGTCTCAGCTATTGGTTGAACCTTACCTGGTGGTGCTTTAGTTGCAAAGAACAGCCTTTAAAAGGTCAGTCTCTTGCTATTGATTTGAACATTACTGGTGGTGCTTTAGTTGCCAAAGCACAGCGTTTAAAGGTCAGTCTCTGGCTATTGGTTGAACCTTACTGGTGGTGCTTTTGTTGCCAAAGCACAGCCTTTAAAGGTCAGTCTCTGGCTATTGGTTGAACCTTACTGGTGGTGCTTTAGTTGCCAAAGCACAGCCTTTGAGTCAGTCTCTGGCTATTGGTTGAACCTTACACAATTGGTGCTTTAGTTGCCAAAGCAAAGCCTTTAAAGGTCAGTCTCTGGCTATTGGATGAACCTTACTGGTGGTGCTTTAGTTGCCAAAGCACAGCCTTTAAAGGTCAGTCTCCGGCTATTGGTTGAACCTTACTGGTGGTGCTTTAGTTGCCAAAGCACGGCCTTTAAAGTCAGTCTCTGGCTATTGGTTGAACCTTACTGGTGGTGTTTTAGTTGCCAAGCTCAGCCTTTAAAAGTCAGTCTCTGGCTATTAGTTGAACCTTACTGGTGGTGCTTTAGTTGCCAAAGCACAGCCTTTAAGGAATCTGATCTCTCTGGCTATTGGTTGAACCTTACTGATGGTGCTTTAGCTGCCAAAGCACAGCCTTTAAAGGTCACTCTCTGGCTATTAGTTGAACACTGCTGGTGGTGTGGGCCACAGAAGCACAGGCACAAGGTCAGTCTGCTTCTTGGATGAACACTGCCTGGTGGTGCTGGTTACAAAGCACAGCCTTTAAAGGTCAAGTCTCTGGCTATTGGTTGAACCTTACTGGTGGTGCTTTTGGTGCCAAGCAAGCCTTTAAAGACAGATCTCCCCAATAATGGATGGAACACTGCTGGTAAGTGGCACAGACCTGGCTGCAATGCCTAAAGAATCGATCTCTGGCTTAATAGGATGAACCTTGCAGTGGTGCTTTGGTTGCCAATGCAAACCTTTGGAATCAGTCTCAGCCTGACGGTTGAACCTTGCTGGTGGTGTTTCAGTGCCAAACTCAGCAGCATGAGAATCTAGTCTCAACCTTGATTGAACCTTGCTGGTGGTAACTGATTGCAAAGCATGCTAAAAGATCAGTCTAGCCTTGGTGAACACTACTGATGGGTGCTTTGGTGCTGGCAGCTTTGGAGTGTCTCATGCTGGTTGGAACACTGATGGTAACAGTTTGCCAGCTTTAGCCTTTAAGATCCAGTCTCTGGCTATTAGTTGAACCTTACTGGTGGTGCTTTAGTTGCCAAAGCACAGCCTTTAAAGGTCAGTCTCTGGCTATTGGTTGAACCTTACTGGTGGTGCTTTAGTTGTAAAGCACAGCCTTTAAAGGTCAGTATTTGGCTATTGGTTGAACCTTACTGGTGGTGCTTTTGTTGCCAAAGCACAGCCTTTGAGTCAGTCTCTGGCTATTGGTTGAACCTTACTGGTGGTGCTTTAGTTTCCAAAGAACAGCCTTTAAGGTCAGTCTCTTGCTATTGGTTGAACATTACTGGTGGTGCTTTGGTTGCCAAAGCACAGCCTTTAAAGGTCAGTCTCTGGCTATTGGTTGAACCTTACTGGTGATTATTTAGTTGTCAAAGCACAGCCTTTAAAGGTCAGTCTTTGGCTATTGGTTGAACCTTACTGGTGGTGCTTTTGTTGCCAAAGCACAGCCTTTAAGGTCAGTCTCTGGCTATTGGTTGAACCTTATTGGTGGTGCTTTAGTTGCCAAGCACAGCCTTTGGAATCCCAGTCTCTGGCTATTGGTTGAACCTTACTGGTGGTGCTTTAGTTGCCAAAGCACAGCCTTTAAAGGTCAGTCTCTGGCTATTGGTTGAACCTTACTGGTGGTGATTTAGTTGCCAAGCACAGCCTTTAAAGGTCAGTCTCTGACGTGGTTGAACCTTGCTGAGTGGTGTTTTAGTTGCCCAAGCTCAGCCTTTAAAGGTCAGTCTCTGGCTGTTAGTTGAACCTGCTGGTGAGTGCTTTGAATTGCCAAGCACAGCTTTAAATGTCAGTCTCTGGCTGTTAGTTGAACCTTACTGATGGTGCTTTAGTTGCCAAAGCACAGCCTTTAAAAGGTCAGTCTTTGGCTATTGGTTGAACCTTGTACTGGTGGTGCTTTGGATTGCCAAAGCACAGCCTTTAAAAGTCAGTCTCTGGCTAATGGTTGGAACACTGATGATATGCTTTGGTTGCCAAAACACAGCCTTTAAAGGTCAGTCTCTGGCTATTGGTTGAACCTTACTGGTGGTGCTTTGGGTGCCAAAGCACAGCATTTAAAGGAATCGATCTCTGGCTATTGGTTGAACCTTACTGGTGGTGCTTTAGTTGCCAAAGCACAGCCTTTAAAGATCAGTCTCTAGCTGTGGACAGGCCCTGACTGGTGGTGCTGGTTACCAGCTTTGACACAGTCAGACTCTGGCTATTGGTTGAACCTTACTGATGGTGCTTTAGTTGCCAAAGCACAGCCTTTGAGAATGATCTCTGGCTATTGGTTGAACCTTACTGGTGCTTTAGTTGCCAAAGCAGCCTTTAAGGTCAGTCTCTGGCTATTGGTTGAACCTTACTGGTGGTGCATTAGTTGCCAAAGCACAGCCTTTAAAGGTCGATGCTTTGGCTGGTTGAACCTTACTGGTGGTGCTGGTACCTTAGCTTCAGCCTTTAAAGGTCAGTCTCTGGCTATTGGTTGAACCTTACTGGTGGTGCTTTGAACATAGGCAACCTTTAAAGGTCAGTCTCTTGCTGTTAGTTTGAACATTACTGGTGGTGCTTTAGTTGCCAAAGCACAGCGTTTAAAGGTCAAGTCTCTGCAGCTGTTAGTTGAACCTTACTGGTGGTGCTTTAGTTGTCCAAAGCATAGCCTTTAAAGGTCAGTCTCTTGCTATTGGTTGAACCTTACTGGTGGTGCTTTAGTTGCCCAAAGCACAGCCTTTAAAGGTCAGTCTCTGGCTATTGGTTTGAACCTTACTGGTGGTGCTTTGAATTGCCAGCTTCTTTGGTCAGTCTCTGGCTACCAGTTTGAACCTTACTGGTGGTGCTTTGGTTGCCAAAGCAAAGCCTTTAAAGGTCAGTCTCTGGCTATTGGATGAACCTTACTGGTGGTGCTTTAGTTGCCAAAGCACAGCCCCAGCCTTTAAAAGATAGTCTCTGGCTATTGATTGAACCTTACTGGTGGTGCTTTGATTGCCAAAGCACGGCCTTTAAAAGGTCAGTCTCTACCAGCTGTTGGTTGAGGCTGCTGGTGGTGTTTTAGTTGCCAAAGCTCAGCCTTTAAAAGTCAGTCTCTGGCTATTAGTTGAACCTTACTAGTGGTGCTTTAGTTGCCAAACACAGCCTTTAAAGGTCAGTCTCTGGCTATTGGTTAGACCTTACTGATGGTGCTTTATTTCTTAAAGCACAGCCTTTAAAGGTCACTCTCTGGCTATTGGTTGAACCTTACTGGTGGTGCTTTAGTTGCCAAAGCACAGCCTTTAAAGGTCAGTCTCTGGCTATTGGTTGAACCTTACTGGTGGTGCTTTAGTTGCCAAAGCACAGCCTTTAAAGGTCAGTCTCTGGCTATTGGTTGAACCTTACTGGTGGTGCTTTAGTTGCCAAAGCACAGCATTTAAAGGTCAGTCTCTGGCTATTGGTTGAACCTTACTTGTGGTGCTTTAGTTGCCAAAGCACAGCCTTTAAAGGTCAGTCTCTGGCTATTGGTTGAACCTGACTGGTGGTGCTTTAGTTGCCAAAGCACAGCCTTTAAAGGTCAGACTCTGGCTATTGGTTGAACCTTACTGGTGGTGCTTTAGTTGCCAAAGCACAGCCTTTAAAGGTCAGTCTCTGGCTATTGGTTGAACCTTACTGGTGGTGCTTTAGTTGCCAAAGCACAGCCTTTAAAGGTCAGTCTCTGGCTATTGGTTGAACCTTACTGGTGGTGCTTTAGTTGCCAAAGCACAGCCTTTAAATGTCAGTCTTTGGCTATTGGTTGAACCTTACTGGTGGTGCTTTTGTTGCCAAAGCGCAGCCTTTAAAGGTCAGTCTCTGGCTATTGGTTGAACCTTACTGGTGGTGCTTTAGTTGCCAAAGAACAGCCTTTAAAGGTCAGTCTCTTGCTATTGGTTGAACCTTACTGGTGGTGCTTTAGTTGCCAAAGCACAGCCTTTAAAGGTCAGTCTCTGGCTATTGGTTGAACCTTACTGGTGGTGCTTTAGTTGCCAAAGCACAGCCTTTAAAGGTCAGTCTCTGGCTATTGTTTGAACCTTACTGGTGGTGCTTTAGTTGCCAAAGCACAGCCTTTAAAGGTCAGTCTCTGGCTATTGGTTGAACCTTACTGGTGGTGTTTTAGTTGCCAAAGCACAGCCTTTAAAGGTCAGTCTCTGGCTATTAGTTGAACCTTACTGGTGGTGCTTTAGTTGCCAAAGCACAGCCTTTAAAGGTCAGTCTCTGGCTATTGGTTGAACCTTACTGGTGGTACTTTAGTTGCCAAAGTCAGCCTTTAAAGGTCAGTCTTTGGCTATTGGTTGAACCTTACTGGTGGTGCTTTAGTTGCCAAAGCACAGCCTTTAAAGGTCAGTCTCTGGCTATTTGTTGAACATTACTGGTGGTGCTTTAGTTGCCAAAGCACAGCATTTAGTCAAATTGGCCATTGGTTGAACCTTACTGGTGGTGCTTTAGTTGCCAAAGCACAAAAGCTTCTAAAGGTCAGTTCTCTTGGCTATTATTAACCTTACTGGTGGCTTTTGTTAAAGCACAGCCTTTAAAGGTCAGTCTCTGGGCTATTGGTTGAACCTTACTGATGGTGTTTTTAGTTGCCAAAGAACAGCCTTTAAGGTCAGTCTCTTTGCTATTGGTTGAACATTACTGGTGGTGCTTTAGTTGCCAAAGCACAGCCTTTAAAAGGTCAGTCTCTGGCTATTGGTTGAACGTTACCGTGGTGCTTTAGTTGTCAGCACAGCCTTAAAGGTCAGTCTTTGGCTATTGGTTGAACCTTACTGGGGTGGTGCTTTAGTTGCCAAAGCACAGCCTTTAAAGGTCAGTCTCTGTAATATTGGTTGAACCTTTACTGGTGGTGCTTTAGCTGCTGTGCCATTGCCTTTAAAGGTCATCTCTCATTATTGGTTGAACCTTACTGGTGGTGCTTTATTGTACAAACACAGCCTTTAAAGGTCTCTGGCTATTGGTTGAACTTTACTGGTGGTGCTTTAGGTTGCTGTGCCCAGCTTCAAAGGTCAGTTCATTATTGGTTGGATTCATACTGGTGGTGTTTAGTTTCCGTGCCACAGCCTTTAAAGGTCAGTCTCTGGCTATTGGTTGAATCCCAATGGTGGTGCTTTAGTTAAAGCACAGCCCTTTGAAGGCTGTCAGTCTCGTTATTGGTTGAACCTTACTGGTGGTGTTTTACGCTGTAAGCACAGCCTTTAAAGGTCAAGTTCTGGCTATTAGTTGAACCTTACTGGTGGTGCTTAGCCAGCGCAGCTAACAGCCTTTAAAGGTCAGTCTCTGGCTATTGGTTGAACCTTACTGATGGTAAGCTAGTTGCCAAAGCACAGCTTTAAAGGTCAGTTCTGGCTATTGGTTGAACCTTACTGGTGGTAGCTTTAGCCAAAGCACAGCCTTTAAAGGTCGGTTCTGCCATTGGTTGATCCTTACTGGTGGTGCTTTGCTACAGCACAGCCTTTAAAGGTCAGTCTCTGGCTATTGGTTGAACCTTACTGGTGGTGCTTTGCTGCCAAAGCACAGCCTTTAAAGGTCGTCTCTGGCTATTGGTTGAACCTTACTGGTGGTGTTTTAGTTGCCAAAGCACAGCCTTTAAAGGTATCGTCTTGGTTATTAGTTGAACCTTACTGGTGGTATTTTAGTTGCCAAAGCACAGCCTTTAAAGGTCGTCTCTGGCTATTGGTTGAACCTTACCGATGGTGCTTTAGTTGCCAAAGCACAGCCTTTGTGGAAGGTCGTGGGTCTCTGGCTATTGGTTGAACCTTTACTGGTGGTGCTTGTTGCCAAAGCATTACCAGAAGGTCAGTCTCTTGGCTATTGGTTAAACTCCATTGGTGGTGCCAGTTGCTGAAGAAACGCCTTAAGGTCAGTATTCTTGCTATTGTTTAATTATTTACTTATACAGGCCATTGCCCGCCACGGCCTCAAAGATCAAGTCCTTTGGCTATTGGTTTGTAACCGCTATTCGGTGTTTAGTCGTCGTGCTATCAGCCTTAGCTACACAAGTCTGGTTGGCTGGCTGAACTTACTGAAAGAGGCTTTATTGCCAAAGCACAGCCTTTAAAGGTCGTGGTTCTGGTTGGACATTGAACTCTACTGGTGGTGTTTATTGCCGCGCTACAGCCTCAAAGGTCAGTCTCATTATTGGTTGAACCTCTATCGGTGGTGTTTACTGCCGTGCCAGCCTTTAAAGGCTCAAATCTTACTATTGGCTGAACTTACTGGCAGGTTTAGTTGCCAAAGCCAGCCCTTTGGTACGTCGTCTCATTATTGGTTGGTCTGGGTACTGGCGGTGTTTAGTCGCTGCTGCATGTCCCGGTGTATCGTCTCTGGCTATTGGTTGAACCTTACTGGTGGCCGAAGCTGCTGCCAGCCTTGAAAGGTCACCCTCGTCATTGGTTGAACCTTATCCGGTGGTATTGGTTGCCAAAGCACAGCCTTTGGTGCTGCCGTCCTCTATTATTAATGAACTTACCAGAAGAAGTTGCCAAAGCAATATTCCCTAAAGGTCAGTCTCATTACCATTTAACTTACCGACGGTGCTTTAGTTGCCAAAGCACAGCCTTTAAAGGTCAGTCCGCTATTGTTTGAACCTTACTGGTGGTGCTTTAGTTGCCAAAGCACAGCCTTCTTTGGGGGGTTGTCCTGTCATTGGTTGATCCTTACTGGTGTTTTAATGCTGTGCCACAGCCTTTAAAGGTCAGTTCTGTCATTATTGAACCTTACTGGTGGTGCTTTAGTTGCCAAAGCACAGCCTTTATCAGTCGTCTCTTGGCTATTGGTTGAACCTACTGGTGGTGGTGTCACAAGCACAGCCTTTAAAGGTCTCTGGCTATTAGTTGAACCTACTGGTGGTGCTTTAGGCTACAAAGCACAGCCTTTTAAAGGTCAGTCTCTGGCTATTGGTTGAACCTTACTGATGGTGCTTTAGTTGCCAAAGCACAGCCTTTAAAGGTCATTCATTATTGGTTGAACCTTTATCGGTGTTTTTAGTTGCCAAAGCACAGCCTTTAAACGTCAGTCTCTGGCTATTGGTTGAACCTTACTGGTGGTGCTTTAGTTGCCAAAGCACAGCATTTAAAGGTCAGTCTCAGGCTATTGGTTGAACCTGACTGGTGGTGCTTTAGTTGCCAAAGCACAGCCTTTAAAGGTCAGTCTCTGGCTATTGGTTGAACCTTACTGGTGGTGCTTTAGTTGCCAAAGCACAGCCTTTAAAGGTCAGTCTCTGGCTATTGGTTGAACCTTACTGGTGGTGCTTTAGTTGCCAAAGCACAGCCTTTAAAGGTCAGTCTTTGGCTATTGGTTGAACCTTACTGGTGGTGCTTTAGTTGCCAAAGCACAGCCTTTAAAGGTCAGTCTCTGGCTATTGGTTGAACCTTACTGGTGGTGCTTTAGTTGCCAAAGCACAGCCTTTAAAGGTCAGTCTCTTGCTATTGGTTGAACATTACTGGTGGTGCTTTAGTTGCCAAAGCACAGCCTTTAAAGGTCAGTCTCTGGCTATTGGTTGAACCTTACTTGTGGTGCTTTAGTTGCCAAAGCACAGCCTTTAAAGGTCAGTCTTTGGCTATTGGTTGAACCTTACTGGTGGTGCTTTAGTTGCCAAAGCACAGCCTTTAAAGGTCAGTCTCTGGCTATTGGTTGAACCTTACTGGTGGTGCTTTAGTTGCCAAAGCACAGCCTTTAAAGGTCAGTCTCTGGCTATTGGTTGAACCTTACTGGTGGTGCTTTAGTTGCAAAAGCACAGCCTTTAAATGTCAGTCTCTGGCTATTGGTTGAACCTTACTGGTGGTGCTTTAGTTGCCAAAGCACAGCCTTTAAAGGTCAGTCTCTGGCTATTGGTTGAAACTTACTGGTGGTGCTTTAGTTGCCAAAGCACAGCCTTTAAAGTCAGTCTCTGGCTATTGGTTGAACCTTACTGGTGGTGCTTTAGTTGCCAAAGCACAGCCTTTAAAGGTCAGTCTCTGGCTATTGGTTGAACCTGACTGGTGGTGCTTTAGTTGCCAAAGCACAGCCTTTAAAGGTCAGTCTCTGGCTATTGGTTGAACCTAACTGGTGGTGCTTTAGTTGCCAAAGCACAGCCTTTAAAGGTCAGTCTCTGGCTATTGGTTGAACCTTACTGGTGGTGCTTTAGTTGCCAAAGCACAGCCTTTAAAGGTCAGTCTTTGGCTATTGGTTGAACCTTACTGGTGGTGCTTTAGTTGCCAAAGCACAGCCTTTAAAGGTCAGTCTCTGGCTATTGGTTGAACCTTACTGGTGGTGCTTTAGTTGCCAAAGCACAGCCTTTAAAGGTCAGTCTCTTGCTATTGGTTGAACCTTACTGGTGGTGCTTTAGTTGCCAAAGCACAGCATTTAAAGGTCAGTCTCTGGCTATTGGTTGAACCTTACTGGTGGTGCTTTAGTTGCCAAAGCACAGCCTTTAAAGGTCAGTCTTTGGCTATTGTTTGAACTTTACTGGTGGTGCTTTAGTTGCCAAAGCACAGCCTTTAAATGTCAGTCTCTGGCTATTGGTTGAACCTTACTGGTGGTGCTTTAGTTGCCAAAGCACAGCATTTAAAGGTCAGTCTCTGGCTATTGGTTGAACCTTACTGGTGGTGCTTTAGTTGCCAAAGCACAGCCTTTACATGACTATATTTCAATGGCTTATCAATTTTTCACCAGTAAACATAACTTCTCATTATGCTTTTCTTTCTGGATATACCAGGGTACACTGCATGGAACTCTTTCAGGATTCATTTTTGTAGTGCTATAAGCGCCACTACTCTTTTGATGTACATGAGAATGTAATCACAAATTGAATAAAACTGATAGTCGGTTTTACTCATACCGTTTTTCAAAATTTCTTCTAAAGTCAACGGTAGTTCCCACACAGTGTGACACAGTAACATTTTTATCTCTACCTCTGATAGTAGAAAAGCAAAGAACGTGTATTCTAAATGTTCATTATTTTTTGGAAATTAAGTAATCTATTCTAAAGTCCTAATTTAGTAGAATAGTTCCGCATCGTTTTAACCTATTAGTTGTATGAGTCGGTAGTCTTTTTGGGACCAATAAATATCTAGCAACGGTTTGTGATCTGTTTGTAAGCTTACACTTCTCCCGTGAATGAATCTATGAAATGACTTAAGGACAAAGACAATACCTAAACTTTCGTTTACTATCAGAATATTTTTTTTCAAGTGAAAGAATCGTCCTGGATGCGTGTGCAATATTTTTTTAGCTGTCCTCTACTTAATGCATAATACAGTCTCCTATACCGTATGCACTAGCGTTACTTACTGTGATTATTTCGTTTTTTGGATCGTAATGTGAAAAAACAAATCTGACGTTAACATTTCTTTAATTTTTTTGAATGCTTCCTGGCACTCCGTCGTCTAAACCCATTTAAAGTCTTTCTTCAATATTTCATTTAACTGAGCTTGCAAACAATGCATTTTTAGAAAAAAAACTTGCTAATCCCGGGAAACTTTCTACAGAACTGACATTTTCAGGAGCAGACATGTCTTTTATAGCACTGGCTCGTGCTTGATTTGGTCTTCTACCATTCTTGTCGAATATTAGTTCCAAATACTTCATTTTGTCCACAAGAATTCACACTTTTCGACCCCCAGCTTGAATCCATACAACTGAATTCATGTTCATTTGGGTTTTTATTTTTTAACAAAATATCAAGGTATGTGACTGCATAGTGAAGTCCACCCAGTATCGGTACCATGACTTATTGAAAAATAGCTGGAACTAACTTTATATCGAACAGCAAACGATTGATGGTCAATAATCTTGAACTTTCGTCATCTACTTGAATCTGAAAATATGCATCACTTAGACCGATTTTAGAAAATATCCGACCTCCTCTAAATTGCGCAAAAACCACTTCCGGTCCCAGAAATCCGTGGAAAAATCCGCGCAGACATATATCTCTTTTGACTTTTTTATGTATACTGTAGTAGTCGATATAGTCGATATTGGACAAAAATCTATTTCTTTCAAGTTTGTCAAGCTCGTCATTTATTTGTTTTGGCGATTCAAGGGGTGCATTTCTTTTCTTTTTGTACGTTTTCCTTTGATTCGATTTTCTCTTTTAATTTATTAGACCTACCTACATCACCAGAAAATACTCCTGGGAATTTAGTTTTCGGTTATTTCTTTAAAGTTTCTGTTTCGTTGATAGAACTATTACCTCTCTGGCCAAACGAGCTGATTGGATTGTTCCATAATTTAAACTGTTCTATCCGATCCGCCCCCAAAAGGTGATTTGTATTTTTCATTACAAACAGTCTTAACTACAAGGTTTCTGTTTAAAGTGACATTTGTAATAAATTTCCCTTCGAATTTTTTCTGTCCAGTCATGCTACGAGCGATTTTTTGGTAACAATTAACGACGTTTTTCCAACTCTCCTCCATTTATATTCATTTAGTATTTGTTAGTCGGATCCGATATCCAATTGAATATTGAATTTGATATTTTTGTTCATGATTTTTACCTGCACAAATTTTCTTGCATTTTGACCGGAAGAGTCAGTTGCGTTAGTTACTTTAACGCGATTTCTCACCTGTTCATTTTTGTTTTTATTTTTGTTTTTGTTTTTTTTTTTTATCTTACAGTGAATTCTATGTCCTTTTCTTTTGCTACGAAAACATTCCTTCTTTTTTGAATGGGCAGACATTATAAAAATGTCGTTATTCAAATGCGTAGCAGGATTTAGGAGTAATGTCTTTTTCCTTCTTCACGCTAATTTTTCGGTGCACATTTTAAATGTGACATCCCGGGTACTTCGATATGCTTAGCGTCTCGTCTGATGATTATGAATATGACAATCTTCAGCTAGATTTTGGAGATTTTGGAGATTGGGATAATTTTCAAGTTTATCCAAAACCCTTATCCTGATTTAAGCTTCCTTTGTTGACAATAAACTTTGAACAAATATTAAGCATTTAACAGGACTTAATACTGCCAGTTAGAATCTCTCACACTGATTATTCACAATGCTAGCAAGCGTTGTGAATTCTTCATCGTCATTTTTTACTATGCTCATACATTTCCAACTTTTATGGAATAATGACGAAGTTGAAATTCCAGCGACACGTAACGAGGAAGGAGGGCTTGGAGAATCTGATACTCACAGGATGAGTAGAGGAAAAGGGAGACATGGGAATGGGTTAAAGCAAATGCATAGCAGAGCAGGCTTTGGAAGTCATAATAAGACAAAATATATTAAGAGCTACAAGAGACAGAAAGATGTGAAGGACCATGATCGCTGACGTCTTGAAGAGATACGGCACATAAAAAAGAAAGAAGAAAGAAGACTTGACAAATTGAAGTTATGCAGATGACCTATTCGTGATGTAATCTGAAGAAGTTGAGCATTTGTGGAGGTAAAGCTTTGCCAGCAATAAAAAGCAGAAAAAAATTATTTTCGGTCTCACTTCTAAATAAATTTTTAGAGTCAATATAAAGGATTACTATTTACCTATTCCCGAAACAAGTAAATTTTTATAGATTCGCATTTGGTATATACTGCTGCTGAGTCCCTGGATTCATCTTCAACTTGACTCTGGAAAACCCGGTCTTATAAATTACGTTCTGTTGGTCCCCCGTATATATAGCAAATGTAACAAACTCAACTGGAATTTGAAACCGGCTCACCAATTTCTCGTTCCGAGCCGATATCCACTGTACCACAATTACTAATATTTAATATCCTGTCCCTGAAGGACGTAGGTGAATATTTCACTTCACTGAATGGTCGTTATTATTTCCTCATTCTTTTCCACAGTAGGTTGCCATTTCTTTCTTTTGTAGACTCGTTACCAATCTGTCCTGCTATTCAACCCTTAGCTGGAGGAAGAAGTGACTTATTAATAACTTTCCCAAAGGTATTTGCGCGTAAATAAATGCAACGAATTCAAGCGGAATTCGAGCTTGACTCTCGTATTGCTTGTTCTGAGCCGATGTCCACTGTATGCATCCAGATTCACAAATCAGTCAGTTAAGTGCTTGGGTGATCATGTCTCGAAAGAGACATGACTGACTGGGCAGAACATTATCCCGCAGTAGGTTGCCTTTACCTTCTGCGGTAGACTGGTTGCAAGCCAAGGCTATAGAACCCAATCTGTCCAGTTATTTAACTAATAACTGGAGAGAAGAAACTGGCTAATACCTTTCCCAAGGGTATTTGCACGTAAGGGAATGCAGGGAATTCAACTGGAATTCGAACTCGGTTCTCCGATTTCTCGTTCCGAGCTGATATCTACTGCACCACAACACACATCCAGATTCACATATAAGTGACCAATATCTCAAAAAAGTAAATATTTACTAGTGAAATATGAACGATCCATATTACCAATCATCGAAGAAAGTAAATACTTTCAGAACACAGATATAAATGTATATTTTAAATGAGTGATTTCGGTAGAAAATAACCTAAGTGTTGACATGTCATTAAATCAATGGAACCCTATTCTAGCAACTTGGCTTCACCGTTGCTTTCAAATTTTTTTTTATTTCTGCTATAGTGTTTTTTTTTTCTGTTTTTGTTTTGTTTCCATCCCCCACCCACAACGGGTTTCTTTATGTTGACTCCAAACTGCTCTTGGACAGAATGGAAAGATTCTAAATGATCTAAAAAAGATCAACCGTGACTTCCTCGGTATTTGTAAAATTTTTTATGGAAATATCGGTAATATTCTGACCGAATTTACAGAGATCTGCCGTCGGGAAATATATCAATTTGACGCCATTTGAGCGGAATTGTGGGGAGACACCATTAGAATTAGAAAAATTCTTACTTTAGCCAATCAGAAGCTGAATGTCTGTTACTTACATCTCAAATCGATCGTTCTGTGTTTGTTGAGAGAAACGCCTACACAAGTGATATCTATCTATCTATCTATCTATCTATCTATCGAAGTTATAGTAAATGTCGGTTATATATTTCTTACTGGTATTATGATCAAATAAAAAACTGAGATCTCGGAGAAGGAATCTCTGATCAGATTAGACATCTTCGTTCACAAATTTGATTAAGAATTATATCTTCAGCTTAATTTCAACTCACAAGTCAGAACTAGACAATATACATATTTAATAATAAATACACACGTACTAACGCACACACACAATCACATAGCCCCTCTTCGAATCTGTCATATATATTTATCAGCCAACTAGTCGTCCATGCTTAGAATATCATGTCATATGGTCAGGAGTTCTTCTTTGATAATATCCAAGAAGAATGTGCAATGTCATTGGTCCAGATCTGGCATTTCAGCTTCAGCCAATTTCCCGCTGCCATCACACACACACACACACACACACACACACACATATATATATATATATATATATATATATAATTTGCCATATCTCTAGGTTAAGAGTATTTAATAGCGTTTAAATGCATAGACTTCATGTAAATTATCCGTTTAACGTTTTGATGTGCTGATTAGATCTGTAATGTATATGATTGACATCAAAAGCAGAAAACACAAGCAGCCGCCGACAAAAGTGATATTGGCATCAAAGGCATCCTGCTTCAAATCCAATAGCCGGCAAAGATGATTGACAGATGCACCTGGCCATAGCTGACACAATTGAGCGAAAAGCCGAGAAGGCAAAAATGGGTAAAAATTTCGGTTTATATAAGTTTCTGCGTTTTCTGAACAAAATCAGAAAGCAGGGAGAACGAAAAGAGAGAAGAAAAGAACTCCTGCTAGTTAACGACACCCCACAACTCCCTCGTATGTGAGTGATTCTCTCTGGCTATATCCTCCTCAACACAACTGTTGCCGACGAAAATTAAAATACAATTTTGTATATTTATATAAAGTCTTTGTTCTTCGTTGTCTGTCAAGACAATTATTGTTTTTCAGCAGCAGCAGTATAAAACAAGATCAACCTGGTGTGATGTTCGCATAGAAGTGTGAAAAATAGGTATAGACATTGTAAATATGTCCAATGTGGACATAGAAGTCAACAAATTAATGTAAGTATATCTGATCATTTTGACGACGATTGAAATTGGCAGGCATCATAGAATGTTGATACTTATGCCATACTTAATATTTATCTATTTATCCATCTAATGAGAGAGAGAGAGAGAGAGGGAGGGAGAGATAGAGGGAGAGAGAGAGAGGGAGAGATAGAGGGAGAGAGAGAGAGGGAGAGATAGAGGGAGAGAGAGGGAGAGATAGAGAGAGGGAGAGAGAGGGAGAGATAGAGGGAGAGATAGAGGGAGAGATAGAGAGAGAGGGAGAGATAGAGAGAGAGGGAGAGAGAGGGAGAGAGAGAGGGAGAGATAGAGGGAGAGAGAGAGGGAGAGAGAGGGAGAGAGAGGGAGAGAGAGGGAGAGATAGAGGGAGAGAGAGAGAGGGAGAGATAGAGGGAGAGAGAGAGGGAGAGATAGAGGGAGAGAGAGAGGGAGAGAGAGAGAGGGAGAGATAGAGGGAGAGAGAGAGGGAGAGAGAGGGAGAGAGAGAGGGAGAGATAGAGGGAGAGAGAGAGGGAGAGAGAGAGGGAGAGAGAGAGAGAGAGGGAGATTGTTTGTGAGAGATTTGCTATTATTCGTGTTTAATTCAAAATGACCCAAAAGTTACTTTATAATTATTTCATATAACTAAATTAAACCTGCTACCCTTATCATCAGCTACAACATCTTTCCAGGGAAATAAAACTAGACAAGTGCAACATTATTTATGAATTCAAATCTTCTTTAGGAAATTGAATTCTTTACGAAAACAAATTCATGAACAATTACGTACGACATACTCCACTAGTTGAAGTAGATGGCTAACCTTACAATCTTCAAGGAAATTATACGAACACAATTGAGATTTTTGCGGAACAACATAAAAGTTGCTCATTGTAACAAGACTGACGACAATTTATCTTTTTTTAAAACATAAATATTTAAATTTTTTTTAAATAAAAATTTTAAAGAATTCCAATCAATTAAAGGAGAAAACATTTTACAGGTACGAATATATTTCCAAAGTGATTAAATCACTATATCTTTCTCAAAAGATTTGTGATCATCTTTTTAAAGACATTTTATCTTTCTTGTCAGGATCTCTATTATCACAATGTGTAAAATCACTAAATGAAAGTGAATGAAACAGGAACAGGCATAGAGAATGTAAAAGGATCCGTTAGATTATCTATCATCCACCTCACAAAAAATAAGTTAACTGTCAGAGTGATAGTTTTTCACATCTATATGTGTCGTTACATCAACGTAAAGATAGATTTAGTCAATGAAGTCCTAAGGAAAGAAACGCGTCACGTAAAAACATTTTCTTTTTTGCCATACTTCTTTCAACTAATATATATATATATATATATATATAAAGAAATAGAGAGATGAAATAACTGGGGTCTAATTTAGAAAAAATGAACATCTCATTTTAATTATATATTTATCAATGTTAAACAAAAATATCTTGAAATACTAACGAGTAAAAAAAGTGGCATTGGCTTCAACCACGACCTTGAGACAACTTCGAAATCTCCTGCATCTCCTTCAGACGGTCTTCTTTTTTTAAGTTAGTGAATGCTGCAATAATCCTTGCTTTCAGTTCATTTTTAGTGTTACAAGGATTTTTTACTGGTTTCTCACATAATAATCTGTGGGGTTGCAGTCTGGATATTTTAATGGACTAATGTAAATGGGAACGTGGTTTCAGAAATGACTTGTTTCTTTTGTTAGTATGGCATGGTGAAGAGTCCTCTTGCCAGATATAGGATCTTTCAGCAGCCACTCTCTTGGTCCAAAGCAGCACTGCCTCCTCAAGGAAATAGATTCAGGCCCCTTTGTTTATTCTGGCGCCCTGTGGGAAGATAAATGGAGGCATGACGTCGCCATTACTAGTGATCGCACGAAACACCAGGATGTTTACTGGATATCATACAACACTTGCTAATCCGCTGCGCCCAAACACACTGAAATTTTTGTACTGGGAATCGGCGCAAATTCCAAGAAGTACATCATGACATTTTGAAAATTTCTGGCGCGGTCAATTGCGTTAGGCTACACTTTTTATCGCAGATGGTGCTCAACTGAACCTACTATACTTTGAAGTCAAAAAAAGCAAAAAGAAACAATGCGCATGCGCGAAATTAAAAATATAAAATGCAGATAATTTACTCATCACACACAATCCGTGTATATATATATATATATATATATAAATGAAGTGATGGACTGACGTATCCCTGACCAAGGAATAACTTCAAGGTCGAGGACATAAGCTTAATCGGATTCCCCTTTCTAATTAGCCTAGACACGCTACCCATGAGGGGATATCACTTTAAAATTCAATTTAGATATGTCCAGCAAACTGTTTAGTTACTCATTTGCGTAGCGACCCTAAGATCACAGTCTTGTCATTGGTCTGATGACTTTGCTTATGATTATGAAATCAATACCAGCATATTTCCATTATCAAGAACCAATGAAAATGGATGAAAGATTTTAGGGGATCCTCTGAAAAGTTCATATGCAAACCAAGACAAATGTTTCCAATACATTGATTGTGGCTTTAGCTCTGGCTCAGCACTCATCTTGGATTAAGAAATGTTCAAAGAATCAAGCTGGATCTGTCTCCAAACAATGTAACTGTTTCCCATGATGCGATCAGTCTGATGAACTTTTCATAAGGTGTTTATAGACGTCGCACGCACCGCGTAGAAACCTTTGTCATGCCAAGGTCACTGTACAGAAAATTCCCCAACTCAATCACCTATCATTCTTCACCATGTGGGGAATACAATCAATATTTTCCTTGGTAGTGGGAGCTGCAGAAAGCCCAGACCTTTGGTCAGTTTCAAGACTCCTTAATTCAGCTCCCCACACTTGCTGTGATTATAAAGCTGTCGCATCACTACCTTGTAAAACAACCATGTCAACTTGAATGTCATTGAGAGCTAAAATATTTTTTCGCAGCTATTTAATAACACCACGATACGACATTTTTGATCATTTTCAAGAGAGTTGGCTACTTGTTACTTTGAAGTATTTTTTTACAGTAAATTGTTAATTTACCTCAAAAAACAATGTAGTTATTTGAAAAGTTTTCAAATTGATGCGAACATCATTTCACAGCTCAAGTATCACTCCTTCAGAGTCAGCCTACGAACTTTTCAGTTCTTGCTCTTATGCAAAAATAACCAGATTTGATCGATAGAAACTTCTCATTTTTCATCAGATGCCTAAATCTTTACAGCGATGTCTTTAACTTTATCTGCCTCACTCAGTCGTCTTAACACCTGAAGATTTCAATTTAATCAGTTTACTTAAACAATTTCTTAATGGCAAAATTGTTCGCAGTAGGGAAGAGATCAGTTCAGCATTAATTCATTTTAACCAGTCTCCACGATTCTTTCAACACGAAAGAAAAGATTTCCGTTCATCGTGGGTTTCTGCTAATAATCTTGATAATGTTCGTGATAAAGAAATCTAAATTAATTTGTAAATTACATTTGAACGCAGTTTTTTCTCATTCTCCTTCGAATGTGAAACATTTCTTTCTAAACAACCAAATATTTTAGAAACATTTCACATCTACGTGTTGTATTTATTGATTTAGATTTGGGTCGACAAGTGTAAAGAGACTTGGTAGAATTTGTAAATAAATTCTAGGAATCAAGAAAAACCCATTGTCGAGTGCTTGTGATCTTTGTCGTATTGTGTACGGAAAATAAATGACAAAAATCCTGAAAGGCTTTCAATAGGGTTTCTTTTGATCGCACCTTTTCAACTTTTTTCTCAGCCTACCTACAAAACACGAACTTAGAACAATTCATTTGTCCTTATATCTTTTCCTTAAGAATGTTTCGTAGTTTGGAAATACTGTAAGATTTGGAACCATGAATAAATAACATAGCTTGTTGTTTACAATTTGTAAAAAAGTGAAAACCATTTAAAGGATTAGAATAGTTTTATTTATTTATTTATTTTGTATCAGGTTTTTTTCACTAATGTCATGTTGTTTCAAGGATGGGCGCATACCGTAGTGTTTATCTGCTGGTAATGAAGGAGTGCCTTCTTCATTCTATCATGTGCCTTATCTCTTCAGGACAGTAGGCGATCATGGTTCTCCACATCTCTTTGTCCCTTGTAGCTCTTAATATATTTTGTCTTGTTCTTTTTCACAAACTCTACTCTGCTATCTATTTGCTTAAGCCGATCAAGTATATCACACGTTGTTTTCCCATGTCACTCTTTCGTTGTATCTGTCCTGTGAGTATCAGATTTTCTAACTCTTCTTTCTTCATCACGTGTCCCAAAAACGACAACTGCCTCTTCCTGATATAACGTTCTCTTTTTGTTTCCATTCTCTCCAAAACCTCGTTTTTTGATTACATGTTCGGACCATGTTACACTCAGTATCCTTCTGTAGAACCATATTTCTGTTGCTTTAAGTCTTTCCTTCATCTTTGAGAAAATTGTCCAACATTCGCTACAGCAGAAAAGTATAAACTGCACATGGAAAGAGTATAACATCTCTCACCTCCGGCTATGATTTATTAACAGTGAAGATTGGGTACGCCAGCCTTGGTTGACAACCAGTCAACGGGAAGAACAATTCTATATGCAAAATTCTTAGAGAGCTCCATACTATTTAGCTAATACTTGAATAGAGGAGAAAATGAATTCATGCCTTTCTCAATTTGAGTTCTTCTCACCGATTCCATATACCGTACCAATAATAGTTACGCTATCTGTACACAATGTATCACACTTCTCACAGGTCTTTTGAACAATAGCAGATGTTTATCATTTGTTCCCTGATTAGGATTAGATTTACGGTTTAGAATGAAGTGGAAATACTATCCTAAATCAAATTCAATCTAAATCATTCGGAATAATTCCTTGCGTCTTAGGGATATCATCGCCTTGCTTGGGGTGAATTGATTAAGGAAAGAGCAGAAAACTAAATCGACAAGTTTAAATATAAGCGCAAATTAGTATACTTACTTTTCATTAATAACTTGGAGAAAAGCATGAGACCATCTCTCCATGCAACATGTTACAAATCCAAGGACTTTGACAGAGCTTATCGTGGTTCACATGCAGTGAAGTCTGATGTAGTATTGATGAGGGAAGACTTTAGAAAATCATATTATCTTAATTATCCTACCTACCCAATTGTAGAAAAATCACCTGAACATCTAATCCAGGAATGGCCAACCTATAGCGCATGCGCCAGCAGTAGCGAACTGCACGATTATGGGTGGCGCATTTTGCCTTCAGATACAATATTGATCACTAATGATAATACAACTTAAGAATGAATCATTTGGATTATTATAGATAGCTTTAATTCGAAACGATATAGAAATAGTAAACATATTTTATGATATTGACAATTATACATTTAAATAAAAGATTAATATTATAATGAGTTTAGTTAAGAAAATTTTTATTTATTTTTTAAAATTAAAAAATTCTTAATATATAATTAAAATTATCACTGCAACTTCAGAAGTGCTTTTTAAGAAGTTCATTTTCAGTTTATTTGAATTCTTATCTTATACAAATACTTCATTTGTTCACACACACACACACACACAAACAGACATTATACATATGAGAATAATGTTGTAACAGTAATGGATACATCAACGGAAATGGAGTCTAGACAGGGGTTTTGATCGATTTACACATTTGCCGTTAATTTTGAAAGAAGAAATTCCCATTTTTTCAAGTTTAAAGTGAATTTCTATTTTGATTACAAAAATCGAACACGCACATAAATCTTTCTCTCTTCATACATCCATAAAGAACAAACGTATTGTTTCTTATATGCAAATAAAAATCATTTTCACAACAATGATCTAACATTGCCCCTGATGACGAGGTAATAGTTCGAAACATAGAAATTTCTATGTTGCAATGTAAATTAATTTTAAATAAAAAACTAATTTAATTATAATTATATATATGCATATATATATATATATATATATATATATATATATATATATGTATGTATGTATATAATTAATTATAATTAAATTAGCTTTATATATATATATATATATATATAATTTTATCTATAATTGCCAAATACATCCATATACAGTCAGTTAAGTGCCATACGTGATACACGCTTGAGCGATCATGTTCCTTTCGAGACATGATTGACTGGGCAGAGGATTTTTCCGTAGTAGGTTGCCATTACTTTTTGCTGTAGACTGGTTGCCAACCAAGGCTATAGAACCCAATCTGTCCTGTTAGTTAAGCCATACCTGGAAGGAAGAGACAGATTAATACCTTTCCCAAGGGTATTTGCGCGTAAGTGAATGCAACGAATTCAACTAGAATTCGAACTCAACTCCCCGATTTCTCGTTCCGAGCCGATATCCATATTACTATATGTTAATGGTCTAAAATGGGGTAAAACTCTGTAGCAGATCTGAATTAATTATGAAGAAAATGGTGTATGGGAAACAAAATGTTGGCCATGTCTGTGGCGCCTCTTCTGATTTTTTGTTTTTCTACAAACTATAATCTTCAAAAGATAAATACGCAGTCAATCACCATCTAATGGATTTTTGATATCTGTTCTTTTTTGTCTTTTCTTCTCCTCAAAATCTTCTAATGTTCTTTCACTCGCAGTAATCGTTATCATTTTAGTTTCTTTCCTCGTACTTCCCGCCTGTAAAGCGCCTTTCAGTTTACTTGCTTCTCTGATAACAATCTCCACAGTCTCAAAAAATTTAAAAGCCAATTGCCACCTTTTCTCTTCTGAAATGTCATTCATCTTTTATCCTTTCTTCAAACCCAGTATTTTCTCTCAGCGTAACCCTCTGAGCTCTAGTGGGGCCGCCTTACTTGGGGTTGAATGATTAAAATAGTGATATCGCCTTGATTGAAGATGAAAAATTTATAAAAAACGAATAAATTCTACTATACCAGCGAAAATACATTTTTTTTAATTACTGCCGATCTGAAGCATTGTCTCTTAACGCTAATGAATAAGTGGGTCTTTATGAAGAAAAAATTTTATCGGACTAGATAAGCTCGCGCTACACAATCACAAAGAACTTTAACAAATAACAAAACTAATTGAAGACTTCCAACAGCGGCAGCAACTAAAAAGGACGTCAGCTGTAACTACAACAGAAAATAGTGATATAATCAAGATATTACAGTTTGTCGGTTACTCCACTTTGTCTATCAAGATGTCCGCTAGGTAGCGTTGTTCAGGTCAATAAAACGACAGAAAAATAAATACCCTTATCTTATGATGTACCCCACCTTGTATCTCAAAAATCTGGATAGGTAGAGCTGTTCAGATATATAAAAGAAATGGACATGGTCTTTATTCCTCTCTATTTTGCCCCGCGATGTAGCAGCATCTAGATTTGTGTTCATCGGTGGGTGGGCAAATTCTCTTTCCGGCAAACCGGCTATATAATTTCAAACAAACTATGTGAACAATACACGCACATTAAAGCTAACTACATGTTTTTTCTTCTTTGATTTCTCTGCATACATGCAAATATGGCTTTATCTTTCTCTGCTTTTGTGAGAAATGTTGTTCTTTATATAAAATTATATACTAAAATCATACTCGTATTGAATTTTGTTTTCTTAAAAAAATTGAATTCGTTTAATTTTAAGTTTTTCATCTCGGCTCTAACACGTAGCAACTTCTCCTGCTACAAACAGGACTCAACAGCATCATCCAAACGATTTTTCTAGCTAAATTCACTACACACCTTTCACATGACCACGGTTTACCGAGAAACTATCATCGGTATCAGAAAGAGTTAAAATTTATGGGCTTGAAAAAATTAATTTCCTTAAAAACTGTTTTAATAGGTTTTTAATAGGTTTTTAATATATTTTAGCCGACATTAATACTTAAATTTCGGTCAATAAATATTGAATATTTCCTGTATGGAAATGGTTGATTATATTAACATTAATTACTGTTATTTTTAGAATGTTTTATTAAAAAATAATACACTACGTAAACTTTGAATCGGGGGAAACATCTAACAATAACAGTTACTGAACTATAGAAATGTTTTTAGTTTAATATGGCCCAACGACAGAAATCTAGAGAGGACGGAACATACTTTGCCAAGCTAGCTCACTAACGCTTATACTAATAGGCCCTGTCTCTTGCCTAAAAAAATAATAATTGACGAGAAGAATTAATAAGAACGTCTATAAAATGCAAATTAATTTGCGTGTAAAAATTGAAGTTCTGATTGTACAATGTAAATTTTCCAATTTCTTGGAAATTTATTTTTGTTTTATTTTATGTATAATATTAAGATTTATCTTAAGATGAATTAAAACTGTTTTATTATAGATTTTCTCTGTTTATTGATTTCGACTCCTTTTATGCTAACATTTTAATGGTTTCCATATGTTTATAGACAACGATGATTTGTGAAACAGTGTAATGTAGGCATAAATCTAATAACAGTAACAATGCAATCGCAATATCGGAAGCTATTTATTTTTCTTGAATTTTTGTTGCCTCAATCCAAACAGCGTCAAGATATGCTCTTGAAATATATTGTAATTTTTGTAATTTTATTACAATAGTTTATAAAAGCATAATATCACTCCACAAAAATGTTTCATGTTTCTGAACAAAACTGTTCCTCTTCAGGTGATATATTAACATAAATGGTGAAAACGATTTATTTTAAAAAATATAATATGTATTCTTGGTTATTCAGAAAATTTAAGGAGTGGTAGTTGGAGGAAATGCATTTAGATGTGTTAAAACAGTTCAATCAGTATTATGCAACAATTGCGATTTAAACATTTTGGTAAGAAAACGGGGCATGATGGCTTACATCTAGACATGTCACTTTTTAATTTTGTCTGGGTAAGGTACATAGTAGGACCTTAGATTTTTTAAATGGGTAGACAATAATTTTTATCAAAAGGTTGGATTTAGTTTTTTTTTCTATTGAACAATAGATTTTTTAACTATCTATGAGCAAAGAGGATAGAAAGTTTAAGTCAAAATTAAATGTGATATTCTTAGTTATACTGTAGTTATATTTAATTAGGAACAACAATTTAGTATTGTGATGGTCGTTCATTTTATTAAAATAATATTCATTTTTTTATTTATGTTAGAGTATCAGATAATAATTCTGCTTGTTCCTTCCTTAGTTACTTAGTTCCTCCGTCCGTTACGCCACTGAAGAAAGATAACACACGAGCTTTTCCTTCCCACTATCTTTTATAATCTGTAAAAGCTACTCTCCTCAGCCTTTCTTTCACCTTTGCCAAACGGAAGGGTAGTAAAGAGTGAGAGAGAAGGAGGAAAGAGCCTCTTGCATTACCGTAGCGGTAGCAGCTTAAACTGGTGGGTGTAGCAGTGTGTGTGTATATGTGTTTATACTATACAATATAGTAATAGTAGGTAGGTTTGTTGTCGTATCCCGCGACCCAATAATGAAATTTCTGGCCTCTACACCCTTGTCTATTACTCAGTTGGTCTTTTCTGTTTACAATGGACACAGGAGCCATGATTTTTCAGTAATAAAAAAAAGATTTTCTCTTTCAATATCTCTCAATAGCGTACAGTATTTTGATTATGGTCAGTGCATACGTTGCTTAATATAATATAAAATTACAGTGAAGTAGCTTCTATGGACATTACTTTTATAGATATTTTAATAAAACTACACTCTGTGTTTATTATCCAATACCTTTATGTTTGAAGACGTTACTATCATTTGTAGTATGACAAAGTAAATTTTTTCCAGGCAATCATAATTATCCTTCCGTGGAAATTCCACGTGTTTCTCTAGTAAGTTATAAGTGAAACATAGTAATTAATTAAATTTTAAAGAAAATTATTTTTCCTGAGTCAGGAATATAGTGGGATCACATAATACATAAATAGGTAAATAATTTCTAACAGGAATTTGAATTGTTTGGTAATTACTTTATGAGTAAAAGAACTGAAATGTTTATGTTATAAAAATGATTAAACTAGCCCGGTTTCACTAGAGTCAATCAGTTAAGTGCCATACGCTTGGGCGATCATGTCTTGAAAGAGACATGACTGACTGGGAAGAAGATTATCCCGCATTGCCATTGCTTTCTGCGGTAGACTGGTTGCCGACCAAGGCTATAGAACCCAATCTGTCCTCTTATTTAACCCATAACTGGAAGTAAGAGACGGATTAATACCTTTCCCAAGGGTATTTGCGCGTAAGTGAATACAATGGATTCAGCTGGAATTCGAACTCGGCTCTCCGGCTTCTCGTTCCGAGCCGATATCCACTGTACCACAACGCACATCCTTTCACTAGAGTAGTTTAAGGAATAATAAGAATAAAGAACATATGATGAATTTACATAGCAAATGATTACACAACGTCCACCCTCGTCACTTTTATAGATATAGATAACAATGTAGAATGTCTCTATTAGATTAGGGTGAGATGAGGATGGGGCAACATATATAGATACAGATAATATACACTCCTGATCAAAATGTTAAGACCATTTAAAAGTCTTTAAAAAGAAATATTTTTTACGGATAGATTTTACACTCCTCCCACTTAAGGTTACCAATACTACAATCTAAAAGCCTATGGAAGCAGAAAGCTATATTCCAAACATTTTATTTAGAAATTTACATTTTTATAAAATAAGGCGATTTACACATGATCAAAATTATAAGACCAGAGACAAAAATTCTACGAAATTATACAAAAAGTGTATGAAAAGTGTATGAAAACATTCAACAACCAAATTTAATAATGAGTTCTACCTCCACTGCTTTTGATGACTTCAAATATTCTGTCGGGCATGCTAGAAATAAGCGTTTCCATGAAGGTGCGGGGTATGTTGCTCCAGCTTCTGAAGATGGTTTCACGAAGTTCATTTTTTGTTGAATATTGTTTGCCATTTCGATAAACATCTCTTGTCATCCATCCTCAAACATTTTCAATTGGGTTCAAGTCCGGTGAGCATGCAGAATGTCCCAAGAGATGGACTCCATTTTCTTGTAGAAAGGTCAAGGTTCGTCTTGCAGCGTGGATTGCAGCATTATCCTGTTGGAAAACCACAAATGATTCACACACAAATGATGGTCCTCCATCATCAATGATGCTCTTTGTAGCATGCTAACATAACCAGCCGCTGTTTGACAACCCTGCACCACCTGGAGCTCCATTGTCTCTCTGTAAGAAAAGGCACCCCGTAAAATTAGGGACCCTTCACCAGTATGACGCGTGAAGAAAATTTCAGGAGGCATGTTTTTGTTATGCCAACATCGTTGGAAGCCATCCGGACTATCTAGATTTGAATTTTTTCTCATCAGAAAACAGGACTTTCTTCCACTTCTCAACGTGCCATGTTTGATATTCACAACCAAACTTTAAGCGGTCCACCTTGTGACGTGGAAGCAGCCGAGGAATTTGTTTACGCTTTTTATTTACCATGCCTTTTTGTCGTAAGTGTCATCTGATCGTTACGGGACTGCAATCAGCATCTGTGACTGCCTTAATTTGACTCGAAGAAAGTCACCCCTCTTTCATAACAACCCGTCTTATTCTCTTACTCAATGCAGGAGAATTTTTTTGGGGCCACCAGAGGATTTTGCTTTTCCATAATTCTCACTGTTCTTTAGAAAGTTGCAAATCACAGTTTTACCTTAGCTGCGATCGCCCGTGTGACAAACCTTGCTTATGGAATTCCAGAATTTGAGAACGCTCAACATTGGTAAGTTTGCTTGCTTTAGGCATGGTAACACCTTTACGCAGTGATTGCTAATCTCTAACTGAACTAAAAACATTGAAATTACCATAGATCTAACAATTTATACCCCTGGTCTTATAATTTTGATCATGCGTAAATCGCTTCATTTTATAAAAATGTAAATTTCTAAATAAAATGTTTGGAATGTAGCTTTTTGTTTCCATAACCTTTTAGATTGTGGTATTGGTAGTAGTTTAAAATCTATCTGTTAAAAAAAAAATTCTTTTTAAAGATTTTTAAGTGGTCTTAAATTTTTGATCAGGAGTGTAAAGTAGGATGATCGATTCTATATTATAATCAATACCTAAACAAATCCCTGACTTTGTCGGATGATAGTATATATTTTCTATACCTAATTTTGGCTTTCTGAAAACTTTCAAGCTGACGAGTTCTAATATTTTTATCTACATCTGAGCACAACTCCCGTCGACCTAGACCGCAAAATGCAGACGATAAGTTGAATCTATCAAACAAACAATTACTTACACAACGTCCACCCTCATTACTTTTATATATATAGATATAGATGCCAGTGTTTTTTTTTTAAATATGTTTAGCTCGTTTGTATTATTGTTTTTATTTGGGAAGAAATTGGATTTATTTTTATTATGAACCGTCTATAAGGTTTCAGTTAGTATGAAACTGTTTTTTAGTTCAAGCAGGCGTGCAAATTCTATAAGTTTTTTTTTTTAGGTCTTTTCGGAGCGGGGCTGAACTTCGTGCCTTATTTTAATAGTTCAATTTCCTCCTTTTTAAATTCATGGATCGGATTTTTTGGGTGGGGTTGTGTTATCTAAACTGGATTTATTGCTCGGAATTGCTTTCTAAAAATAACGATTGTTTATGTTTAGGATTTTCTTAGAGTTAATCTCTCTCTATGCGTTTCAGGTATTTTTTTTTTTTTGTTTTGGCCAGAGAGAGTTTCTACTGGTAAAACTGGGGTTGTTGTTTTTAGATGGCTTTATATTAGTGTGTCTGTTTTGTTGTAATTAGTGTTCCTGATGTTTTTGGGTTCGTTGTTTCTGTATGGATTATATGCAGGTTGTATGTAGAGATTTGTGGGGAATTTTGATTGCAATCCTTGATATGGGTAGTGGTTGTTGAATTTGTTTTGTTGTGTTGATTGTTATATGTAAGGGTTGGTTTTGTGAATGTGTTTATTTAGTCCTATGTCTGGTTGTGTTGTAGTGTGATGGTGTGTTATGAAGGTCTGCTTGTGTTGTTTAGTGTATTTTTGTGATTGCATTTGTTGTGTGGCTGTGCATATGCGCGATAATATCTTTCCTGTATTTGCTGATGTCGCATGTAGTTGTTTTGTGTTGGGCATTGTATTTTGTTGTTAGTTTGGTTCATGTTTTTTTTTTCTTTCTCGTTATATGATATTTTTTCTGGTAATTTTTTTAGCCAGTTTATTTTTTTTTCCGAAATATTCCGGGATTTTTTCTCTCTTGGCATTTTGACTCCCATAATTCTGATAGGAATTGATGGGTTTTTTTGGGACATAATTCCTTAATTTTTGTCAATAATTTATTGCAAATCACGGTTTATCTTTTCGTGAAGTGAATGGTTTTGAATGTTGGTGGGGGAATAAATCTTGTAAATTGTTCGTTAGACTTTTGAAAAGAGGAAATGGGTGGAGGATAGAGTTGATTAATGAACTTATCGGGAATTTTGGAGACAGATTTAACATTAAAAGATATGGTGTAGCTTTTTATGGCCTAATGGCTGGATTTTTTTCTTCGGATTTACTAAAAGGGGAGAGTAAGGAAGTGTAAAGGCAAGGAAGAATAGCATTAGATGCGATGAAGTGGGAGTGATAATTACCATTTATTGGACCTATCTTTCTTAGAAAGAGGACTTTCCATTTCCACGAAAATAAAACACATAAAGTTAAATGGAAAATCCTCAAACAAGCAAGAACATCGAAATCAATAAAGGAATCATGTTTCCTTTGTCTTCAAGAAAAAATTGAAATCATTAACTACATGAATAGCAGCAGTCTTTTAAACCAGAGGCATGAAACCACAGTAAACTGCAAACACAGTAAAGGACTAAACTTACAATCATGAAAAAATACTACAAAAGCCAAAGTTAGAACCCTGTAAAGACAATAAACCTTTATAATATTAGCAACACTCTTACATCAAATTTTACGTATTCCTTACCACAAACTATGATCGATTTTAAAGTTTTATAGAAAAAAGTGATTTGCTAAATTTAGAATTAAGGTTAAATATACAAAATTAGATTAATTATAAAAACTGAGTTTAAATAAAAAATATTGCATAGTTGTACAAGTAAAACACAAATTTACAAGACTTACTCCCTTATCAATAACGCCACCTACATTCCATACACAACTCGCCCAATATAAGAAAAGAGACTTTCCATTCCTTTTCACACCACCTGAGGAGACATTGTCAGTTCAATGTCGAAACAAAATGTACACTTCGTAGTGGATAAAAATTTGTACATGTTCTAAATTATAATATATATATATATATATATATATATATATATATATATATATATATATGAATAAAATACGTAAAGTACAAGAAGGGAAAAAGTGTCTTTGGTTTAACATGTTTAAATTTTGACAAGCTTCTTTAGAGATTTATTTATTTAAAAATCCAAGAGATAGTATGTTGATTGAAGTGTAGTTATATTATGTCGGATATGTGACACGTGTGATAAAGCAATGGATGCATATTAAATGTAGAAGAAAAAACTTGTGTCTGTTTAATTGTGTGGCCAACGTGTAATAAAAACATATAGACGAACTAAGTGTATATGTCGATAACATGTATGTTAATTTATATGTATGTTTCTTTTTTTATATATTATTACTTAATAAGTTATTGTAATAATTTTAATGCACATATATTTAGTATTTTATTACTACATTGGTGGATTTTAACCGTTAACATTATTTTTTCAAAAAATTATTTTTATTTATTAAAAGTTCACTTAATACTTTTATACATTATTTTTACTAGTATCATAACGGAAATAAATTTTCTTTACGATTCATACTTATATACGCACTCATTCACACATGATTGTTGCATACATATACATTTACAGATGATTATCTCACATTAGTTAGAATAGAAAATCGTACCATACGTCTTTATTGACTCATAAACGCACACATTTACACGTGATTTCTCTCAACAATTACAGTCATAACTGTTTATTTAAAAAGAAAATTCGTTCCATCATTTAACACAGATGTGCGTTGTAGTGCAGTGGATATCGGCTCGGAACGAGAAATCAGGGGGCCGATTTCGAATTCCAGTTGAATTCATTGCATTCCCTTACGCGCAAATAGCCTTGGGAAATTATAATAAATATGTATTAAATTATATATATATATATATGTGTGTGTGCCATTTATCTAGTAATAATAGCGCAATAAAAATACATTTATTAACTCATAACTTACAAGAACCCTGAAGAAAAATTTTGATTAAAAATGCAAAAATACCATTTAAATCACAATATCAAATACACCTCGCTATAAGAGAGGCACTATATATAAAATAATGTTCTTCTACTTTACTATTTAACAGTGGAAATGGAGTTTACAAAGTTGAAAAAACACGATACGTGCATCACGTGACAGGTTTAAGGAACTCAACTTTTCAAAAAGCACTAAAAACAGAAAAAAAACTACATTACAGTCAAACATAAAGATAAATCACCGGAAAAATAACATCCATGAAATGGCCTGAGAAGACACTGAAAGCGCTTGAAAAGTAAAAAAAAATTATGGAACATTTTTACATTCCTTCTCTCCTGTAAAAAAAAAAAAAAAAAAAAAAAAAAAAAAAAACTTGTAAGAATACTGTAAAAAAAAAAATAAAGAATTAATAAAATCTTCCTTTTTTGGTCGTTTGTAACGAAACATGTTAAAATGTAATATTGCTGCCCAAACATATATATATATATATATATATATATATATATATTAACATCTTACATTGGATACAGGCAAAAAGGATGAGTTAATCAAACTTTTAATGAGTTTTTCGTCATTCAAAACATTTTCTTGTTTTTGAGAAGTTAAAGTATATAAAAATTGTCATAGTTTTTATTGTTTCAGCCAGTGCATTAGACATTCTCATGGGCGTTGTTTCTCTTCCTGTACTTGGCATGTTTGTTCAAATAATAATAATAATTATTATTATACACCCACCCGACCTCCCTATTAGAACTGAGGCCAAACTGCACGACATATATATTACCCCAACATTAGTATCCCGAGTAATTTCAAAACCTGACCCCCATAAGGCGAGTGGAGACGATGGAATCCTGGATATATTCCTTAAGCGGTGTGCTCATGAAGTTCCCCCTGTCCTCTCTAAACTGTTTAACTACTGCCTTTCTGCTTCGTGCTTTCCTGCATGCTGCAAGTTCTTTTCAGTTGTTCCTGTCTTTAAGAATTGCGGTGAACCCTCGGACCCATCCAACTATCGCCCTATCAGTCTTTTACCGATATTCGGGAAAGTGTTCGAAGCCATAATCAATGCTGAAATAGTTCAATATCTTACTGCCTACAAACTCTTCTCTGACAGGCAATATGGCTTCCGCTTTGCCTGGTCCACGGCCGACTTGCTAACAACCGTAACGGAGTACATGCTCCAGGCCCTTGATGAGTCTGACGAGGCTCGCGCGGTTGCTCTGGACATCTCCAAGGCTTTTGGCAGGGTTTGGCACTCTGGCCTTCTATGCAAGCTACGGGGTTACGGTATTGCTGTTCGCCTGCTTGACCTAATCCAATCTTTTTCAAATAACCGCAAAATGAAGGTCGTTTTGAATGGGCATGCCTCTTCATCCTACAGCACGAATTCTGGTGTACCACAGGGCTCTATCCTGGGACCGACGCTCTTCCAGATGAGATCAAGGGCCACGTAGGCATCTACGCAGATGACACCACAATATACTCCCGCACCTTTAAGAAACCTGTCGTGGCGGATAGACATAATCTCGCTACTGACCTTGAACTGGATCTACACTCTGTGGTGAATTGGGGCAAGAAGTGGCTTGTCAACTTCAATGCGTCTAAGACCAGGCTGTTGTCTGTCAACCATCACAGGCAACCTCTCCTGCCTCCCATAAGTATGGACCAAGCGATTCTCTTTGAGAGCAATACAGTGCGCCTCCTCAGCCTTACCCTGTCCTCAGACCTCAAATGTAACAACTATATCGAATCCATAGCTAAATCTACTGCTAAGAAGGTTGGGTCACTATGTCGATCCAGGATGTTTTTTCGCCTGAATCCTTCCTGAATATATACAAGTCAACCATCCGTCCGTGCATGGAGTACTGCTGCGATTTATGGTCAGGCGCACCTGCTGTTCTCCTCAGTGTTCCTGACAGGCTCCAAAGTAGAATCTGTAATGTGAAAGGTATTGATCTGGCGGCTCGACTGCAGCCACTTCCCCACCGTCGAAATGTGGACTCCCTTTGTCTGTTTTACAAATACTCTCATGGCTTCTGCTCGGACGTACTTAAGTCACTGGTGCCTCCTCAACAAGTGTTTAGTCGTGCAACCAGACTGGCAACTGGGTCCCACCCATTCACAGTTAGGTTAGCCAAATGCAGACGACAATTCTACTCCTGCAGCTTCTTCTCTCGCACTCCCCGCCTGTGGAACTCGCTCCCATATTCTTGCTTTCCTGACGGCTACAACCTCCAGAAATTTAAATGCAATGTCAATACTCATCTATTAACCACTGGACTCTAGCTCACTCCCCACCACCGTATATCCTTCCCATTCTCTCCACCTATGTATCTGTCATCGCACCTGCATTCTCATCTTTCTATTGCTCTTTTCTAACTAGTTTGTACTCCTCACTCTCTTCTAATTAATCTTTTTACAGTTATGTAGCCCCATGCTCATCAGTGGCATTTCCGCCTTGCTCGGGGTGAAATGATTTTAAAAAAATGTATTCTCCGTGTGTCGTACTACATAGGAGTCTTTACCGTGCGAAGATTTTTGTGGAAGAGTGAGTTTTACCAGTTACGTATTATGTGCGGCTGAGTTGAGGTGAGAATCACTTCTATTTTTAGAAAGCACTTAAAATGCCATCTCTGCTAATGAACAGTGAAGGTTTCGTGAGAGAATTAATATAATGTCTTTAAAGTTCAGGGTCACGTGGTTTTCTTGAATCAGCATGACTTTAATAACACCGGTAAGCTAAGTGACAATTTTCTCCAAATTAACTATATATATATATATATATATATATATATATATATATATATGCGCGCGCGCGTGTGTGTGTGTCTGTAGTGTATGCGTGTACTTGTAGGAAAATCTCTTTTTATTTAATATTTTTATATACTTTTACAATTTTCGCCTAAATCATAGGAAATTCAGATTAGATTTCTCTAGAAACTGTTAAAAGGTAGTTTTTATTTCTAGAGCTTTCAATAGTCACTAACAGGGAATTTATATATTTTTACTGCCATAGAGACTCTGGCTTTCTTTGTCCCGATATTGCGTGTGTGTTCCTCAGCTATCCAAATCCGTAAACAATTACATTGATTATACCACCACAAAAATGATGAGAAGACTGACTTTACACCTTTCCCACAACAGTTCCATCCGATCTCATTTCAACACAAATCGAGATCTTCCAGGATCTGTCCGTGATATCCTCATTGATAATACATACATAATAGCATCATCCCTATGCAAAAGAAGATTTAAAATAATGTAGGTATTACGAATGAAAAAGAGAAATCCTAAGCTTAATAACATCAATTATGAACCCGGAAACAATGTGTTTACTGTGTTCGAATTTAACATACACACGACTCTATATGCACGAACTTTTCACATGTTTCTTTATAAGTAGAACAAAATTAATTCTTGATAATGACTAAAGTATAGCCGAAAGCGCTCGAAAGTACAAAGACTTTGGACAATTATATAATTTGAGTCCAGAAAAATGATACGATCACATGAAATATATTATAAAAAACTTAACGTTAATATCTTATCTGTCATTTTTAATGAAACCTATATATATATATATATATATATATATATATATATAATCATTTTATCCCAAGCAAGGCGGTAACACTACTCATGCGCAGTAGGCTACAAAAGAATAAAAGATTAGATAGGAGGAGAATAAAGAGAAAAACAAAACAGTTACAGTGGGTGTCAGAGAAGGAAGCAAGAGAAGGATGGAAATACAGGTGTGATGATAGTTGCAAAGATAGAAATAAAGAAAAAGATATACTGGGTGATGTAGAAAGAACTAGAGTCAAGTGGTTAAGAGATGGGTATTGATATTGCATTTAAATTGCTTGAAGTTGTAGCCGTCAGGAAAGCAAGAATATGTAAGCGAGTTCTACAGGCGGGAAGTGCGAGAAATGAAGCTCCTGGAGTAGAATTGTCATCTGCATCTGGTTGATCTAACTGTGAATGGGTGGGATCCAGTTACCAGTCTGGTTGCACGAATAAACACCTGTTGCATGGGCACCAGTGATTTAAGTTCGTCGGAGTAGAAACCATGAAAATATTTATAGAATAGACAGAGGGAATTATAGCTTAATTAATACTAGTTTCGGCAGTGTTAGTTCTGTTACTATTGAAATTGTTATTAGTATCGCCGACTGACGCCATTTCGGTCGGGTTTCAATCCTGGGTAAAAAAGCAATCGGAGTCTAACCGTCCTGATGAGCTGTGATACGGCGAAACAGATCTGTATGCGGATGACAATATTTACGCTCTCACTCTGGAAAAATAGTAGACTTTGATAAACAGTAGCTACTCTGGCATGTACGCATCGCTCATTCAATGAAATGAATTAGACCGCTCTAGCTATTGGGCGCGTATAATGATATGCGCTAAAAAGTCTGCCTACTACCACCGAACGCTCATAGCCCAGGGGTAGAGTCGCTGACTGACGCCATTTCGGTTGGGTTTCAATCCTGGATAAAAAAGCAATCGGAGTCTATATATATATCGGGTGATTGAAAGATTTGTGCATCGGTTCTATTAATACGATGGTGTCGAAAACAAAAAATATTAATGATTTGAAAAGTAATATAAGCGATGTATTTCAGGAAATTAATACACAAAAAGATTTCTTCAAAAATGTTCATCGAAGCGTGAGGGAGTTGACTTCAAAGCAGTATATATTGTACGACAGTTTGAGTCACTTCAATAATAAAACTGAAGGGCTTTTGTATTATTTGTACACAGTAATATTTAATTGGAAATGTGATAATTGTATTTTTTTTTCAATTGGAGTAGATAGACTAAACTATCGCCCGGTTCACACTCCACCCACGTCTATTGTACAGGTGTAGAGGCTCATCCCTTGTTCCCTGTTTAGGATGTGGTTTCCGGCTTTCTCTTTTCCAAATCTTTTCACTTTCTTTTTTTTTAATTTTTATTTTTATTTTTTTTCAATTGGAGTAGACTAAACTATCGCCCGGTTCACATTCCACCCATGTCTATTGTACAGGTATAGAGGCTCATCCCTTGTTCCCTGTTTAGGATGTGGTTTCTGGCTTTCTATTTTCCAAATCTTTTCACTCTTGCGTATCCCCCTGCACATCAGAGGCGTCACCGCCTTGCTCGGGGTGATATGATTAAAAAATAAAAATAAAAAATAAATGTTATCATTTACTGACCACCTATTTTGTATACCATTGTGAACAAAACAGATACTGTTTTCCCAGAGACTTTCACACTTTTAGTACTCACGTATACGTCGTCTTTTGGCGTTGTTTTTCTCTTCCGACCACATTTTCCTTGACGCTTTGGATTGATGGATATAGTTTGTTTCTTTAACGTTGATGACACGACTGACAGTTGAAACGCTGAAACCAGCAATGTCCGCAATCTCTCTGTAAAGCTTGCAAATTTACAATTTTTGCACACCTCCTTGGAGTAACGCCCGTCGCTGACAATAGCGGTAGGACAACTACTCGACATTCGAGACAATAGTGCATGGACGTGTATCATTGTAATCACGGATAACGTGTGGTGATACCGACCAAGCAAAAGCGATGGACCGGGTGTTTGCGCTCTCACGACCATAAAGCAAATGACCAAAAGTCGTCGGTGCGCACCCCTGATTCACGCAGATGTTCCGTTTGAAAACTAATAATTAATTAAATGTTAAAATTCCAGTTCGCGAGCCTACGCGAATTTTATTAATCGGTCAATGGAAAGCCCAGAATCAAATACAAGTGTGAATCCCCAAATGATCTGCTGCGATCCAAAAAGAAGATATAAAAAGTCGATACAGAAAGCATCGAGGCAGATGAGAGTAATTTGTATCTCCCTTGACCAAGTCAAGTGGCTTACTATGCTCGTCGCCTTCACCTCCCTTTTCCTTCGTCCCTGTCTCAAAACTACTTACTGACCTAAGGAGCGGATACATCACACATTCTTTACTTACAACGCTCCCACATTCCTAAGCATTAATTCTCTTTTCAGCATTTTATTGCCATGAACATTTTAACGTCCGTTGGACCCATATGTAAAGAATTCCTTTAATTGTAAAAAACCTTAATTGATATGCGTATATATAAAATGTTATTTTTCAACTCAGTTTGCTTTTCTTGATTTATAATCATTTTATGACTTATAGTGGGCTATCTACAACGAGGCCAAATTCCGTTCATCTTCAACAATAAACAACTACCCTTCACTAGAACGGATTCTCCACTATAAACTGGAAAAGAATGGATAACCCGCTATAAAGGCAATAATTTCCCAGGCGGAACAAATTTCACCATACATCCCTAAAAATAGATTCATATTACTGCACACCACTGCAAATGACTTAATCTGAAGACCAAACAGAAACAGATTACACCCTGTGACTCCAGTAAATATAAAACTGACCATATGATGAGAGAAAGGAAACTAAAGCAGTTGTTTCAATTAATTTGCACAAGGTGTATCTACCTATTCTTTTTCATATATATATATATATATATATATATATATATATATAGATAGATAGATTCATATTACTGCACACCGCTGCATATGACCTAATTTGAGAAAATAATGGAAATCGGTTTCACCCTATCACTTAAGTGGGTCTGAATATGATGATGTTTACGTACTATAAACATCACAATTTAACAGTGTAAATAATTTAAGAGTTTTTAAAAATAAAAAGGGACATGTATTCAGTTACAACCCTGTTTATTTTTATTATTATCACACGCTTGAATGTTCACCTTCCTACAGGGAGACAAAAGAAGACCACCATGTTGAAAGGTAAGTTATTTGACTTCTACAATACCCACACGAATTCCAGCCGCACTGAACACGAGAAGGTTCGGAATAATCCCTCTAATTCAAATCAACGCATAAATAAAATACCACTTAATCATTGACTGTTTAAGTTGTATTTTATTTTCGTGTTGTTTTGAGTATGAGCGTTTTTTCTAATGTTCGTTGGTTGAGGAAAAATGGATCATGAATAAAACTAACAATATCTAAAGCGAAACCCCCTCAAAAATGGCTATAAAAGTGGGCGAGAACTCTTAGAACAATGAAAATTATGGAAAATTGCTGCACACTCTTACGCCTACAAAAAATAAAGAATGCTAGAAAAAATAAATAAAATGTTTAATTAAATCTTCCTTGTCTGCCGTATTTAATGAAAGATGTTTAAAAGAAAGGTTGCTGCCCAAACCCACCCACCCACACACCCACTCACACACACACACACACACACACACACACACACACACACACACACACACACATATATATATATATATATATATATATATATAAGGGTCTAATTGTGATAATGATGTTGTGTGTAGGTGCAGCTCTTCGTGTGGGATGCGATGCATAAAGAATTTTTTAAGAATGGGAAATAATGCACAAAACCTGAAAAAACGATTAAATCTTTGGTGCTGCTGTACGGAGCTAAACTAAAAAAAATCAGACGAAGCGTTTCTTTTGGAGAAATCGTTCGACAATTCCGCTCAGTTATTTTTTACATCTTGCTGCTTCGATTGTATCAGCGTCCTCTTGCATAAGAAAAGCCTACTTGCGTTCTAATGCAGCCTCCACATCCACACTCAGTAACGTCAAGAGAGACGTATCACGACGCCGACAGATGTATGTGTGCGTACGCACATAACTAAGCGTGGAAGTTATTGATGCGGAAACTGTCAGTGGTGTTCAAATTCCTTAGAAATTATGGATCCATTCATTTTGGGGATATATTTTAGGGTTGCCTTATTGTAATGACAGCCTTAAAATAAAGTGGCTATAATTGCAAATATATCAAATATCATAAACTAATTAATCATAATACCAAACCTAATCGAAATAGGATAGTAATTCGGTACACACCACCATTTAACCAAATGGTTTGTACCAAGCTACGGTATAAATCCATTATTCTAGTTCAAAACACTACTAAATTAATAATCCCCTTAATAAAAATACACTGAAATTTAGTTATAGTTGCACTGATAATCTTAATATGATAATAAAAAACACAATATTAAAATCATAAATCGGCATTATGATATTAATTTTAACCAAATTACCATAAATAATGCTAATAACACAAATTCCTACAATTGTCATAACCCTAACGTATGTCCTTTGCAAAATAAATGCTTTACAGATTCCATTGTATACAAATCTACAATCTAAATTACTGAAAATCCTAACCTTACCAAACATTATATCCGATGTACTAAGAATAATTTTAAGTTTTGATTTTACAAGCATAACTATCTGTCGATGATAAAATATATAGTAATTCTATTTCACTCTCTAAATACTACGGACAATTGAAAAATGAAAATAAACTCTTACAGTTAAATAGAAAATATTAATTAAAGCAAGTATATGTAAATCGTTACATGAAATATGTTTCCTTGACTTACAAGAAAAATCCATATAAGTTTCCCCAAAACTGGCTTATTGAGCCAACGTAATGAAATCACTAATTTTTTCCACCATAAAATCTTTCATGCCCTTAAATATATCTGAAATTATCTCAATTTTATCTCAATGTTTTCACCATTTTTGTATTTTATAACATTATAAAATTTAACGTATGTGACTGGTATTGTATATTACTATTATTCTTTTATTTGTACTTATGAATAAACCTCCTTGAAAAATTATTTTTATTTATATTTTAATTTTAATGCTGATTTTTATTTTAATTTTATATCATTCTTATTTTTTATATTGGTTTTGATTTTATCTTTTTATTTTAATTTAGTTATATTCTATCTTTTCTAACGTTTCAGTTTTCCTTTGTTAGTCTTTCCCTTTTCTTTCTCTTCTTTCTTGTCTCTTGTCTTCTTCTTTTTTCCAGTTTATTTTTTTCTCTTTTAGCTTTTTCTCTACTTTTTGGTTTAAAATTTTTGACATATCTCTTTTTTAGTGGTAAAATATAAAAACATTTCTGTCTATGAGTCGTACACACATTCTTTGAAGGGTTATAACTTCCCAACACCGCTTATTTCATCTCATTGGAAGACATTCTTATTCTTATGTTTTTATTTATTTTTATTATTTTATTTTTTAAGTCTCCTTATCTATATATATTACCAAATAAATTAACCACATTTTACTGTAAGATGATAGTATTTTAACACCAAAACTTTATAGCTATTGAGTATGGTATTATTATTACCATTATTATTATAAGAATTACCATATACAGAACTGGGCAAGAGTATTAGGACATGGACTATTTTATCTTTTATGGGGCATATTGACAGAAAATAAACAATTTAATTAAACTAATTTTATTTGTTTTACTCAACAAATGCTTTAACAAGAAAAAATACTTGTTACAAAATAAATTTAATAATTAGTATAATAGCCTTTTGCTTTGATCACAGCTTTCATTCTGTCACGCTTGAAATCACAAGTTTCTCCAATGTATGTAATGATATCTCTTGCCAAACAGCTTGTATTTGCTCCCAAAGTGTTTCTTGCGAAATTAACATTAGATTTATCAATTTTTTATCCAAAATATTCCAGAGACGTTCAATAGGATTGAGATCATTGTGGGGCCAATTCAAATTCCTCTTCCTTCCTTCCTTCCTTCCTTCCTTCCTTCCTTCCTTCCTTCCTTTTTAGTTAAATAATTCTTACAAAGGTTTGAAGTATGTTTAGGGTCATTGTCTTGTTTATAAATAAATCCTTGTTTTATTAAATGTCTTCCAGATGGGACACCATGGCGGATAAGAATCTGGTGATACAAAAAGTTCAAATTTTGACTCGTCTGTTCAGAGTACTTTCGTCCACTGATCTATCGTCCAACCCTTGAGTTGTTTTAGAAATTCTAAGTGCTTTCTTACGTTTCCTAACCTCTACTCTCTCATACAATCCATTTTCACAAAGCCTTCTGGTAACTGTGGACCTATAAACCTGTTCATTTTTAAGAAGCAGTTTATTGCAGTCGTCCCTTAATTCACGGGCTGTCTTCTTCCGGTCTCTCAGGCTAGCTAATCGTAGATATTTATCCTTTTATCAGATAGTTTCCTTGGCCGTCTATTCGTCTTCTTTGTTTCAAAGTTCCCAGTTTTTTCTCTATCCAGGGTGTATTTCACTGTATTTGGGAAATGTTTGATGTCAGCTGCAATCTTTCTAAGCGTCTACCCAACGTCTCTTAAAGCTTTGGTTCTGCTCCTTTGTGCAGTTGTTAGCTCTGCTACCTTTGGCATTGTAGGCTGCTTAAAAAATAAATAATTTGCCAAATTCAAAATTAAAGAGCACTTGCATGAACTACTCGATGTCAGACATCTAACTATTATATAAAAAAAACGTTTAAAAAAGAATCTTTAAACTGTGTTGACACTATTTATATCTCAATTCGAGAGTGGGGAATAAGAAAAAAGTCAGTCATATCCAAGGATAATAGAATAATGAGTAGTTTCAAAATTACTTGTTTAACAGAAAATAGGAAAAATTAAATATAACTTCTTTTAAATTCATTTCTTTTGCACCTAGTTTTAAATAATCAATATTTATTTGCAATTTAATTGGCTTTTCACCCTGTATTTGAATTGCAGTGAGGCTTTTTTAGAAAATCACGCCTGTCCTAATACTTTTGCAGACTACCGGTAGTGTGCAAATATGCTAAGACAGGGAGATTTTAAACTTTATTTTGATGCCTCATAAAAGATAAAATAGTTCTTGCTCTTATACTTTTGCACAGTACTGTATATATATATATATATATATATATATATATATATATATATATACAGTACTGTATTAAAATAGCGCTGAAGTAATAATACAAGTTTATATATATATATATATATATAAACTTGTATTATTTCAGCGCTATTTTTAATGGATACACATATTTAAGTAGAAGCTCTATTTATTTATTTAGCAATATATTTATGTCTAGATATTTCTAGACATGGACAGAGGAACGAGGTATTCCCTTGTAGATTAATTAATGGACTCAGTTTAGAATTCTCTTTAGTTTACTCGGATAAATATAGACCTGAGGAAGATACAATGGTCTAGACGTTGTGATAACAACAACAAAAATGAGGACAATAGTCCTAATATAAATAGTGTAAATAATAATAACTCTTCACCTCATAAATTAAGAAATACTTAGTTTATTTAAAATTTTGTTTATTACTTTATCATTTTTATTATTATGTACGATAGATTTTACTAGAGAGGCAAAATTTATTGTAGATGGTCTAGAAATTAAAACACTTTCTTAATATTTTCCTCTTGGTAAGCTACAATTTGAGCAATATAAGGTACGCAGATGACACACTGCTGATAACAGACACAGAAAGAGCTGAAGAGAGTGACAAGAAAGGACTACAAATAAACTGAAAGAAAACAGAATTCATGGTCATCAGCAAAAAGGGCAGCCCAAAATGTCAATTATCGGTGAGGGACTCTAAAATCAAGCAAGTACAGAAATTTAAATATCTAGGAAGTGTTCTAACGGAAGATGGAAAGTGCGAAACTAAGAATCGAAGGCGAATTGGCATGGCGAAAGAGGCATTCCAGAAGTTAAGTAAAGTATTAAGAAACAGGACAATTTCACTAGAAACAAAGAGGAGAGTACTGGATTACTATGTGATGTTGATTTTCAATATGGCAGTGAATTTTGGACAATATCTTCAAAGATGAAGGAAATACTTGAATACAGACGAATGCTGCGGATATCATGGACCGAGCATGAGACCAATGACGAAGTTTTGGAAAGGATGGAGACAAAAAAGAAAATTAATACTGAGCATCAGAAAGAGACAACTAAATTTCCTTAGACATGCAATGAGGAAGGAGGGCTTGGAGAACCTGTTACTAACAGGCCAGATAGAGGGAAAAAGAGACAGAGGAAAGCAGCGGATAACATATTTGAAGAACCTAATCAGGTGGATGACGGAAACGAGGGTTGCGTGGTGCATCAGGAGAAAGCACCAGGGACAGGGAGATGTAGAAAGCCATGATCGCCTACGTCCTGAAAGGACTTGGCACATAAAAGAAGAAGAAGAAGAAGAAGAAGAAGAAGAAGTTTCGTTCTCTTTTAATTAGTAGCAGCATTTTCTTTTTCAATCGAAATTAAGTTCAAATTTATTATGGATCGATTACATTAGAGACACTTTTTGGATTTTGGTAACAATATTCAATGCATGAACGAATGTGAGATTTAGAAATGTGTAACATAGATTCTGATAAAAAAAAATTATCTGGCATGACAGGGTGAACCATCTTTCATAGCATTAGACATGGCAATTTATTCAATATACTCACACTACTTTTATGTTAATGGAAAATGTGAGCCCAAGAATGCAAAAACTGGTTGCTCTCTTAGAGGTTAGCATTCAGTCATGCTGATGAAAACCAACATGTTCTCTATAGTAATTGAATGATAGTTTCGAAGGTATTAAAATTTACAAGTCATTTTTTGCTTCAGTTAACCACTGATTGGAGCTCACGTTTTTGAACAGATGTCATTTTTATTTTGTCAAACCTATAGGATTTGCTACTAAGATAAGAGTAAACAGTTTTGTCATAAGCATAAATACCAAGTTATGAAATGATGACATTGGGAAAATCATTGATAAGAAACCCCTTTTGTGTTCACATAATCAGGAAAGATAAAGTTTACGTTGCTACCGTTTTGTTAATGAATCCTATCGTATTTTAGATTTCGCTTATTTTACAGTATTTTACATTGTTCAGACAAACAATATAAATATATATTATTTCCATTGTACTCTACGGCCTTTTTCAGATGCTAGACATTTTGAACCAAACTCTTTATTTCGATCACTTGGGTAGATTGTTATTGTTCCATGTGAGATGCCACTTCCGGATGAAATTTAGTTAATTCCCTTTAACTCCAGGTTATTTTTGCACCACTGCTCAAACCAGGTATTGAACTCACAATTCTTTGGGTCAAGTCACTGGAAGTAACCAACTCCTATGCCTTGAAGAAGGCCGGAGAATACAATGCTGAAACGTTGTAAACATGGCAATAAAGATTAGGACAACCGTCCGAACAACGTAAATAGTGATAAATCCTACCTCATCTCAGAAGTATAGACAAATACATTCGCTTAGTTTATTTTCGAGGTCAGTTATTGTGATTTTCGAGAGATATATAAATGAAGCATCATCACAATCAAATAGCACATTAAATTTCCGGAATCAGCGCTTGTTACTATCGACTGCAGAACCCTGTGTGTACTGCTTTATTTTAGACTCTCCTCAAATACACTCGATTTTCAATAGAACGGTCATGTAATTTCAGCGAGCTAAAAGGATAAATTTAAATTGAATTTTGCATATCGGAGATACAGATTTTCATAGCCTAAGTCTATTTAGATATATTCCAATGGGTTGTCACAAGAGCAAAAGATTTAACGATTATCTTTAAAAGCTGATTCAATTAAAATCCAATAAATAATAATGTTTTTAATTTTGCAATAATAATTTTAAGTTATAAGCCATGCATATCTCGCTTCTTGGGAATATAGGCTGCTGACGCCACTCAGTGTTAAAAGAGAGAAAAAGGAAGGAAAATAGAAGAGTACGAGGAGACAGGGAAATCCATGCAAAGAAATAACCATGACATTCTACACATGCACACATGCACACACATGCACTCATACACACATGCACACATTCACACATGCACACATGCAAACATACACACATGTTCGCATACACACATGCACACATACACACATTTACATATACACACATGTGTACACATGCACACATACAAACATGCACACATACACGCATATACATATACACACATGCACACATACACACAAGTAACCATACACACATGCACTCATACACACATACACGCACATATGTACACATGCACACATTCACACATGTACACACTTAAAAACAGTGAAGAAAATATCAACCTAATACCAATAAAAGGCGTATAAATTATTTTTTAACTAATATAATAATAACGAAAATGCGAAAATCGGCAGTCAGTTGTTAATACCTCCTGACGAGTAGACCGAACGATTAAAAAAAGGTTCGACTAAGGAAATTCTGGAATCGGGTTACTGAATATAACATCAAAGTGACACAGTTTATACTTGTATTTACCTTACACACACACACACACACACACACACACATACATATATTCATGCTTTCACTAGTCTATAAAGCACTTTAAAGAGATGTTCATATAAAACGATGACTACTTATGAATTTTCGTTGGTTACTGAATTGTACATAGTTGGGTTCCGCTATCAAATTGAACGCTCACAGTCACCGGAATTTGTTTACATCCTGTGAATAACCTGTTTTTAAAGCTGCCTGTTTCTAACGTTACACAGACGGCTGAATGGAAAGATGTTCGTCTAATGATAAATTAGTCGGAATTCCATCTCAGCTTGAAGCTAAATGGATAATCTCGTTTCACTGAATAGCTGAGAAACAGGTTTGTCTGCAGATGGTTACATATGCAGTTTTGACTGAACTATTCTATATTTATGGATTAAAGTGCTCAATATCAGGGATAGAGCGTATGTAAAGTTTTAAATAATAAAGTGGAAGTCAGCACCTAAAGGCCGTTTCATTCTTTTGGGACTGACGATTGTATTTAACTTGGAACAGGCTGTCTCCTCTAGGTTTTGACTTACATGTCCACTTTCACACACACACACACACACACACACACACACACACACACACACACACACACACACACACTTATATATATATATATAGTATTGTGCAAAAGTATTAGGACAAGAACTATTTTATCTTTTATTAGGCACCAAAATAAAGTTTAAAATCACCGCTGTTCTAAGACTTTTCTCATTACCGGTAGTGTGTAAAAGTATTAGGACAGGGATGATTTTCCCAAAGACCTCAGTGAAATTTTATTTTGTTTCAACAGAAAACCAATGAAAATACCGATATTACAGTCATGAATTGACTTTAAATATTAGTAGATACTGGAAAGCAGTGCCCTCTCCAAATATGTTTGACAATTAAATAATCGTCATCAGAAACCTCATTTTTAATTGGGACATCTTCGCAAAAATCAAATCTTAAAATGGAATAGGAAATAGATGTAACTTCTGCATTTTAGAAAGACTTGTCATCTTAAAACACATACATATATGTGTGGGGGGTGTATGAGTGCGCCTGTGTCTATGTTGTAGACATATAAGGCGATTTGTAATATTTTTTTTAGTTTGGCAATCACTGTGCGTTTTTTAGAAAAATTGCTTTATTAGTCAAGAACAAAATCTACATAACGACAAAGAAGAAAATTCGTCAGAACAGTTGCTACGAAATATTTGTAGAAAATATAGGATAAACCACACCAAATCGGTAATAATGTCTCTGAAGTGGATGTTTTAATTCAGGATCAATTAAATTACTTTGAATTTCGTCAAGAAACCCTACAGGAATAGCTAGAGCACCATACAAAACATGACAACACAGCAAATGCTAGATTTCTAAATGGGCAAAATAGACTGACTATTTTTTTACTCACCGGGTTTCTAAACAAGAAATATTGAACGTTTATATATATATATATATATATGTGTGTGTGTGTGTGTGTGTGTGTGTGTGTGTGTGTGTGTGTGTGTGTGTGTGTAATTATTACTTTAGAACATGTGCAAACTACAAACTACTATAAAACCGTATATTTTGTTTCGACATTGAGAAAAAAATATCTCATCAGGTAGTTAATAATGATGGTAATAAAAGTGTTGTTGAATTTTCTTATTTAAAATAAAAACACGACTTACCTTTATTTTGGGAATTTTTTGTGCGAGATAATAAGATATTTAAAAAATGGGGAGAAAGGGGGAAGAAAAGATATAAAACATAAGATGAGAAATCAAGAAAAGGAAAAGAAAGAGGAAAGAAAAAGATACAAAAGAAAGAGAACGTGAAGAGAAAAAGAAGTAAGAAAATATAGAGAGGAAAGGGCTAATGGAAACGGCTAAGAGAGAGAAATTTTAGATTTTGGTCGGAAGTGAATTGCATAGGTTACACGGTGCCTGGGCTCAAATGTTTTGGAATTTTGTTTTAAAAAAGAATTGAACTTCTATAAAGATAAAGAAAAGAATAAGGAATAGGAAATATGCATAAATGGTAGAAAGTGAAGAGAAAAATAAAGAAGAAAAAAGTGAGAAAATGTATATATACTCTCATCGATTTCAAGATATGAGGAACCGAAAGGCTGATTTAGATTTGATACTTGTGTTCTATGTGCCCCGTTTCTGACTTGCAAACATGTCCATCTATTGTGCAACAGCGAGGATCTCGGGACATAACAACAGGGATATTATTCGGCGCCTTTCGATGTCATATTTCGTCTCTTAGCCAGTCAATACGACTGATTTCCAAATTTCGGATGCCACTCACGTACAAATATCTCCAGTTATTTCTATCCAGCGAAATTAACTCGAAATTACTAGAAAGCATATTGGCAGCTGAGAGATAACTCTCTAGTTTGTCTTCATACCTGATCCACTGACGCCTAACCGTCCTTTGTTCACTGTTTAACTGGTTGTACATGTGGACCTTAGGTATTCTGCCGTCACTCATCCTTGCAACATGACCAGCCAAGCGAAGTTGTGACTGCAAGAGGAAAGTTTCAATTCCTCCATTTTACGAGATCAACATTGGTCACCCTATCGTCAAAAGTATTGTCGCAGCTGGTGCAGTGACAACTTTTGGGGAAGACGTCCTGCTGATTAATATTGGGTCTGTATGGGTTTTTGAGCTGTAAAAAAGTGTTGTTACTGTATAAACACATAATTTTTTGTTCAATTTGATACCACTCTAATTCAAATGTCAATGGGGAAGCCTCTCAAATACAAAGCTTTGGTGATGAGATTTATTATTTTGTCAGTAAGGGCTTCATTTCCATTCATCTTACTTTCTAAATACGTAAGTGACTCAGGTGCCTCCCATCAGCCTCCCATCAGTCTCTGTAGGAGAGTCTTGGAATTGATGAACTGGTAGATGCTGTCCGCAATCCACTTTCAGACATATATACAGGGTGTCCATAAAGTTCGTGTACACTTTAAAAATATTGTAACTTTATTTGTATCTGCGATAGAAATAATTGTACAGAAGATTACAAAGAAGTAAATCTTTATTTTTTAAGGTTTTATTGAAATAGTATTTTAGTTTCCACATGTCCTCCATCATTATCAAAACAAAGGTTAATATGATTTTGCAGTTCACGGAAAACATTAGCCAACTGATTTACAGTATTGCCTGAAATCACACTAGTTGTTTTAGCTTTCAAATCATCTAATAAACTAGATTTCGTTGCATACACAATTGTTATCACATGAAAAAATCTAATGGAGTCAAATCTGGCGAACGTGGAGGCCAATAAAATGGTCCACCCCTTTCGATCCATATGTTTAGAAATTCCTAATTTAGAAACTGTCTAACACGCAGAGCAAAGTGATAAGGAGCTCCATCTTGTTGAAACACCATTATTTTTCAAGTTTAATTGTTTAAGCTCATTTTTTATAGATTACTTCCATCACAAATACTAATAAATTTATAAATCTTTTAAAGTTCATAAAAACCCTATATCTATCTATCTATCTGTCTATCTATCTATCTATCTATCTATCTATCTATCTATCTATCTATCTATGTGTGTGTGTGTATGTGTGTGTGTGTGTGTGTGTGTGTAAAAGTCACTTGAAGAGTGAAACTGACAGTGCATTGTTGAATTGTATTGTAAACAATATGCATAGAAATCCTATATTTCCCTATATATAAGATAATTTTTCATTTTAATAATTTCACCAAAAGTTAGGCAGTAAGGCCTCTAAGACACAAGGAGTCACTGAGTGTTTGAGAATATAATAAAAAAAAACTACTATTAAGGATAGCGGGCAATAGAAGAACAACATTGGCATTGCATCTAAATTTTTGAAAATCAAAATTGACTAGGAACCAAGAAGCAAGAAGAGTGTTCTATAAGTTAGAAGTGCAATAGAAGAAACTGTTAGCATAGAAATTACGGTTACATCTAGCCATTTCAAACGTAAAATTATGATATCATTTTGCCAACATAGTACTGCAGTTAAATTCATAACATTTTGATAGCATAGCGGAAAGATTATCAGAAAAATTACAATGAAAATATTAATAGAAAAAGCACAGAGAAGATACGCTACATTTGAGGAAAAAAGACTGAAACCAAAATGCCAAGTAAGGACTAATATCATTGCAGATTCTTGTTAGGATTATATCGAGAATTCCTAAATTTTATTGTAGAAGCACGCACAGACAAATATATAGTTTATATATATATATATATATATATATATATATATATATATATATATATATATATATATATATATATATATATACTATAGTCATCCGCAGACAGATCGGTTTCGCTGTATCACAGCTTATCAGTACGGTTAGACTCCGATCGCTTCCTAAACTAGGATTGAAACCCGACCGAATTGGCGTCAGTCGGCGATTCTACCTCTGAGCCACGAGCGTTCGGTAGAAGAAGGCAGACTTTTTAGCGCGTATATCATTATACATGCCCAATAGCTATAGTGCTCTAATTCATTATTGAATGAGCGATGCGTATATGCCGGAGTAGCTACTGTTTTTCAAAGTCCCCCACTCTTCCAGAGTGCTCATTCAGGGTGTAAGAGCGTAAATACAAAATTATTTGCTGCCTCGATACACTAAATATATATATATATATAGTGTGTATCGAGGCAGCAAATAATTGTCTAAACATATACTGTTAAATATAATAGACAATGAATGAGCCATCTTCAGAGAGGTTATTAAGACGGTAACACAATAATATCCACTATCACCGACGATAAGGTTGGGTCACTATGTCGATCCAGGATGTTTTTTCCACCTGAATCCATCCTGCATATATACAAGTCAACCATCCGTCCGTGCATAGAGTACTGCTGCCATTTATGGTCAGGTGCCCCTGCCGTTCTCCTCAGTGTTCTTGACAAGCTCCAAAGGAGAGTCTGTAATGTGATAGGTACTGATCTGGCGACTCGACTGCAACCACTTTCCCATCGTCGAAATGTGGCCTCCCTCTGTCTCTTTTATAAATACTTTCATGGCTTCTGCTCGGATGAGCTTAAGTCACTGATGCCTCCTCAACAGGTGTTTACCCGTGCAACCAGACTGGCAACTGGGTCCCACCCATACACAGTCAGGTTAGCCAAATGCAGACGACAATTCTACTCCTGCAGCTTCCTCTCTCGCACTTCCCGCCTGTGGAACTCACTCCCGTATTCTTGCTTTCCTGACGGCTACGACCTCCAGAAATTTAAAAGCAAAGTTAATACTCACCTACTAACCACTGGACTCTAGCTCTCTCCCCTCCCCTGTATAATCTTCACTTTCTCTCCGCCCATGTATCTGTCATTGCACCTGCTTTCTCAGCTTTCTATTGTTCCTTTCTAACTAGCTTGTACTCCTCACTCTTTTCTAATTAATCTGTCTACATTTATGTAACCCCCTGCACATCAGTGACGTTTCTGCCTTGCTCGGGGTGAAATGATTAAAAACAAATGTGAGCCGAAAGCTTAGAACCAAATTAATAAAAAATTATCCAAATGTTGGAGGATTTTTGTCTTTATTTTCAACTGAAATTAAAGCCAGAATACGACGTTTAGAACGGCTCATGATTAAACATATTAGACATTCATTGTCTCTTATATTTAACAGTATATGTTTAGAAAAAAAATATATATATATATATAGAGAGAGAGAGAGTGAGAGAGAGAAATAGGCGCGCAGGAGGATGTTCTGACGCTCATCTCTGACCTTGAGAGCTGAAGGGACGCGGTGGCTCTCGTTCAACGCCTCCACTTAGCGGAGATAGAAAGAGAGACAGAGACAGAGACAGAAAAAGAAATAGATACACATTACTTTAGCGCGATGATGGGTTCGCAGAGAGATTTTCTATTTATTTGACGTAAGACTTTCTTCACTGATTTTTAACTAAATTCGAATAACAAAAGAAATTTACCATAAACATACCATAACCACCACGCGCATAAGTATAATAGAATTTTCGTCGATATTTTAAAAGCACGAATTCTGTCATTATCAATTGAATGAAATACGTGATACATGCATGAGCGATCATGTCTCGAAAGAGACACGACTGGTTGGGTAAAAGATTTTCCCACAGTAGGTTGCCATTACTTTCTGTGCTAGACTGTTTGCCAACCAAGACTATTGAACCGACTTTATCTGCTATTTAACTTATAGCTAAATGGAGAAACGAAGAGTTCATAACACATCACTCAATAAGTCCCGGGCCTGACATATAACTGCCGCCACTACTAAAAACTATATATAATTCTTATGAAGTACCAACCTTCAAATGGCATGTGAAAAAATTTGGGCCTAACAGGATAATTAGTTATAAATAATTACAGTTATTTAAGTGAAGCTACTGTTGCAAATTTTCAAAACAATGAAAGGAGCTGAATTTCGTGTGTTGATAAAGCACTGCCTTCTGTTGCGAAAAGTACTGTTCAAGCAAAGCAATGGCTTACTAAGTGTTATTTGGACTCTACTCTGTCGGAAACAATGGTTGAAAGGTGATATGCTGACTTCAAACGCGATCATAGAGACACAAATGATGCTAAACTCTCAGGTCGCCCAAAATTGGCAGTTGTCCCGGAAAACATAAAAAAAATTTAAACTCGTTTTGGCCGATCGTAAATTAAAATTGTGTGAGATAGCAGAGGAGTTAAAAATATCAGAAGGAAGTGTATTTATCATTTTGCATAAACATTTGTCAATGAGAAATCGGTGTTCAAAGTGGCTGCCATGTTTGCTCATTGTCGATCAAAAACAGCAATGACGATTCAGAGCGTTGTTTGCAACTGTTTCAATGCAACAAGAAGGGGTTTTTGCATAAATATGTGACAATAGATGAAACATGGCTCCATCACTTTACTCCAAACTCAAATCGACAGTCAGCTGAGTGGATAGCAGCAGGTAAAATCCGTCCTATGCGACCAAAGACGTAAACATCAAGTAATTTGAAATGCGCAATTGTTCATCAATTACCTTAAGGTAGGAAGAACCAAATAGCGAATATTATATAGCATTATTGGTGCGTTTGAAAGAAGAAATTTAACAAAACGGCCACAAATCAAGGAAAAAGTGACTTTCACCAAGACAACGCACCGTGTCATGAGTCGATCACAGCGATGTAAAAACTACATGAGTTGCACTTCGAATTGCTTCCGCATTTAACCTATTCTCCAGATCTGACCGATAATGACTACTGGCTGTTTGTAGACCTCAAATGAATGCTCCAGGGAAAGAGATTTGGCTCCAATGAAGAAGTGATATCGGAAACTGAGGCGTATTTTGAGGCCAATGACAAATCCTTTTCCAAAAAAGGCATCGAATTGTTAGAGAAGCCTTGGATTCAGTGTATCACCCTGGAAAGAGATTATGTTAATTTATAAAATTGAATTTTGCGTAAAAGCTGTTGTTTTATGAGTTAAGCCCGGAACTTATTGCGTGATGTGTTCCCTTTCCGATGGGTTTTTGGATGTATGTTAATGCTACCATTTCAACTGAAATTCGAACTCGGCTCTAAGACTTCTCGTTTTGAGCTGATATCCATTGCCTCACAAAGCACATCTTTATTATATTAAACACAAATTCAAAATTCTTTGGGTTTCTTTGTGAGAAACTGTTTAATCTTGCGACCAATTTTGCTCGCCTCAATTCAGTTCAATGTCTGGTGATTTAGCAATAATATTTAATTTAAAGCCACTCCGCCATTTCCATTCGCAATGATCGTCGCTAATTACTCCGCCAGAGAACAACAGGGAGGAAAACAATCAGTCCACGCAAAAGAATTCATAGCTAAATAATTGCTTCTTTTTAAACAGCCTTTCTACTCACGTGTGTAGGTGTGTAGGCCTAGCCGTACAATAATAATGTACGTATCTTCTAAACGTTTTAAAGTCAGTAGTTTCAGAATTAATATATTATTAGTAATTTTACTTGATGGTATTCCTTATATTTAGATTAAATACCTTTCTGTTTTTATTCTGTCAGGAATTCTTATCCATCTAATTACATAAGTGATAGATTGTTAATTTTTTTGTTTTTTTTGTCGGGGAGTGGGGACTACGGTAATCAACATTTTATGATTTATTAAGCCGAAATTTATTTTAGATTATAGGCATTTGCTTACAGTAACCGGTTTGCTTTGTTCATTTCTACGTTTATCAATTACTTTGGTACTCATTTTCGTCTATTATAATATAGTTATTTTTATGTAAGGCATTATTATTATTATTATTATTATTATTATTATTATTATTATTATGTCATCTTTCATTATAAATCGATTTCTGCTATGGTCGCACTATCTATTAAGTCTGCAAGAAGGCAGGTATTGGTGTGTTATTATGACTCCATTTCATGTTTTTTCATATCTCTCTAACATCCCTAGCGTTACATAGACAAAGTTCTCCTTAGTGTGTGGGCTGTACTTAACAAAATAATTTTTTGTATATCTCTTAAGCTGGGGTTTCCAGGGATTCTTTCAATGTGTTTTCCTTTTGTTTTTTTGTTTCCTTTTTCATCATTCCAAGTGAACCCACTATCACTGATACGATATTTGTTTTCAATTTCCACATTTTTTCTATTTCAATTTCCAGGTTTTTATATTTTAACAGTTTTTCGAACTCCTTGGTTGCTATGTTACAATCCGCTGGACAAGCCATATCAATTAATAAGCAAGTTTCTTCTTTTTAGTTTTTAGCAATAAGGTCCGACCTATTTGCGTTAATTTTCTGTTTGTATGGATGGTGTAATCCCATAGAATGGTGACCTATTTCTGTTACTGGTGCTGAGTGATGTTAATACCAGTGTTTGTTTACATATTTTCCATAGTGTTTGCACATTGTCCAGTGTAAATATTGACCCACTCTTTATCGTGACGCTTTTTATATTCATTTGGGGCAAGTACAGAACATCCTGAAATTAGATGGTCTATTGTTTCTTGGTATTATCACAGAACATGCATTTTGGATCCACATTATTAAATATAATATTTGCCTGAATGTTCCTAGTGAAAAGACTTTGGTCTTGCGCAGTAAGAATAAAGCCTTCAGTTTCAGACTTTAATCCAGATGCACGTAACCATCGATGAATATTAACTTTATCAACATTGATAAATGTTCCGGATATTGGTGATGCTGATGTTTGTCTTGCCAGCCTTGTTTCATCTGTGATTTATCCTTGGCTTTCTTTTTCAAATTTTTTGCCGCAATAATTAGTTCTTGGCTTTTGTTTTGCTTTTCTACAGGATTAACTAAATGTAAATCTTGTTTCTATTTACTGCCTTCTTTCATAATATTTTTCTTTCTGTTTTCATGTTATTTAACTAATTGTATCCTCCAATTCTTTGTTGTTTCTATGTATGTTAGTAAGCCAATAGTTGTATGAAAATTCTTGCTGAATAAGACCTCTTCCTCCTTCTTTACGAGGTATGTATAGGCGGTCTACATCAGCCTTTAGATGATGCATCTTATGTTTAATAATTATTATTATTTTGTCATTTTTCATCATATTTCGATTTCTGCTTTGATCTCACTACCAACCAAGTCTGCAGGGAGACCTAAGGCAGGTCGTGGCATGTTATTATGGCTCCATTTCATGTTTTTCTATCTTCACTATCATCCCTAGCATTACATAGATAAAGTTTTCCTTAGTGTGTGGGCTGTACTTAATAAGACATTTTTTCTATTTCAATTTCCAGGTCTTTATATTTTGACAGTTTTTCAAATTCCTTTATTGCTATATTACAATCCGCTGGACAAGCCATATCAATTAATAGACAAGTTTTCTCCTTCTGGTTTTTAACAATAATGTCTGGCCTGTTTGCTTCAATTTTTCTGTCTGTGTAGATGGTGTAATCCCATAGAATGGTTACATCTTCTATTTCTGTAACCGGTGCTGGGTGATGTTCATACCAGTGTTTGTTTACAGATTTTCCATAATGTTTGCACATTGTACAATGTAAATATTGCCCAACTCTATCGTGGCGATTTTTATATTCATTATTATTATTATTATTATTATTTTATTGGATTTCTTCCAGCCCCAAGCAAAGACATAAGGTTAAAAATGGTAGTATGATATTCCCCGCTGATTTATTTTGTAAAAAAGCCCTAAGGATACACACATTTTAAATAGACAAAATGTTTCATTATGTGTGAGTTTATATCTCTCTAAGGCCTGGGCTACCAAGAATTCCTTCAATGAGTCTATCGGAACCATTTTTCATTCAATCCGGTATTTCCAACCTACAACTGCAACTACTGGTGCCCCCATGTGTCACATTTTTTAGATTCCCACTTCAAGATCCTCGTATTTTGATAGTGTTTGAAGATCTTCAATGCTACATTAAAATCTGTATGTACAGCATGTGATTAAGAAAACAGAATCTGTTTATTTGGTCTGTGATCACGATGTCTGGGTGATTAGTTTTTAATGTTCTGTGTTTATTGTAAAGTCCAGCTGAATCCATTGTATTCACTTACGCGCAAATACCCTTGGGAAAGGTATTAATCCGTCTCTTCCTTCCAGTTATGGGTTAAATAGCAGGATAGATTGGGTTCTATAGCCTTGGTCGGCTACCGCAGAAAGCAATGGCAACCTACTGCGGGATAATCTTCTGCCCAGTCAGTGATGTCTCTTTCGAGACATGATTGCCCAAGCGTGTATCACGTATGGCACCTAAACTGACTGACTTATAGAATTGTTACAGGTCCTGTTTGTGTGACCAGGTCTGGATGATATTCATATCAGTTTTGTGCAGGTTCCTTCCCATAATTGTTGTATCTTTTTTTTTTTTTTTCAGTAGCGACATTGACCAACTCTGTCATGCCCAGGTTTATTTATCCAATGTGTGTTAATATAGTAGACGGGTCATTGTTTCTGGATATTTATCCCAGAATCTGCATTTTTTGGTTAATACAATAAACAGTATGTGTGTTTGGTCATTTCTAGTTAGCAAACATTAAGTCCTGTGCAGCAAGTATAATACGTTCTGTTTCAGCTATAAACTCTGCACTACACGACCACTGATGGATACGGGATTTGTCTACATCAACGTTTTTGGTACGAGCAGAGTATTGACCATGAAGAAGTCTATCTTACCATCATTTCTGCATGTGACACATTGGATTTGCTTTTCTTTTTATGTTATTTACCGCTGCAGTATCTGTTGTATTGTTATTTGCTCTTCTTCACCCATGATAAAATTCCCCTGTGAAATTTTTGGATATCTTTATTACTGAATAAAGTTTCTTATTCTTTTATGTTCTTTGACACAAATCATCATTCAGTCTGCAGTAGTGTCCAGGTGTCTTTAATCACCGGGTGTTGAGGTTTTGTAAGACAGATCATTATTATTTTTATTGCTGTTGTCGCTGTTGTTGTTATAATTATTATTATTATTAATAATAATCGCTTAATCAGTTATCGTATAAATGCCCTTGACAAAAGCATGCAGCTGTTTGTTCTTCAAGCTATGAGTTAAATGGCAACGTAGGTCGAGATCTCTAGTCGAGTGACATCAGCATAAAATAAAAAAAAAACACTGAATTTGAAAGTGTGAAGGACATCGTAAAGTCGCTCAACTATCTAGCTATTCCAAGAATGAAGAGATAACAGTAACTCTTCAGTGAAGTGTTATATTCATCTACGTCTTGACATTAGAAACTAGTAATTCTGGTGCAGCGGATATCGGCTCGGAAATAGAAATCGGATGGCCGAGTTCGAATTCCACTTGAATTTGTTGCGTTCACTTACAGTCAAATACCTTTGGGAAATTTATCTCTTCTCCATCCAGCTATGGGTTAAATAGCAGAACAGGCTGAGTTCTATAGACTTGGTTAGCAACCAGCCTGCCGTAGAGAGTAATGGCAACCTACTGCGTGAAAATCTACTTAGTCAGTCATAGCTCTTTCGAGAAATGATTGCCAAAACGTGTATCACGTATCATACTTAAATGACTGACTGAGTTATTAATGGATTTCAGTTAAAAGTCGTATGTTTTTCTTCTTCTTTTTCTTCGTGCCCTGTCCTTTCAGGACGTAGGCGATCATGATTTTCCACATCTCCCAATCCATGGTGGCTCTTAGCACGCTTTCTCCTGTTACACCACGCATACCTCGTTCCGTCATCCACCTGATCAGGTCCTTCAAATATGTTATCCGCTGCTTTTCCCTGTCTCTTCTTCCCTCTATCTGGCCTGTTAGTATCAGGTTCTCCAAGCCCTTCTTTCTCATTGCCTGTCCCAGGAACTTCAGCTGTCTCTTCCTGATGCTCACTATTAATTTCCGTTTCGTTTACATCATTTACAAAACCTCATCATTACTCACATGCTCGATCCATGATATTCGCAGCATTCTTCTGTAGAACCACATTTCAGCTGTTTTAAGTTTTTCCTTCATCTTTGATGATATTGTCCAGCATTCACTGCCATATTGAAGAACTTACATTACATAGCAATCCAATACTCTCTACTTTGTTCCGAGCAAAATTTTCTTGTTTCTTAATACTTTACTCAACTTCTGGACTGCTTCCTTCGCCATTCCCAATTCGCTTTCGGATCTCTGTGTCGCACTTTCCGTCTTCTGTTAGAACACTTCACAGGTATTTAAATTTTTGTACTTGCTTTGTTTTAGTATCCCCCACCTGTATTTGGCATTTGGGGCAGCCCTTTTTGCTGCTGACCATGCATTCGTTTTTCTGGTAGTTTATTTGTAGTCCTTTCTTGTCACTCTCGTCAGCTTCCTTCTGTAGGAGGTCTTGTAGTTTCCTTTCCGTGTCTGCTATCAGCACTGTATCATCTGCGTAACTTATGTTGTTTAAATTGTGACCTCCGATAATGAATCCTAGCATAACTTCTAGGGTCCTCAGAACAGTCTCGCTTTAATTTTGTTTTTATAGTCAATACCAACATTCACAGTGGGCATTATTAAATTAAGCATGTTCATTATTATTTTCTTACTAGATTTAATCTACCTGATTAATGTTTCAATTTAGATATAAAATATACATTTGCAAAACTGCTATATTATAAATAGTTTCATTCGATTTTTTTATTGTTACTTTTAGATAATGGCTTCATGATATTCATGATACTTCCAAGAATTCAAACGTGATTGGATACACGTGAATTTCCTGCCCCCAACTCTAAATCGATCAATTCGGAAAATATAATTTTTCCCAACCTATGCAAGGTTTCAAAAGCGACACACATATCGGATTCTCGATTCAACCAACCAGCAACATACATGCGTAGAAGTAAATATTTGTCTTTGTGCACAGCTTGCGAGTTGTTCATAACACGCGCTGAAAAGCACTAAGAAAATCCAATAAAACCACATACTCGATTATGAACACAATTGGGTTCCGTGAAAGGCGGTTTTCACGTTCTTTAATAGCGAATCACCCGGTTGTAATCAAATGGAATATTATAGCGGGGATCGATCTAAAAGTCACGACTTTTATTACAATGGATCTAAGAATAAAGATCACATAAATCATGAGGAAATTGAAACAAAAGTTTCAGAGTTTCGTAACTGTTCTTCGGAATAATCTCTTTCCATCTCTATGGGCGTATTCCTCTTTTGAATGAAACATGTTTACTCACCTCATACTTAGTTGCTATCTCACACATGTACAAGTGGTCTCTTCCAGCTTGTGATCACTTTATTTACGAAATGTTCACGCAGGTCAAGTCCAAGTTACCTCTAGATCTTCTTCTATATGCTGTGTCCTTTCAGAATGTAGGTGGTTATAGTTTCCACGTCTCCCTATCCTTAGTAGCTCTTAGAACGCTTTCTCCTCTTACCCCAGAGAAACTCCGCTCTGCCATCCACTTGTTCATCCCGTCAAGTATGTTGCACGTTGCTTTCTCCAGTCTATCTTTCTCTCCATCTGACTTGTGGTATCAGATTCTGTAAACCCTTCTTCCTCATTACATATCCCACGAACTTCAGCTTTCTTTTCCTGATGTTAAGTATAAGTTTTCTTTACATTTCCATCCTCTCCAAAACCTCATTGTTGCTCACATACTTGGTCCATGGTATCCGCAGCATCCATCAGTAGAACCACATTTCAGTTGCTTCAAGTCTTTCCTTCATTTTTATGAGATTTTACAGTAGTCTTGCCAAATTGAAGAACAGACAATACATAGCACTGAAATGTAACGTAATGTTACGGAAATTCACGAAGATTAAACAAAATGGTTATAAACAACCGACAATTTGAAATTTTTTGTTTGAACATTACTTTTGATCGATACTCGTATTTAAGTAGATATTCTGTTTATATTCAAAAAGTATATGTATTTATTTCTACCAGCCTGATTATTTACTATAATCTTTTGTTATGAAGATGTACAGAGATGGTTATTTACGTGAATCGAAAATTGTGTTATACAGACTTTATTTGACTTCGTTTAGACTGTTGGTCATTCGTGGTCAAGAGGTCTAAGACGCATCAGATCAATTGGTGGCTTCCCCTATGTTGATAGTGGTCGCAGGTTCAAATCCTGCCGAATGACACACATTTTCGTAACAAAAGGTTATCGTAAATAATCAGGCCTATAGAAATAAAAATATATACTGTTTGATTATAAACAGAATAGCTACTTAAATACGAGCATCGATAAAAAATACTGTTCAAACAAAAAATGCCATATATATATATATATATATAGTACACAACGGCCTTTATTATAGTAGAGAGGGTGTTCTCTCAATACATGGAACGAGTGTTACTCAAGTTAGGAGGTTATTAAATGAGTTCGTTGTATGACTGTAGTTGTGGAATGGGAGAAGTACGAGCAGATTATGAAGATACATTCGATAGATAACTTGTTACGTGTTTTCACTATACATGCCTCAAGAGACACTCGAATTTTAAGATCATTGATTGAGTTTGTTGTACGTGCATAGGATACGTAAGAGGGAATTAAGTGCAGATTATAAGCATAGGTACGATTGTTGATATTTGTATCAAATATTCTCAGAATACAAGGCCAATGAGCCACCCAAGTTAGTATTATATTAGATGAGTTGTTTTTTCTTGGCGTCAGAGATGGAACGGGTTATAAGTGCATAATATGAAGATACGTAGGATAGGTCATGTTTTTTATTAAATGATCTCAAAGCACATTGCTGAAGAGTCACTCTAGTGAAGAGTTTATTAAATGAGTTTATTTTATGAGCATAGGTGAGGGAAGTGGGAAATAAATCCAGATTAGGATGTTATGTATAATAGGTAACTTTTTCTTAAATATTCAAACATTACAGGGCCCAAGAACCATTCAGTTTAGATGGTTATTAAATGAGTTTGTTGTATAATCTAATTAGAAAGAAGAGGAAGTTAGTGCAGATTATTAGCATGCGTACAATGTGCGTTGTGGTTCAGTGAATATTAGCTTGGATCGAGAAATCGGGGAGCCGAGTTCGAATTCCATTTGAATTCCTTCCATTCACTTACAAGCAAATACAAAGGTAAGATATTAATCCGCCACTTCCCTACAGTTATATAACAGGACAGATTAGTGCTCTATAGCTTTGGCAGGCAACCAGTCTACTGCAGAAAGCAATGGCAACCTACTGCGGGATAATCTTCTGCCAAGTCAGTCATGTGTCTTTCGAGACAGGATTGCCCAAGCGTGTATCATGTATGGCACTTAACTGACTGACTGACGATTTATAAACTTTTTAAAGCAATATAAGGCTCAAAAGTCATTCAAGTTCTTCTTCTTCTTCTTCTTTTTCTGCTATGTGCCCTGTCCCTTCAGGACGTAGGCGATCATGGCTCTCCACGTCTCCCTATCCCTTGTGGCTCTTAGTATGTTTGCTTCTTTTGCTCCTGGCAACCCCCGTTCTGTCATCCACCTGATCAGTCCCTGCAAATATGTTATCCGCTGCCTTCCTCTGTCTCTCCTTCCTTCCTTTTATCTGTCCAGTCAGTATCAGGTTCTCCAGGCTCTCCTTCCTCATTGCATGTTCCCAGGAACTTCAGTTGTCTCTTCCTGATGCTCAGCATCAATTTTCTTTTTGTTGCCATTCTTTCTAACACTTCGTCGTTGCTTGTATGCTCAGTCCACGATATCCGTAGCATCCTTCTGTAGAACCACATTTCGGCCGCTTCCAGTTTTGTCCTCATTTTCGATGATATTGTCCAGCATTCACAGCCGTATTGAAGAACTGACATCACGTAGCATTCTAGAACTCTTTTCTTCGTTTCTATTGAGATTTTCCTGTGTGTTAGTATTTTGCTCATCTTCTGGAACGCGTCCTTTGCCATGCCAATTCGCCTTCGGATCTCCGTGTACGAGGTTTTAAATAAGTTTGTTGCATGTTCGTAGGAGAAGGAAGGGTAATGTAAGTATGGATTATGAACATAGGTACGATGGATGTCATTGGCTGAAATTTTGCGTGTGCAGGTGATAGCGGCTCGGAATTGAAATTCCTAGAGCCAAGGTTAAATTTACTGTTAAGTAGGTTCTATTCACTGAATCGTAAATATGCTTAGGTAAAATGTATCCACCTGTTCTATACTCTATTTATTTTTCTAATAAGAACGATTTGTATCACTCAACCATTCAGTTAGTTAAGTGCCATACGGATTACACGTTTGGGTGATCATGTCTCAAAAGAGATATGACTAACTTGGCAGTTGTTTTTCGCGCAGTAGGTTATTACTTTCTGCAGTAGACTGGTTGCTAAGCATGGCTATAGAATCAAATCTGTCTTGCTATTTAATCCATAGATGACGGGAGAAGAGACGGATTAATGCATTTCCCAAGTGTATTTGCAGGTAAGTGAATGCCAAGAATTCAACTATAGCTCGACTCTTCGATTTCTTGTTCTGAGCCGATATCCCCTGCACACATCTCGAAAATATTCTCCCAAACTACAAATATTTACTGGCTTTAAATACAGGTCGGGGATACCAGAATCAAGAAGGTACAAAACATTAAATACCTGGGAAGCGTTATAACAGAAGGCGATACAGAGATCCGAAGGCGAATTGGCATGACGAAGGAAGCATTCCAGAAGTTGAGTAAAGTATTAATAAACAGGACAATTTCGCTAGAAACGAGGAAGAGAGTACTGAATTGCTACGTGCTGTCTGTCCTTCAATATGGTAGTAAATGCTGGACAATACCATCAAAGATGAAGGAAAAACTTGAAGCAACTGAAATGTGGTTCTACAGAAGGATGCTGCGAATATCATGGACCGAGCATGTGATCAATGATGAGGTCTTGGAAATGATGGAAACAAAAAGGAAATTAATACTGAGCATCAGGAAGAGACAGCTGAAGTTCCTGGGACACGCAATGAGGAAGGAGGGCTTGGAGAATCTGATGCTAAACGAGACAGGGGAAAGCAACGGATAACATATTTGAAGGACCTAATCAGGTGGATGACGGAACGAGGATTGCATGGTGTAACAGGAGAAGGCGTGCTCAGAGCCACCAGGGATAGGGAAAAGTGGAAAGCCATGATTGCCTACGTCCTGAAGGGACAAGGCACATAGAAGAAGAAGTAAAAACCGAATCACTCTTGTTCTTTTTCATCTATTTTGTTCCTTTCTATATTATTCAATAAGTCAATATAGATTTAAATTAATGATTTAAAGACTGGTTACAATAGCATCATACTTTGGTTTCTCAAGGGATGTTTGCTTCTGAGATAAAGTCATTTGTTATTCTCATTTGAATTACTTGGCATTTTGCATAATATTTTTTTTCTCTAGCGAAAGGTAATTTGTAAAAGAGATCAAAAATGGAAAGTATGCCGTTTTCCAAGCTGGCCTGGTGAAACGTGACAACTTTTTTTGGTAAATTATTAGCTAAATCTCAGCCTTATATCCGCGTTTGGCAAACATACTATTTCTAATTCGCCTAGAAGCCATGCGATTTCCTGTGTTCGTCCCTGAGTGGCTGGGTTGTTCTTTTACATCAATGGGGTGTCGAAAAAGAAAAGGAAGCCATTTCCTTCTAAACCATTTTAGCTTTTGATAAATGGGTATATATAATGACCGGTGTAACCGAATGAAGTGAGATTTATGTGTTTGGACTCACCCCAGAATTTTATCAGTTCAACTTTCGTCAGTAGCCCATAAAAGGAAAGGAATATGAATATTAATGACTGTCACAAGAATGGACTTGAAAACATTCGAAAGAATACACTGGAATCTTAGTTATAACCTATTGCTTATGTACAAAAATCGACAATAGTGAAATTCTGATAAATCGACCATGATAAAATTCGAACTAGATATTCATGGTAGGACTGCTAATGTTCTAAGAACACAGTGTTTTGTTATTCTTAACCAGAATAAGGCAAACAAGAACAGAGAAAAATTAATGAAATAAATAAAATAAATGTTGACAGGAATATTTTCTGTGTTTCTATTGTAAAGTAATTTGTACGCTATTTTCCAAGTAAATTATTTACGGTTGTAAATTGTTCACTATATTCCCCTTGTGTTTTTCCTCACAAATTACTCTTAAGATATTGTTCTTCCTAAAAACTACATCCATTAGATTAAATGAATGTTCGTTTTGAATTCATTTCTTTACTTAGTTTCCTTTATATGTTTTCTGTTTGTCAAATCCGTTCGATCCAGGGCATAAAACATTAATTAGGTGTTATATTTGATGATTTGTTTTGTATTTCATTTCTAGATTAGCGAGGTAGTGAATTCCTGCAACGTCATGTTACCTTATTCAACCTTAGTAATTTCCGCCATTTTACTTCTTTAGACTTAGCTGTTAAGCCTAGAATCTATAGTTGTGCTTATTTAATCCACAGTCTACCAATGCGTCTAATAGACCTATTTTTCGCCCTCAATTATTCTATCCGAATTATGTTTTAGACTTTTATTTTGTCTTCATTTTCTATCATCTAAAAAATAATAAAAGATGTGTGTGCTCTGCAGTGGATATCGGAACGAGAAATCATAATTTTTTTTTTTAATCGTTTCTCCCCAAGAAAGGCATTCCACTGCCACTATAGCGGTTGAGGCTACATAGGGGAAGGTAAATAGAAAGAGTGGTTAGATATAGGAAATGTCAGAAGGGGGGTGATAGGTAATTGGGAGGATGGGAAGAGTGTTTGAAAGAATGGAAGCGAGTTATTGTTAGGAGGTGTCTATTGGCCTTACATTTAAATTCCTGGAGATTGTAGCCGTCGGGGAAGCAGTCATGTGGAAGGGAATTCCAGAGTCAGGAAGTACTAGAAAAGAAACTGTTGGAGTAGAAGTTGCGGTTGCATTTTATCGGTTTCACTGTAAAATGGTGGGATCTAATTGCCAGTCTAGTATCTCGTGCAAATTCGAACCTAGGGGGCACCAGTGATCTAAGTTCATCGGAGCAAAAGCCATGGAAGTATTTATAGAAGAGACAGGGAAGCCATGTCGCGCCGGTCCGAGTTCGAATTACACTTGAATTTTGTGCATTCACTTATGTGCAAATACCCTCGAGAAAGGTATTAATACGTCACTTTTTCCTCCATCTATGCATTAAATAACAGGGCAGACTGAGTTTTCTAGCGTTGTTTGGTAAACACTGACTGAAAGCAAATAAGTTTACAACAAATAACAAAATTTTGGTGGGTGACTTTTCCTGTTACTAAGTGGTGCCATTGGACACATGGCTAAACATTTTAATTAAATAAAATATATCGTCCATTTTAAATAGGTGCCATTTTTTCTAAAAACAATAATGAAAGTGATAATATCAGCAGTACTTCTTTAGAATGGGATGGTGATATGAATGATGACAACAAAGCTGACAAAAATCATTCGTCGAACCCTTCAATGAGGAATGAAAAGAGTTATTCGAAGTATAAGTCTGCAATTTGCTCTTTCAAACCTATTGAAAGTATTGCATAGTCCTTCTTTGTCATAAATAATTCTTTTGACACAATGCTGCTGGGCCCAATACTGACGAATCAATGATGGTTACGACAAATGTTGCAAACACAATGCTGGTCTCAACGTTGTCTAGACGAATGATGACGAGTCTGAAACTGCAATCACGATGCCGCCACGCGGACGATGACGACGGAAATTAACTCTGCATAAATTCGGCAGATTTCACTATGACCGCGATGAAGACAATACTCAAAACTTCTGGGGCGACGATTATAACTTCTCAACGCAAATTTCACTTCGTCGATGATCATTCAACCCGACTTCCACGTAAATCAATTTCACATAAACACTGCAATTTCATTTTTATCGGGAAACAACTTCAACCCAACTCTCATGGAGACCAGATTCCACCGTCATCGTCAGCATAAACAATAACAATCTGAAACAAATACTTCGTCTAAAACAATTGTGCAGACCCAGATGTAAATAAAATATAACTATATATTATTTTCCTTTTTTGAAGACATCTTCGGTGACATGCCACGGAGTGATGAGTGGAGATTCTTTAGTCTGAGTTGTCAGCACCTCCACATAGAGAAACATTCCCACATCGGAGAAAACCGGTGGCTAAGCCCGACTTAGGGACAACCGTTTACTTTGACGGGTAAAATCTGACGCTCAAAATCAAATTAATATTTTACTAGTAAAAAATTTCTAAATTTTGAAATTTCTTGACGTCACTTCCGGCCTACTTACAGCTGTCTTCCTGTGCAAATTCTCTACAAGAACTGACCTTGACCCTGGCACTGATTAGACAAAACAAAAATCTCGAAATCCAAATGTATTGCACCTGCTTGGCATTTCAACAAAACGTATTTTCAAATCTGAAACCAACATCTCATCACCGAGCGAAAATACACACGCACCAAAAATATAAAACAAAAGAGCCCAACGAAGAACTCCATTCTACAATATTTTACATCAAAAGCCTGAACTCCCAAGTTTTGCAAGATCTTGTGATTCAACTCTTAAACTGCTGTACTCTTCAATATGCGGTTGATGTAATTAATAATGACTCGGAATTTCTAATCTGCGAGCCGAGCTCCTTATTCCAGTTGCGTTCATTATATTCACTTACGCGGAAATAAAATTTAGAAAAGTATGAATCCACTTCTTCCCCCACCCACCCGATCTTTTTTAATTTTTAAAAGTTTTGTCACTAAAATCATTATTATGTACATAAATAACAATGAAATTTGCGTACAAAATATTTAGATTTTAAATAACCCATAAAGGTTGATATCCTACTAAACAATCAACGAACAAATCGAGCAAACAACCTGTGCTTTATCTCTTTTGAAATTAGGTAACTTTTCGTAATATCTTACACAAATATTTTTAATAAAGTTCCCGGTATCTCTGATACAAAATGCGATAAATTGTTTTTAAAAAATAATAAAAAGGAGAAATTATTCAAAATAAAAAACTAAATTCGGAAAAAATAGTCAACGCGGCTGATAGATATTTAAAACTTTTCATCATTGCATTGAAAATTCACTTTGTATTTAACTTAGTGATTTTAATTTGATTCCTCGACAAAAAGAACTCATTCTGCTTTCCAATAAACAAGCGCTGCTATTGCAGAAATGGCTTTAGTTATTTCTATTTCTTATTTCATTATTTTTAATTTTCTTAGATGGAGATTCTGCAAGGATCACCATGTAATAAAATTGAATAAAACTGTTTTATGCTATCAGAATTTAATATCATCGTTAGTTAAAAGGGTAACTGCTTCATTTCTATGATTTTAATGCGATCTCAGAGGAATTTCACTTTCCGCAATGAGAAGTGACAACACTTAAAGTAACATGCATTTTTGTTTGATAAATGCAATTATTTTTGTAGTTATTATACAAGATGATTTTAGTCTACACGAGGAATTAATCTAACTATAACTACTTATAATAGGGGTCCTGAGCATGACGGTAAACTGATTGAAAGGTTGTGAGAAGCATGGAACCAACTCTCAATTGCTGTTGTTCCCAGGTTCACCCTGACTTAGAGTGGTAGCACCTTTTAGGGTCCCAGCTATGGGCAAATAGTTAACCCCCACAAACTGGGGTCAAAGCGCTATGAAAGTATAAAAATAGTCTTTTATAGAAATATATACATAAACAGACTTTTATAGAAAAATATGGTTTTGAAGAAAAAATTATTAACATAACACATAATAATAATAATAATAATAATAATAATAATAATTCTCAACAAAATATTTTTTGATACAAAACTAGAAAATAATTTCAGTTTTCTGAAATAAAAAGAACAAAAACAACAAATTTTTCATTAAAATCTGACTAAATCAACATTCTCACTATAATCGAACATTAAAAAAAAACAATAATCCATAAAACTCAACATTTTTGGCATTAAATAACCCAACAGAGGTTGATATGCCGTTATTCAAAACTCAAACTCGAATTTATGATAGGAATTTATTAACCCTAACAATATAATCGATGTCTTTAACACAATCATCGCTTCCTTAGATATTTTAACACTTGCATCGGGCTTAAGTTTTATTTCTTTTGACCTCCAAACGACAAGCGTGGATTACATAGTAACTAACATATGGTTTCAATAACAGCCAAGATACTTACCTATGTATATGGAAAAGCACACGATTGGTCAAAAAGTACTCGATAAACTTACAATCAATAAAAGATTCGTACACGCGAAAACGTATCAAAACGTCTGCTAATATGGAACAATATTATTATTAAGAAAGTTTCATTTTTGTTCTGCAATGTGCAGTGACCTTTCGTAAAGAAGGCGGACACGGTACTGTAACACTGTTTTTGCATGCGGAAAAATATAATACTATTTTAGCACGACGGAGCGAAAAAAATTATTATTAGTTGCATTATTAATTGTGCAGATTAATTGTTCCAATGTGAGCAGAGAGAAAAATAAGCCTAATGGATAAAATTGTTTCGTCGGTTGCAATATGAACGCAGCTAATGAATTGTGAAAAACTTTGCGAAATGAAATATTGGAAACTAGCTGGGTGAATTAAAAATCATTTGCAGGTGTGGGCAGCAGGTCAGATGGCGTCACCGCCTCGGCGGCCATTATTTGACAAAGCGGAAACAAGTGATTAAGAAAAATAGCATTGAAATCCCTGTGCTTTAAAGCTGGTAAAAGTGGGAAGTAAGCAGTAGACAAATCATTGTTCCCGGATTGTTATAAATCTTTGATGAAGCCAAAAGATTACATCTTGAAATTCTCAATTTTTCTGTGAATAAGCCTGATAAAAATGAATGTGTAATCAGTTGAATAAGGGAAGAAGACGAAAAGAAATGACGTCACCAGAAATATGGTTGCTTGATTGGTTAAACGAAAGGAAGGAAATAACTCCGCCTCAAAATGCGAAAGCGGGAGTGATTTCATTGGCTAAAGATTTGATTTGCATGCACACACCGCGTCCGTCATACCCCCACAGAAGAATTTAAGACATGCATAAATATAGAGCCCAATCAGTTGGGGTTGAGGTTTTTCAGACCAGTAGTATTGTAACGACAAGAGAGAATGACGTTTCCCAGCCCTGGAGTCACGACCGTAGAGACAGAGACGGTCGCCTCCGATACAGTTCTTGACTGAAGATGTAAAGTGACAGAGATAGTTGCCAAGACGTTGGCTGCCAACCGTAGAGAAGCCTGACCGAAAAGAGTTGAAGTCATACAACGAACAGACCAGTTGTTGCGCCGAGCTAAGGCAGATAAGAATAATTACCTCTGCCGTTACCAACCACACACAAAGACCAATCTTCGGCAGTTTCCGTAAAGCTTCGGTGAAAAGCTCGAATAAGACATTTTGAATCGTTAAAAACTTGAAAACTCCAATTAAAGTGAACAAGTATTACCAACCAAAAGCTTAAACTAATGTTAAGAAGACAAACACTGCTCTTAGACAAAACTTTCGCTCCGTTGTTGAGATACGAAATTGACGATTGTTATATTCTATTTCTGTTTGTTTCTTTCTTGGGGGGGGGGTATAAAGACATTTTCCGCAACTTATTCAGGCGTCATTCAATTTCTTTTTGGTGCCGTTTTCATTAAATCAGATGTGCACGCGCGTCCGGTCTGGTTCAACTTGTTAAAGAGACAGCTAGCAAGATTTCAGCGTGACTTCCTTGGGATCAAACTTCCCAGTGTGGGCGAGGAAGAACGCCATTGTAATAGCTGACTTGAAGATCAGCTACTATGTCGAAGCCATCATGACTAGCGGACGGAGCCCCTTCATACAGTACTCCACAAATTTCTGTCTTTTGTAGCTCTTAGTAAATTTTGTCTTTGTGCTATATCGCACAATTACTGTTTTGCTAACCATTTACAGTGTTTTGCTAACCATTTACACAATGTTGTTAGCTAGGTCATATAAAGCATTCCACGATTCCTCTAGCCTTTTATATGTCTTCTGAAGGTTAAATTTTTTAAGCCTTCAGCTATTTCTTCTCATCTCTGTTCTACCCGCAAACACGTTAGGGAGGTTATAAGCTGTTTTCCTCAGTCACTCTTGTCTTGTGAGTGTTAAATTTTCCAAACCGTCTGCTAACTTCTTTAATCCCTCTTTTTTCAACTATTTAAACAAGCTCGTTAAGAATGTTATAAGCTGCTTTTCACTATTTCTCTTCCCTTTAATATATTTTTATGTTCTCTAGTAATTCAATTGTCTCTTTTTGATTGTACGAATAAGTGTCCATTTTGGTTTTATTTTCCTAAAACATTGTTATTGTTCATTCTTGTTGCTTTAAGTTTGTTCTTTGTTTATGCTGAGATAAGATGGTTCAGTTACGAAGAAAGAAAAATCTTTCAATGCTTTGTAATATCAATCCTTTTATATAGGAATGAATACCGGATACTTTCCACAAGAATGAAACGGGGACATGAGGTAACAGATATATCGTTCTATAAAATAATTCGTAGAATACCTTGAACAAAACCTCTGAAACAGAAAGAACTTTTAGACGAAATAGAATTAAAAAAACACTGATGCATAAAATCAAGAGGAGATAAGTGAAATTTTGAGGATTCCTGATGAAGAAAATCATTAAGAGAGTAAGGCATTCATCGGGAATTTTGAAGTTTAAGAGGGACCTTAACGAGTAAGCTACATTAAAAGTTTGTCCTAATGGATAACAGATCAAATTCGAAGAGTAATGGTAGTCATTTATCTCGTCTCCTCAGTGTGAAGTGATGTGATACAATCTTTATTGTGTACGCTTGGGCCAGGGCTACAAATTACGCAACCTAAGTTTCAACCTTTCAGTATCTTCAGGTGATTTACGATAACTGAGTTTTCTGTTTTTTTAAAAGCACAATCAGGGACTTTTCTACAAATGCGCGACTGGAATTTTCAAACAATCGATTTTTTTTTTAAATTAGGGAGAAGTTATTCAAAGATCTTACAACACTTTCATCCATGTTTGTATGATCCTAGCATGTATTTATAGTTGTGATTACATCTGATTACATAATTTCTGATCTTTAATATTTTTCTTCTGGGAACAATTAATAGCTAAATTATCGACCTGGCACAAGCTGCATACGACTACATGGCTATTTTGACTATATTTCATGTTAGATCAGAGTTTTTGCAATTTTCAATTTTAATTTCCACACGTAACTAGCCAGTTTTAATGTAAATTTATGATTACTTATAAATCTTTCTCTCTCTCTCTCTCTCTCTCTATATATATATATATATATATATAGTCATCCGCAGACAGATCTTTTTCGCTGTATCACAGCTCATCAGCCCGATTATATCACAAAAAAGTGAATTGATGAATAAATAATACTATAGAGAAAATACTTGCTCAAATACTTAGACCCAGGTTAACATCTTATATACTATTCCTGTATACATAAACTGCAAACCAAATAACTATCGTCTTCACTGATAAACGTCAAACACGGATATATAAAATATACAATTATATTTTCTTTTTTCTTCTTCGGTGATGCTTTTGGCCACTGCCTTTCCAGGTTTTGTATTCTCTCATCTTGAATACTGCTGTTTACAAAAACACGACCGCATTTCTTCAATGCAGAGCTGGTCTTGTATATTTAATTTTGTAATAATAGTTATTTTAATGTAAATGCATTTTTAAACTTATAATTTCTGAATTTGAGACTTCACACAATTTCGCTTTTCATCCAGCGTCTACATTTCTGAATTTTCAAAACAATATTCATTCAATGTAAACACACTTTTCACCTGACAGCCTCAACTATTCCTCTAGCAAACAATATTTGTTGAGTGTAAATACACTTCGCAGCGAAATTATATGATGTGATCGCAAATATACACATATTCCCCTAAGCGTTAGTTTCTTTGTTTCTTTCTTTTCTACGTAATTATTTATTATTAATAATAATTATGAATTACCCCATTCAAATTAATCGCCCAGATTTAAAATTTCTTTTTTAATTTTAAATATTTTATCTAATTTGTGTCTACCTGTATTATATTATAGATAAACTAGCAGTATAGTCCGGCGTTGCTCGGATGTAATGAAAGCTTTAAAACTAATCCATGGTCCTGGAGCTCAGATTCTTTAGGCGTTGGCACGAAAGACGAAAAAAGTAATAGTTGTTTCCAGTTAAAGCGAAACCGTAGACTGAAAGAAAAATGAATGGATGTAAGTCAAATTTTGATATCCTCGTATAGCTATCAAATAAGGTTTTCGTCGTAAACTGAATTTTGATGGCTAAATAAGTCCTCTGAGTAAATGGTATCATGGCTGAGACTAAGAACTACAATTATACCTACTTAGAGCCAAACCCGAAGCAAAAACTAAAATAAAAGGGCTGAAAAAAATACAGACATACAGGCAGATAAATAGGCACACATCTTGATTTAACGATTTTCTGCACTATTGTAAGAACTGCAACATTGAAGCTTGTGAATATCGAACGATTTGGTATCAGTCAGAATCGCTACCCACTAAGCCATAAGCGCATGAATCAGAGAAGGGCAATTTTAACGTGTTGTATATATAGAGTGTATACACACACCAGTCACTGAAAGAACTCAATTCATTCCTGAGAAGTAATGCATATATCGCAGAAGTGGACACTTTTTAAAAATTATCTTCTCTATAGAGCTCAATCGTAATCCTTAATATATATATATATATATATATATATATATATATGAAGTAGCTGAAATGTGGTTCTACAGAAGGATGCTGCGGATATCGTGGACCAAGCATGTGAGCAATGACGAGGTGTTGGAAAGAATGGAAACGAAAAGGATATTAATATTGAGCATCAGGAAGAGACAACTAGGTAGAATCGCCGACTGACGCCAATTCGGTCGGGTTTTTAATCCTGGGTTAAAAGCAATCGGAGTCTAAACGCACTGATGGTCTGTGATACAGCGAATCAGATCTATCTGCGGGACTATATATATATATATATATATAAAGCTCCTTTGTCAGAGATCAGACTATCTGGGACGCAGATTTGAATCGTGCGGAAGGGCCCGCATACTATTTTCACCAGATTTCTCGATTATTTAGGCTGGTAGATGCAAATACATGAATATATATTTTAATAATAAAAGCAGAGCATCTTCTTAAACATGAGTATCCATTAAAAATAACTTTTATACAAATAAATTAAAATGTGTCGGATTTGATTAATTTTCTAAAACATATATATATGTGTGTGTGTGTGTGTGTGTGTGTGTGTGTGTGTGTGTGTGTGTGCGTATAATTTAAATGTTACTTTATTGATTTTTTCAAAGAAAGAAAGAAGTGTGGAGATTTGAATATTACACTAAATTATGCACTCAAATTAACGGTTGTGAGAGATATTTTAAGATAAAATGTTCTTGCTTCTTCTGACACACCCAGCTGACAAATTTTCTGTGATTTTTTTAAAAAACAGTAAAAAAAAAAAAAAAAGAAAAAAAAGAACAAAGATTAAAAAGCGGAATTAAGAAACTTTCAGATCTTCGAATACAAGAGCGATTTTCGCAAACGGTGGGGGTGATATCCTGGCAGGAGTGTCGGTTGCTTAATATCTATTTCGTTCATCAGTTTATGCTTAACTTTGATTGGGCGAACCCCATACAATATACTTCTCTAGTCTGAAGTATTAACTGATTGAAGAAACATCATTCAATTATGTGCGATTCAAAGCAATAAATATCTGACGTTTGAATCGAATTTAATATCGCTCGGGAAGCTTGATCTTTGGAGTACAATCATGGCTATCAAGAATTTCCTATACTTTTTAGCTTTTTGTGTTTTTACTATTCTCTCATATTTCTTGTGCTATCTGTTTGAACAGATTCGTTAGGTAAATCCCATGCTATTTCTCTCTGTTCTTCTTGCCTTCAATATGTCCTATGAGTGTCATATTTTCTAAAGTTTCTTTCCTTGTTATAGGCCCAGGAAAATTAATCTATTTCCTATTGTGCGCGTAAGTATTCTTTTTCTTCGTTTAATTTCCTTTAACTTCCTTGTCTATTCTATTTTAGCATCCTTCTATATAATTACACCGCTTACTTTAAGTCACAACTTCATATGTGAAGAAATTGTCTAGCATTCTATGCCATATCGTAGGATAGGCATGGAATAGTATTTCTGCACTATATCCAAACGAAACTTTCCTGTTTTTTATTACTTTTATTAGCTTTTTAAATGCATCATTATCTATTCCAATATCCAAATCCTCCAAATTCAAAATTTAGTAACGTCTCCAATCTGGCAACACGGTACTACAGAAAACTACGTTGACTGTATATATTGGCATGATAAAAAATTGAATGACTATTTCCTTAAAGACAACAGCTATATATATATATATATATATATTTGAAATTTATATTTATTCTGCTATGCGAAGCTACTTTGGCCGAGTTATCAGCAGCCATTACAGCTCCATGCCACGTGCTGTTCTTTGAATGGGAATTTACCTAGCAGGCCGACACGCCGTTAACTCTTGGGAAAAGCAAGAATTGAAGAATGAATCTTCAATTCAAATTTCCTGTGTTAAACTGAGAGGTATTTTCCGTTTGTTTGTTTTGTTTGTTTTGTTTGTTTTTTTTATTTTTTTGTTTTTATATATATCTGTGTTTTTGTCCCCCCCCCCTTTTTCGGAGTTCATGCTTCATTTGGGAGGAAAAAAAAAAATTTTGAAATTTATATTTATTCTGCTATGCGAAGCTACTTTGGCCGAGTTATCAGCAGCCATTACAGCTCCATGCCACGTGCTGTTCTTTGAATGGGAATTTACCTAGCAGGCCGACTCGCCGTTAACTCTTGGGAAAAGCAAGAATTGAAGAATGAATCTTCAATTCAAATTTCCTGTGTTAAACTGAGAGGTATTTTCCGTTTGTTTGTTTTGTTTGTTTTTTGTTTTTATATATCTGTGTTTTTGTCCCCCCCCCCCTTTTTCGGAGTTCATGCTTCATTTGGGAGGAAAAAAAAAAAATTTTGAAATTTATATTTATTCTGCTATGCGAAGCTACTTTGGCCGAGTTATCAGCAGCCATTACAGCTCCATGCCACGTGCTGTTCTTTGAATGGGAATTTACCTAGCAGGCCGACTCGCCGTTAACTCTTGGGAAAAGCAAGAATTGAAGAATGAATCTTCAATTCAAATTTCCTGTGTTAAACTGAGAGGTATTTTCCGTTTGTTTGTTTTGTTTGTTTTTTGTTTTTATATATATCTGTGTTTTTGTCCCCCCCCCCTTTTTCGGAGTTCATGCTTCATTTGGGAGGAAAAAAAAAAATTTTGAAATTTATATTTATTCTGCTATGCGAAGCTACTTTGGCCGAGTTATCAGCAGCCATTACAGCTCCATGCCACGTGCTGTTCTTTGAATGGGAATTTACCTAGCAGGCCGACTCGCCGTTAACTCTTGGGAAAAGCAAGAATTGAAGAATGAATCTTCAATTCAAATTTCCTGTGTTAAACTGAGAGGTATTTTCCGTTTGTTTGTTTTGTTTGTTTTTTTTTTTTTTTTTGTTTTTATATATATCTGTGTTTTTGTCCCCCCCCCCCTTTTTCGGAGTTCATGCTTCATTTGGGAGGAAAAAAAAAAATTTTGAAATTTATATTTATTCTGCTATGCGAAGCTACTTTGGCCGAGTTATCAGCAGCCATTACAGCTCCATGCCACGTGCTGTTCTTTGAATGGGAATTTACCTAGCAGGCCGACTCGCCGTTAACTCTTGGGAAAAGCAAGAATTGAAGAATGAATCTTCAATTCAAATTTCCTGTGTTAAACTGAGAGGTATTTTCCGTTTGTTTGTTTTGTTTGTTTTGTTTGTTTTTTTTATTTTTTTTAAGGGGGGGGGGGGACAAAAACACAGATATATATAAAAACAAAAAAATAAAAAAAACAAACAAAACAAACAAACGGAAAATACCTCTCAGTTTAACACAGGAAATTTGAATTGAAGATTCATTCTTCAATTCTTGCTTTTCCCAAGAGTTAACGGCGAGTCGGCCTGCTAGGTAAATTCCCATTCAAAGAACAGCACGTGGCATGGAGCTGTAATGGCTGCTGATAACTCGGCCAAAGTAGCTTCGCATAGCAGAATAAATATAAATTTCAAAATTTTTTTTTTTTCCTCCCAATATTCTGCTATGCGAAGCTACTTTGGCCGAGTTATCAGCAGCCATTACAGCTCCATGCCACGTGCTGTTCTTTGAATGGGAATTTACCTAGCAGGCCGACTCGCCGTTAACTCTTGGGAAAAGCAAGAATTGAAGAATGAATCTTCAATTCAAATTTCCTGTGTTAAACTGAGAGGTATTTTCCGTTTGTTTGTTTTGTTTGTTTTTTTTATTTTTTTGTTTTTATATATATCTGTGTTTTTGTCCCCCCCCCCCTTTTTTTGGAGTTCATTTGGACTTTAACTAAGTTAAAACTTAGTTAAACTCCACTTTTGTAAGTTTGTAAGTTTTTTTTTTTTTTTTTTTTTTTTTTTTTTTTTTTTAATAGGAGTAGATAGGTCACACTATCGCCCGGTCTATACTCCTCCCACGTCTATTGAACTGGAGTAGAGGCTCGTTCCTTGTTTCCTGTTTAGGATGTGGTTTCCGGTTTTCACTCCTCTCTCTTCAGACCTTGGTACTGGTGCTTCCGCGAGTTTCCTGCGATCTGGGCGGTTGGTGGCAATGGCTCATCACTGTGAGGGTACCGGGTTGGCAGTTTCCTGGTTGCTGCTTCCGACTGGTAGTTAGGAGCCCTAACTCTTGCGTAGCGTCAAGAGCGGCTGCTCTGATCAACAGTTGTATAATATCGGGGTTCTTGTAGTGCCATGTCGCGCATGGATAGGTGTCCCTGCAAGCGCTTTCGGTGGGCAACCCCGAGGCCACACCTTGTTGCAGCCCTAGCCAGTCTCCCTCCCAGCACAGATCGTGGGTAATGACCGCCTGTATCCTCTACCCTAGGTCCCTTTCTATAAACAAAAAACATGACAAGACAAAACAGAAATGACCCTAAACCAGCTAAATCCAAACCACCTAAGCCCATTAACCTCTCCTTCACTAATATCCGAGGCATTCGTACTAACTTTGCTAGTGTAGAAGCGTTCCTGCATGAAAAGTCCCCAGACATCCTCGCGCTCTGCGAAACTAACCTCAACTCAGCTATTCCCTCCTCTGACCTCTTCATCCCTGGTTATCTTCCCCTTTTAAGGAAGGATTCTACTGTCCACATGCATGGGCTGGGTGTTTATGTCAGCGAACACCTCCCCATAACTAGGGTGACTTCACTCGAATCTACTGACCACCAATACATATGTCTCCGCTTGTCTCTCCTCAGTTCGGTTAGCTACCTATTCTTCCTTTACCGTTCTCCCTCCTCTCCTGACTGCTCCCTACTAGATAGCATTGCCGACGACATAGATAAGGCTATTTCCTATCACCCATTTGCCCACATATTTGTATTTGGAGACCTCAATGCCCATCACTCTGAGTGGCTTGAAAACGCTGTTACTGATTCGGCGGGCATTCACGCCGTGAACTTTGCTATTTCCCAATCCCTTACGCAAGTGGTGGACTTCCCCACTCGCTTCCCAAGCACACCCTCGGGTCATTCCTCACTGCTAGATATATGTTTCACCTCTGCGCCCGACGCCTGTCAAGTCTCGCAGCTTTGCCCTCTCGGCAACTCCGACCACGCTGTAGTCTCCCTCAGTATTTCTTTCCAATCTCACTCCCCCCAGGATCCCCCTACTCATAGAACCTCCTACCTCTACCAAAAAGCTGACTGGGATGCCTTTCGCGATTTCCTCTGCGACGTCCCCTGGGGAAAAGTGTTTGACCTATCAGTTGATGACTGTGCCTCTGAGGTCTCGTCATGGGTGAAAGCTGGCATTGATGCCTTCATACCCACCAGGAAGTATTGCTTAAAACCTCATTCCTCTCCGTGGTTCTCTCCGGCCTGCTCAGCCGCCATTGCCCACAGGAACCATTACTTCCATCTATTCCAGAGACAGCCAACTGATCACAATAGGCGCCTGTTCACATCCGCTCGCAGTGAGTGCAAGAGAACCCTAAATGACGCCAAACAGTTGTTTGCGGAGAGAATGCGACAGCACATAGCTGACCGCAAGTTCGGCTCCAAGGACTATTGGAGGATTTGTAAACGGGTGCTCAACAATAGGAAATCCTCAATACCTCCCTTAATCCATGGATTTGACGTTCTCACGTCATCTGCTGAGAAAGCTGAGTGCTTTGCCCGCAGATTCTCATCCAACTCCACACTCGACTCGTCCGGAGTGCACCCACCCGACTTCCCTATTAGAACTGAGGCCAAACTGCATGACGTATATATTACCCCGACAATAGTATCCAGAGTAATTTCAAAACTCGACCCCCATAAGGCGTGTGGAGACGATGGAATCCCGGTGATAGTCCTTAAGAGGTGTGTCCCTGAACTTTCCCCTGTCCTCTCTAAACTGTTTAACTACTGCCTTTCTGCTTCCTGCTTTCCTGCATGCTGGAAATTCTCCTCAGTCGTTCCTGTCTTTAAGAACTGTGGTGAACCCTCGGACCCATCCAACTATCGCCCGATCAGTCTTCTACCAATATTCGGGAAAGTGTTCGAGGCTATAATAAATGCTGAAATAGTTCATCATCTCACCGCCCACAAACTGTTCTCCGACAGGCAATATGGATTCCGATTTGACAGGTCCACAGCCGACCTGCTAACTACTGTAACGGAGTACATGCTACAGGCCCTTGATGAGTCTGACGAGGCTCGCGCGGTTGCTCTGGATATCTCCAAGGCTTTCGACAGGGTTTGGCACCCTGGCCTCCTATGCAAACTACGCGGTTATGGTATTACCGGTCGCCTGCTTGACCTAATCCAATCTTTCTTAAATAACCGCAAAATGAAGGTCGTTCTGAATGGGCGTGCCTCTTCGTCCTACAGCACGAATGCTGGTGTCCCACAAGGCTCTATCCTGGGCCCAACGCTCTTCCTTATTTTCATCAACGACCTCCCAGATGAGATCAGGTCCCAAGTAGGCATCTACGCAGATGACACTACAATATACTCCCGCTCCAGTAAGAAACCTGTCGTGGCGGACAGACAAAATCTCGCTGCTGACCTTGAGCGGGATCTACACTCTGTGGTGAACTGGGGCAAGAAGTGGCTTGTCAACTTCAATTCCTCGAAGACCAAGCTGTTGTCTGTCAACCATTACAGGCAACCTCTTCTGCCTCCCATAAGCATGGACCAGATGATTCTCCCGGAGAGTAATACACTACGCCTCCTCGGACTTACCCTGTCCTCAGACCTCAAATGGAAGCACTATATTGAATCCATAGCAAAATCTACTGCTAAGAAGATTGGGTCACTATGTCGATCCAGGATGTTTTTTCCACCTGAATCCATCCTGCATATATACAAGTCAACCATCCGTCCGTGCATGGAGTACTGCTGCCATTTATGGTCAGGTGCCCCTGCCGTTCTCCTCAGTGTTCTCGACAAGCTCCAAAGGAGAGTCTGTAATGTGATAGGTTCTGATCTGGCGACTCGTCTGCAGCCACTTTCCCATCGTCGAAATGTGGCCTCCCTCTGTCTCTTCTATAAATACCTTCATGGCTTCTGCTCGGATGAGCTTAAGTCACTGATGCCTCCTCAACAGGTGTTTACCCGTTCAACCAGACTGGCAACTGGGTCCCACCCATTCACAGTCAGGTTAGCCAAACGCAGACGACAATTCTACTCCAGCAGCTTCCTCTCTCGCACTTCCCGCCTGTGGAACTCACTCCCGTATTCTTGCTTTCCTGACGGCTACGACCTCCAGAAATTTAAAAGCAAAGTTAATACTCACCTACTAACCACTGGCCTCTAGCTCTCTCCCCTCCCCTGTATAACCTTCCCTTTCTCTCCGCCCATGTACCTGTCATTGCACCTGCTTTCTCAGTTTTCTATTGTTCCTTTCTAACTAGCTTGTACTCCTCACTCTTTTCTAATTAATCTTTCTACATTTATGTAACCCCCTGCACATCAGTGGCGTTTCTGCCTTGCTCGGGGTGAAATGATTAAAAAAAAAAAAAAAAAAAAAAATATATATATATATTTCACCCAAGCAAGATATTCCACTGCCACTATTGCGCATGGTGTTACATAGGAGAAAGTGATGAAAAAGGGTGGTTAGTTATAGAAAATGTCGGAAGGAGGGTGATAGACGGATGCGGATACCGAGGATGAGGGTTGAGTAGATGAGAAGAGTGTTTGAGAGAACGAATTCGAGTTAGTTTGATAAGAGGTGTCTATTGACCTTACATTTAAATTCCTTGAGATTGTAGCTGTCGGGGAAGCAAGTATATGGAAGGGAATCCCACAGTCGGGAAGCGCAAGAAAAGAAGCTGTTAGAGTAGAAATTACGGTTACATCTTATCTGTTTCACTGTAAAAGAGTGGGACCTAATTGCTAATCTAGTATCTCTTGTAAATTCATAACTAAGGGGCACCAGTGATCTAAGTTCATCGGAGCAGAAGCCGTGAAAGTATTTATAGGTGAGGCACAGGGAAGCCACGTCACGCTGGTGAGAGAGTGACTGCAGCCGGGCTGCCAAGTTGGTATCGAACACATTACAGATTCTCCGTTGTATTTTGTCAAGAACCCCGAAGAGAATAGCAGGGGCACCCGACCAGATGTGACAGCAGTATTCAGTACACGGGCGGATCGTAGATTTATATTTGTGCAGGATGGATTCAGACCAGAAAAACCTCTGGGCCCTACACAGAGAACCAACTTTCATAGCAGCGGATTTAGCAATGGATTCGATATCGTCATTCCACTTGAGGTCCGCTGAGAGTGTGAGGCCAAAGAGGCGTAGTGTTTTACTCTCAGGGAGGCAAACCTGTTCCATGCTAATGGTTGGTAGGAGCGATTGTCTATAATGGTTAATTGATAGTAACTTCGTTTTGGAAGCATTAAAATTTACGATCCATTTCTTACCCCAGTCCACTACGGATTGGAGGTCCATCTCAAACTCAGCAGCGACGTTCACTTTGTCGCCCACACCAGATTTTTGATCGAGGCGAGAGTAAACTGTGGTGTCATCGGCGTACATGCCTACTTGGGCTCTTATAGCATCGAGGAGAACATTAATGTAGACCAGAAAGAGCGTAGGACCTAGGATAGAGCGTTAAGGGACACCCGCGTTCGTATGGTAATTTTGGGAGGCATATCCGTTTAATACTACCTTCAATTTGCGATTAGAGAGGAATGATTGGATCAGGTCAAACAAATGTCCAGTTATACCATAGCTCCGCAGTTTGCATAGAGGTCCAGCATACCAGACTGTCGAACGCTTTGGAGATATCCAAGGCAACAGTTCGAGCTTCGCCATTCTTGTCAAGAGCCTGGTATATATACTCGGTGATGGTCGTTAGCATATCAGCAGTAAACCTGGTGAAGCGGAAACCATACTGCTTGTCCAAGAGGAGCATGTGGGCTGTGAGATGCTGAACCACCTCGGCGTTAATAATGGCTTCGAACACTTTGCCAAAGATCGGAAGGAGCCTGATAGGGCGGTAATTTGGGGTCCGAGGGTTCTTCAGTATTCTTAAATATGGCAACTACAGAGGAAGATTTCTAACAGGCAGGAAAGCAGGAAGCAGATGGGCAGAAGTTGTAGAGCTTAGAGAGGACAGAAGAGAGTTCAGGGACACATTTCTTCAAGACTATGATTGGGAGTCTGTCCCCTCCGCTCGCTTTGTGAGAGTCAAGTTTTGAGATTATGTTAGAGACAAGCGAGGGGGTAATGTGGACGTCATTCAGTTGAGCCTCAGTTCTAGGTGGGAATTCTGATGTAGATACTCCAGATGAATCCAGTCTCGAATTAGTAGAGAATCTGCGAGCAAAGCATTCAGCCTTGTCCGCTGATGAGGTGAGAGGACCTCAAATTCATTGATTAGGGGGAGGTATTGAGGACTTACTCTTGTTAAGCACGCTTTTACAGAGTCGCCAGAAGTCTTTGGCGCCGAATTTAGAGGATGCTATGCGTTTCTTCATTCTAGCAGCAAACAACATCTTAGCTTCGTTAAGTATCTTTTTACACTTATTACGAGCTGAGGCGAAAAGGCGCCTATTTTGGTCCGACGCGTGGCTTTGATAGTGCCGGAAGAAGTGATCCCGGTGGGCAATGGCGGCCGAGCAAGCGGGCGAGAACCAGGGGAACGAACGGGATTTAAGCTGAAATTTCCTGGCTGGGATGAAAGCATTGATGCCAGCCTTAACCCAAGAGGAGACCTCGGATGCGCAGTCTTCAACGGGAAGACTAAAAACGTTGTTCCAAGGAACGTCATACAGGAAGTTGCGAAACGAGTCCCAGTCTGCTCTTTGGTAGCAGTAGGATATTCTGCTGATTTGGGTTTCTTGGGTAGAGTGGGAGTGGAATGAGATGTTAACAGAGACTACGGCGTAGTCAGAGTTTCTTAGAGGGCAGAACTGCTTGGCAGTGCAAGTGTCGGGGATGGAAGTGAAGCAGAAGTCTAGTAGCGAGTTCCCTCCATTAGGGTTATTTGAGAATCTCGTGAGGAAATCCACCACTTGCGTAAGAGATTGGGTGATTGACAAATTCATGGTATGTACACCAGCAAGGTCAGTGACAGCGTTTTCCAGCCACTTGGTGTGGTGGGTGTTAAAGTCACCAAACACAAATATATGGGCTGATGGATGAGAAGAAATGGCCTTATCGATATTGTTAGCGATGCTATAAATTACCGACGAGTCAGAGGAAGAGGGGGAGCGGTAGAGAAAGAAGAGATAGCTAATCGAGCTTAGAAGTGAGAGACGGAAGCACATGAAAGAATAATCCAGGGATTCAAGAGAGGTCACTCTAGATAGTAGGGAGGTGTTCGCTGATATAAACACCAGGCCCTTGCATAGAGACCTTAGAGTCCTTTCTGAGTAAGGGAAGGTAACCAGGAACGTAAAACTCAGAAGAGAGGATAGAAGGGTCAAGGTTAGTTTCATAGAGAACTAAGATATCAGGTGAGTTAGTTTGAAGGAATGATTTTACGCTGTAAATATTAGTGCGGATACCTCGTATGTTTGCGAAGGAGACGCAGACAGGTTTGGGCGTTTTCTGATTAGCTGGTTTAGTTTTGCTCTTTTGTTTGCTTTTATTCAAACTGATTTATTTAGAGAGGTCTAGAGTAGAATTAGTCGGTCACTGTATGCAGCATGTGTAAGATGGAGACTAGCGCAGCCTGCAGCATACTGAGGCGTTGGGGCTGCCCACCGGAGGTTCATGCAGGGACACCCTTCCATGCGCAATATAACACTACAAGAACCCCGATATTATTCGAATGTTGATCAGAGTAGCCTTTTAAGACGCTAGGCAAGAGTTCGGGCTCCTAACTACCAGTCGGAAGCATCAACCAGGAAACTGCCAACCCGGTACCCTCAGAATGAAGAGACGTTGCCACCATACTCAAATACTGCAAAGAATATGCGACTGAATTAACACTAAGATCGAAGGAGAAGGGAAAAGAACCGGAAACCCCTTCCTAAACAAGAAACAAGGCGATCACTTCTACTCTTGTTCAAAAGAGGGTGGAGTGTGAAACCGAGCATTAGTAGGTGCTATCTACTCTAATTAGAAAAAAATACTAAGTTTTAACTTAGTAAAAGTCGAGAGGATCCTTCAAAACCAAAATAATTTTCAGAACGTTCTCTAGCAAGTTTACAGAATAGACCATGTAAAAACGAAATAAACACTCTATTGGCTGCCTCAAAAATGGCCGACTCATCTTTTAACTGGAGGAAAAATATTTTTCTTAAATAGAACCGTTGCTATAGGCGGAGAGACACATGTACCGTAAAGGTAAGTCGCAAAATACATTTCCTTAAGAAGAAAAAAAGAGTGATCGAGCTAAATTAACACTCACAAAACCTGACCTGAAGTCGAGTGAAAATTACGAAACACATTAATGCCAAAATACAATTATTTTGAGTTTTGTTTAACGGCATATCTTTGGGTTATTTAATGCCAAAAAGGTATTTCTTAATGTTTGGTTATAGTGAGAAGGGTGATTTAGACCGATTTTGATTTTTTTTTTTAGAAAACTGAAGATATCTTCCGGTTTTGTATTAAAAAACGCATTGCTGATAATATTTTCCTTCAATAATGTATTATGCCAATCATTTCTTTTTCTTTAAAAAATGTGTTAAAGTAATAATCTTTTTTTCTTCAAAAATGCATTGTTGGTAATATTATTCTTTAAAAAATAAATCTATTTTTATATAAAAGTCTATTTGTATGTATATATTTCTATAAAAGTCTATTTTTCTATTTTCATAACGCTTTGACCCCAGTTTGAGAGTTAACTATTTGGCCATAAGTGGGACCCTTCCAGGTGCTACCACCCGGGTCAGGGTGGACTTTGGAACAGTAGCAATTAAGAGGTTGTTCCATACTTCTCACAACTTCCCAATCAGAGGTTTTGCTGCTGGATTTTGGAAAAGAGTGAATTATTCTCTGAGTAGTTCACGTAAAACATAATAAAGCAAAAGCACAATTAGCTTCAGTGTCGGATTTCTTGGATTCGTTAAGTTTAGCATACCCGACAATTTAAAACATTTCTAACCTTTTGATTATCAGTGTACAAAGAGCGCCATTTTATCAAAGCTGTCGATTCGCTGAAGGCATCACAATATAAATTCAATGTAATCATAAATAAATCCATGAATTGGAAAGAAATCTTTCCATGATGCGCTTTCTAATGGCGATGGATAAAATTGAAATGATTTTCCTGATTTTATAGTTTTCTTTTTTGAGAAAAATAAAATAAAAAGAGATTAAAAAATGAAAATATATACATTACGAAATTGATAAATTTGTTAAAGTAGCGAGTTTAGGATTGAATTCTTTCGGAACAGAGAAGGTGATTGACATTGTTTCAGTTTTAAGAAGAAATAATAATAATAATAAGAAGAAGAATAAGAAGAAGAAGAAAAGGAAAAAGATCTGGTAAAAAACGTGATTAATGAGAAAGAATTAAAATCGAAAGCGGATTCTGCTTTCTTCAATTCAGAAAAGATATGGCGCATGTAAATTTAATCTCTGAATTGTAATGAATTCTTGGGCGGGATATAGGCTCTTCATTGTGCCAGTTCGATAAAGGTAAGATGGCCGATTTACGTTGATTGATCATCTATAATGATAAGAATTATATCAGAGCAAATTGTGATCTTGACAATTAAACGATCTCATGTACTCGTGGAAAAGTCGATGATTTCTTTAAAAAAACATTGAGAAATTAATGGCCATTAATTTACACTTTATCTGCTGGTAAAACGTAAGATTGATTTTCAAACTTTGTTGTCAATGTCTATTTTATATATATATATATATATATATATATATATATATATATATATATATATATAGTGTATCAAGGCAGCAGGTAATTTTATAAACATATACTATTAAATATAACAGACAATGAATGTCTATTATTTTAATCTTGAGCAGTTCTAAACATCTTATTTTGGCTTTAATTTCAGGTAAAAATAAAGACAAATATATTTGGATATTTTTTATTATGCTAGTTGTAAGCTTTTGGCTCACATGAGCCATCTTCAAAGAGGTTACAGGGACGTTAACATAAAGACATCTATTATTAAAGATGATTTTATCTTGTGTTGACATAAAACATTGCTAAGCAACGATAACAGTCACCGAATAACAAACGCAGTTCGTAAATTTGTAATGCGGTTCTATGACGTCACACTGCATGAATGATCGAAATGTTAACAGAACCATATGTCTAAATGCAATGTAATGTGTTCTGACCAGATTGAAATATGATTTAATTAAGTGTGGGTTGTTTTTATTTAATGTAGATGACTTCCAATATCTTAAGGTTTTTTTTTACTGTGTGTATGAATGAGTGTTATTGACTAAAATCTGTCTTCTATTACCTACATGGCTATGTTTTTCTATATAATGTGCGTGTAATTGAATAATAATAATACTATAATAATACTGAAAAACTCTTAATTTTCATGTTTACTCCTTAGACTACTCCTTAGACTAATAATTGTTTTATCCCTTTCACTCTAGGAAAGGACGATCAAAACATTTTTCCCGTTATAATGCTATAAAATTTAATAAAATTTATGAAATATCTTTAAACTTCTTGGTAAATACAGATTTTTTTATGAATCGGAATACTTAAACAAAAACAATTGTTTCGTGATACAAATGTCTCGGGAAAATTGATGAATAATAAGTCATTTTCGAGATATAAACATTGAAAACATAGATTAGAAAGTTACTTTTTACAGAGGAAAGAACAGATAAAATTAATCGAATCCCAACCTGTAGTCAGAATTATGTTCTTCAAAAAATATTGAGAAAATTTTTAAGGTGCACAGGTGGATTTGGAAATGCATCCCATAGACGGGCAAAAACTATAGCAAAAACTTTAACTTCACTAATTTTCAGATATAATAATTTCCGGCAACCGAATAACAGAAAGATACACAGAGGATAGTTCCATCTATGGTTCGTTTCGATATTAAAAAATAATAGGCCTGTTAAATCTCTTCAACAAACATCTAGTACAATAAAAATAACCTCTTAAAATGCAAAGGTGTAAAGAGTTATTACAAACCAATGTTATTTTATGGTGAATACAAAATAAAAATAACTCTCTTTCTTCATTGTTTTCAAATTCGCGACCCTATGCGAAAATGTATTTAGACCAATAGAAAAAGGATTTTTTTCGAGATGAAGAAGAGACAAAGACAAAATTTAGCGAGCCTATGTAAAAATTGTCTTTGACCAATAGATAAAGCGAGCGGCTTATTAATTGATAAAAAAGTAATGAACCAATGTCAAATCGCTTTTTGATGTAAATAGGCAATTACACGCTGAAAGATCATCAGCTTCTAATGAGGGCTGCGATATCTTAAAGAACTATATTCAACTCCTGAGCTAAGTATCTTAAAATATATCTCTTTTGTTTATGTTGAATACAACCGTATAACTTTTATGTGAAAAACGAACTCTCTCAAATTGTTTTTGGCATTTTGGAATATTACTTATTGTTCAATGAATCAATATGAACATTCTCTTTTCTTGACAATGCATTACAACTACGAACCTTTAATGTTTGATTACTTGTCCTGAAACAAGCTACTTAAACTTCAAATGTGTAAATTTGTAACTAAATTCCTCATCCTATTTCCTAAAAAATATTACGTGTGTTTCCTTGTCCTTATCACTACATACTTCAGTTACACTATGGATAATAACTGTTAATGGGTTACCAATGGGATTTCTTCGCAATGGTGATCTAGTTTGTCTTTTCTAGAAACTATTACATTCTAAAATATTTTCCGTAGAAAATATTTTTTTTATATACTGAGAATTTATTATTGCATCCGTGCAAAGCAATATTAACTGATTTTATAAACAAGCTACACCATATCAAGCATAACAAAACAATTACCTTTTTTATATTAAATTGTGCTGGTAATTATATAAAATTAAATGCTTATGCTAAACCACTAACAAAAACGATCTCATAAACTCATATTCATACGACATCAAAAAAAGATTATAGTCATCTTGAGAATGTTCTTACGTGAATTTTTGCGCATAAAATTTATAAATTCAATTTACTTCCTATGTGTGCCCATGCAAAGTATCCTATTTACTTAAAATTATATTGGATTAAAAAGAATAGTCGGTGCTTTTAATGGTCCCATGTTTAGAAAATGTGAGACAGATGTAAATATTCATGTTTGACCAAACCTGACCTGATGGCCACGAGAAGGGACGGACGCGGTAGATCTCCGCGCTGAACCTGGAGATACGATATATCGAAGTATACCTCAGGCTATAGTAGCACCGAATGGTCAATCTTCAGATATATTCTTACATTTGTGAGTGTTATTGAGCTAATAAATTCTGGGTTGTTTTCGCAACCAGAGGTTTTTCCCTTCGTTTGAAAAGAATGAGTTTCACCCATTTTCTAATATTTCTGCGAATTATTATTTTAAACGTCGGTAACATGGCGATTATGTCGGGCGAACCAGATTACTCCTGGATAAAAGAAACAACCATCATATTCAAACCTAAATAAGACCGGATGAATCATGTGGTATAACACATGGTACAACATAGTCGGCATTGGATTCTGGTATTGGCCAACAATTGATTGAAAATACTGTTTGTTCTGGCCAAAACAAAGAGAATTACTTTCAGATTATACATCGAAGATTACGATCTCGTGATTTATTAACAATTTTGAAGGCTTTCAGTATTTCATTATCAAGTTGAGAAAGATAACACTTTGTCTGTTCTCTTCTCCTTTGGAGAAGAACGATTTTTTCTCTCCTGTCCAATTTATGGCATTTTTGTAATTTTTTTTAATCAGTTTCATTTGTTTTTCAAAATCTAACGGAGAATCTGTAATACGATCGATCCAGACTTGGCAGCTCAGATACAGTCACATTCTCACCGGCGTAATATAGCTTTTCTGTGTCTCTTCTACAAATACTTGCACGGTTTCTGCTCCGATAAACTTAGCTCACTGGTGCCCACTAAGTATGAATTACTCGTGCCACCAGATTAGCAACTAGGTCCCACCCTTTCACTGTGAAACCATTCAATTGTAAAAGCAATTTCTACTCAATCAGCTTCTTTTCTCGCACTTCCCACCTGTCGAATTCCCTTCCGTTTACTTGCTTCCCCGACAGCTAGAATCTTTAAGAATTTCAATGTAAAGTCAATAGTCATCTCCTATCGCACTGATTTACATCCTCTCTCTGTGCTCCTTTCTTCATCCACTCCAATTTCATCAGTATTCTCTTCCTTCTCTTACCCATTTCCTGACATCACCTATAACTTGTCCCTATTTCTCATAAGTTTCCTCCTATGTAACCCCCTGCGCACCAGTGGCAGTAAATAGGCTTACTTGGGTTGATATGATTATATATATAAAAAATGATTTACACACTTGTAACTGTTACACTTTCATATTTTAACCGTGTGCAAGTTGTATTCATCCATAAGTCCCCTTAAACTGGTTTTTGTTGTTCTTGTTATAAATAAAAATTTTTTCTGAAGAATTGTTGGCCGAAAGGTTCTTTCGAAATTCTCTATCATTTTAAGTATTAAGATGGTGACATCTGCACTATTTAAGACTATTCGAATACACACACACATACATACACACACACACACACGTTTATATATATAGATAACTAGATAGAGAGAGAGGAAGACGTGAGTCCTTGAGGTATTATGATGTGTTTAGTAAAAATGGTAAGAATGTGTTTCTTTCGTGCGAAGTATATTGTGTAGTCTGCTTGGGTCAACGAATGAGGCTAGCTAAATTAAGAGTGATGATGATCAGCCTTTCCCAATCCCCATTTTTGACCTTGTATCACTTTATTTTTTATGGTTTCATTTTTTACAAGAATAAATATGACATTGGAAAACCTGAGCTGCACTCGCTGTCTCACTGTTCTACTTCGAATTTGTTTATTCTGATGTTAAATATTTAATTTTAGATAATATGAGCGTCGCTGTTTCGTACACATTTTTTAATGCAATATGGTTTCCGACTTATGATATAATTTTGTGTTAAAATTCCCCGCACGAAAATATCTTTGATTCTTTTGTTTCGATTGTACAAGCAATTTAATCCCCAATTTAATGCGCTTAGATTAAATCTAAAAAGAGCAACACAGCTTTGCTCAAAGACAGAAGACAAATAAACGAGCTATATTCAGCCGATCATCTTACTCAAGCCTCCATTTAGATGTGGATCTTTTAAAAATGGGAAAAGGCAAGAAAAAAAGAAAGATTCATCGAAATTAATCGATCGATTTGTTAAGCAATTCGGGATTTCATCCATTCTTTTCGGTTTGGTTCAACTTTTATTTTTGGCAGCTTTTTAAATCTTCTTTCGCCGTTTCTGTTGATGTCACATCAGATGTTGAGTTCGTTGTTTTTGTCTTTCGTATGGCTTTCTTAATTTCCTTATGGACGTTTGTCATCTTCTCACCGTCCTTCAATTTTCAGATATTTTTCTTATCTTGTCGTTTTTGTCTTCGACTACCAATAATGTTGCTTATTCAGATGTAACTATTTTTGTACATATACACTTTTTTTAGCTATTTACATTCTTTTAGCTATATATATATATATATATATATATATATATATATATATATAGCTAAAAGAATGTAAATAGCTATATATATATATATATATATATATATATATTGTAAGGTTGTTACAATGGTTTATAAAAGCAAAATATAACTACACAAAATTTTTAGCGTTTCGGAGCTACTTTTGCTCTTCATTTTTGGTACTATGATATGTAAGTGAATGTGGTGGGAGTTTTGTACGATTTAGCCGGCAGTTTGTAGCCATAGTGATACAGCCTTGGGTTAGGAGAGGGGTGCGGAGTAGCTTAGTTTTGGACAGGTCACTTTTTAGTTTTGTCTGGGTAATTCTTATATTGGGATGTAAGGTTTTTTTTAAGAAAGGGTAGATACTTTTTATTTTACTACCTTCTATGAGTGGATGGAATAAAGTTGCTATTAATGTTGTGTGAGTTTATTTTCTTTTATTTATACGATGATCGTTTTTTATTTTGAGGATTAAACATGAGTATTAATTACCTTTTTGGAGGGGATTATTTTATGTGAATGAGGTATTTTTTGGTTAATTAAATTTTAACAAAAAATAATTTCGATGTTTACATAATACTGCTAATTCGTCAGTACGGTTCAATAATTCGCCATTGTTGGGGTACTTTAGAATGTGTAGCTTTTCACTTAAGCAGAAAGGGCAAATGTCGTTAAGCGAGTTGCAGGTTCTAGTTTTTTTCCAGGATTTTCCATTTTACTTTGGGTTTCTGTTTTGTGTTCTTTAATTTCCAAAAATATGCAGAAAGGGATGTTTGGTTTCTATATATGTTGTTTTTGAATGAAGTTAAGTGCTGCTTAAAGGTGTTCTTTGTAGATCCGATCTACTCTTTATTTATGGTGGGGTTTTCTATTGCTCTTATATTGCATTGATAGACAATTGAATTTATTTTGCATCTATTTTTAGCAGCATGAAGTAAATGCATGAACAGTGGGTTTAAAACCTACGTGCTCCATAACTTTCTTCCGAAACTATATATATATATATATATATGGGGTGGGGTCCTGGGTATGACATAAAACTACAACCGACAATGGAGGCTGGAATAAGAACAGAATTAGGGTATCCTGAACTATTGTTACCTACGGGTGATCCTTCACTAGGATCTAGCACCTGTTTACCTCCTGTCAGGGTTACAGTTTTTTAAATTACCTGAATATTAACATGAATGAAAGTGAGGATAAATTTTTGCAGAATGTCATGTTTGAACGCATTTCTCTGTGTGTGTGAGTGTGTGTATGTGTCTTGTGGGAGGGGAATCAAATCTGCACTTACCACTGTAAGCCAAGCAGGTTGCCACGTTCACAATCATAGATAGACAGAAAATTGAGGCTCGGTTTCCTTCTTTTTTTATGGAAGAGCGTACGCTACTGGCGAACCAGAAGACATCCGCCATTGGACAATAAATGGCCAAGAAGTGTCGTATGGTGTGCGTTTTAGAGGATGGAAAAAAGTTGTAGCTGACAAGTACGCAAGGTGATACCTTATCAGTATCGGCTGGGTCACCAGGGAGATGGGATATGATGTTGAAAACACGAAACCCCTGATGAACCTCACTGATGAAGTGTATTGAAGCATCAAATAGTTGTATTTTACAAATTGTATTGATATCATTCACATATAACACTATATAGCAGACTATCTATTTCTATATCTATCCGATACGATTGTGGTTTGAGTTAGAGAGTTTATCTATACATATATATAATCCAGATTTCTTATATATTAAAAAAGAAATCTGTCTGAAAAGTAACCGGACTAGTGTTACAAATACTGTATTTGAATTCCAAACAACGGACTAAATATTTTCCCTTTCAAAGTCTCCACGAGTCTAATGCACATTCACTTCCTTATCTGGCACCCTACTATGCATTGTTTGAAGGATTCTTCTTGTTTTGATTTTTGAACATGTGCATATATATATATATATATATATATATATATATATATATATATATATATATATGCAGATGTTCCAAAAATAGTAGCAGTAGCAAGGAGTATGTGACGTTACATTAAAATTAACGAGTACAGCACTAGAAAGGAACACGGAAAAGGAGGAGACGTTTTCGCAAGATGATGTGTGGAAGGCTATTGAAATTTTTAAATACTCATTCGAGGAAGACAAAAATTTTGGAGAATACCACCGGTGATATGAAGATATTTTTAATATCGACTGCCAGCACTGGAGTGAAAATAAAAAATTAAGACTTTTACTCAGAAAATTCTGTACGGACGAACACACTAAGTTCGTAGATTATATTCTCCCTAAAAAGACGAACGATTTAACGTTTGACGAGACAGTGACGAGCCTCACGGAGCTGTTTAGCCCCAAAATCTCGTTGTTCCATAAAATGTGAAAATGCCTTAATCTCAGAAAAGACGAAAACGAGGACTATTCTACATTCGCAGCTATCGTTACAAACACTGAAGATTTTAAATTGTCAGAGCTAACCCCAGACAACGTCAAGTATCTCATATTTGTCCAAGGACTAGTTGCTGCTAAAATAAGTGAAATGAGAATACGAATGCTGACCAAACTTCAAAACGAGCCAGCTCTAACACTACAAAAACTGTCGGAGAATTGCCAGAAATGCCTCAGTATGAAGAAAGATAGCATGAGCATCGAAGAGTCAGGAGTCGCACACATTGGAAAGGTAAAAAAAATTACGTTTTGTACCCTCCCCAAAGAAAAATCAAGATTATAATAAAAACAAAAAGAGATACATGTATTTATTACACCGATAGTTAAGGGAAAAACTTGCAAGCCAGGCGAACAAGTGAGACACACCAACCAACAAAGTAGTGAAGAGTCAAGCTCGTCATTCTGAAAAAAATTGGCGCGATGAAAAAAAATTTTGAAGACGTTGAGAAAATTAGATCCCAAGCGAAAAAATGCTAGCTCCTCCTAAAAAAGAAGCTAGGGAAGTGGGGTGTTAGGGAGCACCCCTTTTTGCACATAAGAATTGACTCGCCTGTTGTGTACATATAATTCTGCCTATACAGAGAACGGCAGTGACTGTCGCAACGTTTTCTCGCTGCGACGGCATTTATCACTGTCAGCACTCTGCCTTCGGACCCAGTCATAACCCAGTCGTGGTTCCGCCGAAGGGTAGAAGCACGACTGGGCGAAAATAGACAGGTATTTTTTGGCTGGGCCATATAGCCCGGAAATTCCCACTCATAACTGACCATGTGTCACCTGCTGCCCTTAGTGGGAGGGACAGCTAAATATAGTGATTGTCAAAGAGAAGGGTAGATTTGAGTAGTTTTACCCACGCTAGTTGGTCAGTAGGGATATTGACTCATTTCCCGGACATACTTCTTCACTACAAGACTCTATATATTGATTCCTACTAACAGTATTACTGAAATGACTAACCCGTTTTTCAGTTTGTAACTTTTTGTTCAATATAACTTATATTTCTATCTCCATATCTGTTTTTGTTATTTATTATTTTGTGTGGTTCCTCAACAAGAATCCACAACAAAATATATATATATATATATATTATAGGTATGTTATCGAATGTATGGTCATCAGCAAACGGGGTGGTTAGGTATACTAAAATCAAGCAAGAACTAAAATTTAAGTACTTGGAAAGTGTTCTAACAGAAGACGGAAAGTGCAACACTGAGATCCGAAGGAGAATTGGAATGGTCAAGGATGCATTCTAGAAGCTGAGCAGTGTATTAAGAAAACCATGATCGCCAACGTCCTGAAGGGACATGGCACATAGAAGAAGAAGAAGAATATATATACGGTTTAAAGTGCTCAATATCGTATGTAAGTATAAGTGAACTGACGATTGCGTTTAGCATTAAACAGACTGTTGTCTGAGTGTTGACTTCAATGTTCACTTATATATATATATATATATATATATATATATATGTGTGTGTGTGTGTGTGTGTGTGTGTGTGTGTGTGTGTGTGCGCGTATGTATGTATGTATGTGTTTGTGTGAATGCGCAGTCGACAGAAAAATTGTTGGCAAGTTAAAGAGAGTTAGTCTAATGAGTTCTTATTGAGAGTAAAGTGTGTATGGATACCTCTCATGTGTCTATGTTAACTCCCAAGCGGCAGAAATTATGTAGCCAAGGACAGAGGCCAAATATTATAGAAATATTGATGTTTTCAATAATATTATGTTGATTGCATATATGATGTTCCTACGTGTGGTGGGGAAAAATTCTCAGACTAATAAAGGTTCCAATAAATTTTGGTAAAGGATATTTTCTAGAAGTTTAGAAGATTCCAAATTCAACTTTGTTGTCAGTTTCCAAAAATCAATAGGGATTCAAGCGTAGCGGACAACGGGAACAAGACTCTAATGTTCGAAATTTTACAATGCCTAACATCTAAGTAGAATATGACTCTTCATATAAGCAACTTTGACACAATTCAATACTGATTTGTTATCATACCCAAGCATTTTTATTTTCTATGTGCCGTCTTCAGGACGTGGGTGATCATGGCTCTCCGCAATGTCCTCTTCTCTGTAGCTCTTAATAAATATTGTCTTTTTTCTCTCTATTCTAAACCCTGTTCTGCCAACTATTTACAGAAATTCCTTAGGTAGACTATGCTTTTCTGTGTCCCTTTTGCCATCAGTATGTCCTGGGAGTGTCACATTTTCTAAACACTCTTTTTTTAATTATGTGCCCTAGAAATTTTAACTGTCTTTTTCTGATGTTAAATATTAGTGTAATTTTTGTTTCTATTTTCTTTAAATATTCATAAGACACATTTTCAGTCCCTGGTATTCTCAGCAGACTTCTGTAGAACCACATTTTGTTTTCTTCAAATCTGTTTAAAAACTTTGATGAGATTGTTCAGTATTCACTGCGAAATATGAGGAAATATATTACATAAAAGGTCAGCATTCATTTCTTTGTTTCTAACAAAATTGTCCTATTTCGTAATATTTGCTTAGTACCAAATTAATTCTTCGAATTTCGGTGTCCTATTTGTCACTCTCTATTAATATATTATCTAGATATTTACTTTTTTACATGGTTGACTTTTTCTCTCCGAATTATAATTCACCTGTTGGGTTATTCCTTTTGCAGTTGATCTTTATTCAATTCTTTTACTTTCCTTTACAACTTATTTAAGAACACCTGTAATTTATTTCTGTGTCTGCTATCACCATTATGTCAACTGCCTATCTAATGTAGTGAAGACTGTAGCCGCAAATACTATATCCTAATAAAGCTTCTAATTCTCTGAAGGTTGATTCATTGTAATGGTAGAAAAGATGATTTTCTAAACGCATCTTAGATAAAGCATAAGGCCGAAAGCATGGGCACCTAGTGAGAATTGAACTCACTATTCAATTGTAATCATTTTAGAAATACAAGCTTGTTAACCATTACACCACGCCGAGAGGCCTTTAATAATTTTCTACGCGCAGCGTAGATGTGGCACAGAGCCGAAAGTATGTGCACCTAGTGAGGAGTGAACTCACAACTCAATTGTAATCATTCTAGAAAGACAAGCTTGTTAATCATTACACCACGTCGAGGGGCCCTTAATGATTTTCTAAGCGCAGCTTAGATGTGGTATAAAGCCGAAAGTATGTGCAACCAGTAAGGATTGAACTCAAAACTCAATTGTAAGCATTCTAGAGAGACAAGCTTGTTAACCATTACACCACACCGTGGTGTCCCTCTAATTGTTGAAGATGCCTGGTGATAAGACATACGATTTTTATCTATTTTTAGAAATCATCTGAATTCATTTTTCTATATTACTAAATAAGTAATTAAAAAAAAACTAAAAGTAAACAACCTGGTATGACGATTGGGATTAACGTTTTTCTTTTCTTCTCCCTTAACCCTGGAAGGATTTGTTAAGCGCTGACGTGTTCAGCTGTTCACAATTATCCTCCGTTTGCTGCGGTGTGTCAGACCCTAAGTCTCCGTGATAGGTTTTTTGGTATGCTCTCACGAGATGTGTAGCAGGAGTTTACATCCCTCTCTAAGTTAGACCGAAGTCTTCCAACTAGATGGCTCGCCTTGGTCGAGAATAAGTGACTGTTGTAGTACATCTGAAGAACACTTCATCTTCCAGTAGTTTTTTCGCTTAATAGTGCCGCGTTAACACCACACTCTCTCGTGAGTTTAACCCGTCATTTGAAACGGTTTACTGTGGCAGAGCAACTTGGAGTCATTATCTGAGACAATTAGGTAATGGTTTAGGACTAGTAAAGCCTGTGCACCTGAACGTGCAGTGTCACAGACATCAACGTTACTACTTCTATCCAAAGCCACACACACACACACACATATATCTATATATATATACACACACATATATATACACACATATATATATATATGCATATATATACACATATATATACACATATATATATATATTAACACACACATATATATATATTCACACATATATACATATTCACACACACATATATATATTCACACATATATATATATTTACACATATATATATTCACACATATATATATTCACACACACATATATATATATACACACACATATATATACACATACATATAAATGATATTTATACGCACATACATATATACACACACACACGCACATACACACACACACACACACACACACACACATATATATATATATATATATATATATATGTTACAGTAGATTTTGGAATGAACAGCTAGTCACCAAATGTATTACTTTGAGAAATATTATTACATATATTTTAAAATTATAATAGAAATCATTAAATAAACAAGAAACTAATAAAAGTATAAAATTGTCATGTCTATTATAATTATTGTTGTTATTATTGATGATGATGTTGTTGTTAATAAAAATTGATTATTTTGGAGCAATAAATCACATCACAGAATTAAATAAACCAGCGTTATGACTCAACACTGAAAAAGTATACTGTCTTCTCCCTCGAGAAGTGCTAAACAGTGTAACGCGAAGATAAAAAGTAGACGCTCTTGCCCAGCGGCGGATAATGGCTACAACAGACCGACAATCAACCCTGCTAGTGAAAAATTTCTAACATCAATGTGTAGGAGCTTATAGCTCTCGGCGAAGTGTTACGACATACCTTTCAATGTTATAGTCGATAAAGCATCCAAAAAGAAGGAAATGTTGCACTCTCTAGAAAAGAAGAGTAAAAATATTGCACTCTCTGGTCAGTCAGTTAAGTGCCATACGTGATAAACGCTTGGGCGACCATGTCTCGAAAGAGACATGACTGACTGGGCAGAAGATTATCCCGCAGTAGTTTGCCATTGCTTTCTGCAGGTTGCCAGCCAAGGCTATAGAACCCAATCTGTCCTGTTATTTAACCCATAACTGGAAGGAAGAGACGGATTAATACCTTTCCCAAGGGTATTTGCGCGTAAGTGAATACTAATAACAAATAACAAAATGAAACAACAATAAAAAAAAAAAGTAGTGTCTGTCTGTTCTACTGGAATTAGAATTGAAAGGTACGTTAAGTTATATGAGACTGGCTGCTGAAATGTAGAAGCAACACAAAGATGGCACGAAACGTGGTAATTTCTAATACTTTATTCTTAAAACATCCTGCTGGATCCGTCGTGCTTCCAGTGGGACCAGAAGTGCTTACAGTCATTATCATCATAATCAACATTATTGATGTTGTTATAACACTATCAGAGTTAGAGAAAAAAATACGTGAATAAAAATGAAATGAAATTCTTAAGAATTCAAAGTATAATAAGAAGGCAGAAAACAGAAGACATGGACAAAAAATAAATACTCTTTAAAGTAAAAAGATCAGAAGATTAAAATGAAAATCAAAAGTTTAAAAACGAGATTTAAAAAAAAAAAATCAGACAAAACAACCGGAAGTTTAATGAAATAATAACAAAAGAACGATAAAAATTTTAAGAAAATCAGAAGAAAAACTACCGAGAAAAATTAAATAGTTTTTAAGATTTAAGCAATCTTTTCATGAGAAAAGAAAAAACAAATCATTAGAAGTAAATCTTTATGATTTTAAGGAATCAGAGAAACCAAAGAATGAATGAGAAAAGTTGTCTATAAAAATGGAAATAAATTAATTCAAAATAAGGAAAACATAAAACTTCAGATAAAAAGCTTCTAAATTAGATTACGAATTAAACCAAAGAATCAAAAGAATTAGCTATAAAAAAAAAGCGGAGACGTCGTCTTCAGGATAAGGTAAAAAGAATAATAAAAATTCCATGTTTTTTTTTTTTAATTTAAGCTAGAAACAGAGAAAGCAATCTGGAGAAGAAGCATCTTAACAACGATAAAGAAACGTCATTAGATTTAGATAAAATAAAAGTACAAGAACAGTTCAAATTTAAATCATTAGAAGTAAACGAATACAAACTAAACAAAGCAATAAAGAAATTAATGAAATGAAGAGGATGAGCTTGTATTGTAACTGAGTTGGCAGTGAAAAAGATGGAATCGGCAAATCGAGTTTAAATTCTATACTAGTTTGCTGCCTTCACATTCAAATAAATGTTTTAGGAAATGAATGAATCCATCTCGTCTCACCTCCATATATGGATTATATAGTAGACTGGTCTCTCTAGCCTTGGTGGATAATCAGGTTAAGACAAGGAAATTTTTCAAATCCTAAACCAAGGAGGACAAAGACAACTAGAAATCACTTCTCTACATTTTTCAAGAATGTATGACAATTAATAGTGAAATGGAATCTGTGGAGAGCTATAATCGCCTACGCCCTGAAATAAAACATATTAAAAGATAAATGAAATGAAATGAAAAAAGAGAAGAACAAAGAAACAAAACGTAAAAAAAAAATGAATGAATCCATCTCTTCTCGCCTCCAAATATAGATTAAATAGTAGACTGGTCTCTCTAGCCTTGGTGGATAATCAGATTAAGACAAGGAAAATTTTCAAATCCTAAACCAAGGAGGACAAAGACAACTAGAAATCACTTCTCTACATTTTTCAAAAATGTATGACAATTCACAGATAATATTGAAATGGAATCTGTGGAGAGCTATGATCGCCTACGTCCAAAAAAGAAAATATATTAAAAAATAAATGAAATGAAATAGAAAAAAGAGTTGAACAAAGAATCGGAACGAAAAGAAAGAAAAAATTTACTTTTATTTATTTAAAAAAAGGAAGTATAAATATCTATTTTATTTAAGTAAATAAAATAGATATTTATAATTTTTTTTAAATAAGTAAAAGTAAATTTCTTTTTTCTTTTCATTCCTATTTATTAATATAAATAAATCTTATTTGTTTGAAAAAGAAAAATAGTAGATATCTAATTTACTGAAGATGGAAAGAAAAATAATTTTACATAAACAGTAAAGTCTATATTTGTTTTAATTCACTTAAAAAAGCAAATAAGAATATATTCTATAAATATACTTAAAAGTATTTATTTTTTAAACTTTTACTAGTTGATAATTATTACTTTAGGCGTTACATTTTATTGGTTACAGGTGTTAGTAGAAATTAGTGTGAATAACATTTACTAGCCTGTGTACTTGAGAGTTTTAATAAAATGAAAAAGTACTTTCCGATTGGTTTCATTGTATGGGAAATCACAGTCTGAATCCTGCCTGAAAGTATAATTCCTTTATTAAGACTCTCGAATTCAGAGGCCGGTATATTGCATTGCTTAAAAAAATCTAAAGTACGCGTTGCCACGAAAAAATACTAAGTCATACGTGAGAAATATTAAAAAATATCTGAACCTGAAAAATTGCGAAAAGACTACCTCATTTCTAAATTTTCAGGATATTGAATATGACGAAAATTCTATGCTTCTATTTGAATTATCTGATGCACCATAATATTTGATGAATAAATAAACTTACGACTGCAAAATACACTGTTGCATCATGAAATATTTTAGCTTAACAACTTTCCTCAAATATTGAAATATCAATCGTAATGTATTAAGAAGATAAATATGAAATAATCTGAAATTCACAAGTTTTTCCATTTCATTGAAGCAGCCGTCAAAGAGGAGACCATTATCGCCTCCTCTATCTTCTCTGTCTCTTTCTTTTTTCTATCTCCTTTTCTTCGTTCTTTTCTTTCTTTTTCTCACTGAAATCAAACCGTTCTCTGATATGTCTTTTCCATTTTAACATGCAATCAAAACGGAATAATCCATTATTTACGAGATAATGATATGGCGTAACGTACGTGCTAAGTAACTAAGGAACTATTGAACAACCAAAATTGTAATATGGTGTTAAATGTCATCACCGTTGAATACGAGTAGTCGCAAGTGGCTCGAAACACAACTGTGATAACTTAGGAACGTTATCACAAAGCGTAATTGAGTACTGTTCAGTTGGACACAGTCATCCAAGCAACTTAATCACGTCGACATTAACCACCATTTTAAATTTGGTCTCATAACAAACGACGTTCTATCTTCCCACACACTTCTGTCTAATGTCATGCCGATTTGGAAACAATCAAATATTCATGGACGTCAGACGACATTTTCAATTGTCGGAAGACAAATCAATAGGAAGTGTTTAGTGAATAGCCACAAAAGAAGGGCAGAGATCACGTGACATGAGCGTCATTAGAAACCTCTGCAAGCAGATTTTTTCGCGATTTCTCTTTCCATTCTGTTAAAAATGGTTTCTTTTAATCTTCGCTTTTACTGTCTCTTCTTGCTTTTTTCCGAATTTTTTTTTCTCTGTCATTTATTTTTTTCTTTCATCTTTAAATAATTCATCCTTTCGTTTGAACTATTCTAATGATTTCCAAAGAAAAGAATACAATTGTCAAGGATAGAGTAATTTTTATGCTCATACCATTTGTTACCATGATCGAAATCAAGTCGTTTGCATAGTTACCATGGAACGACTATCTCCATTCAGTCGTGTAATTTTCCCCATTCACTTATATGTTGTAACCTAAAATGGTTACTGAATTAAAAATAGCCAAAAAGAGGTTGGGTAATATAATAGAAATCTTTATAAAAGGGGCTGCTCAAAATGCCGAATACAGTCATGGAATACTAAAATCAAGCAGGTACAAAAATTTAAATACCAGGAAAGACCGAAGGCGAATTGGCATGGTGAAGGAAGCGTTCCAGAGGCCGAGTAAAGTATTAAGAAACAGGAGAATTTCGCTAGAAAGAAAGAAGAGAGTACTGGATTGCTAAGTGATGTCAGTTCTTTAATACGACAGCGAATACTGAACAATATCATGGAAGATGAAAAAAAACTTGAAGCAACTGAAATGTAGCTCTACAGAAGGATGCTGCGAATATCATGGATTGAGCATGTAAGTAATGAGGAAAATGAGGCTTGGAGAACATGATACTAACAGGCTAGATAGAGGGAAAAAGAGACAGAGGAAAGCAGTGGATAACATATTTGAAGGACCTGATCAGGTGGATGACGGAACGAGGGTTTCGTGGTTTAATAAAAGAAAGCATGCTAAGAGCCACCAGGGATAGGGAGATGTGGAGAGCCATGAATGCCTACGTCCTGAAAGGACAGGGCATATAAATGAAGAAGAAGAAGAAGAAGAAAAGAAGAAGAATCTTTATAACCTTGACAAAAATACTCACTAGCTGCGTGAAGCGGATAAACACTGCTAATGGTGAACATTTAGACACCAATGTAGATATTTAGCGTTGTTCCCACCACGCAACAGATGTAACATGAGGTCAGTCTTGAGGTGTGATTATCGGCAGTACCGCAGAAATTTCCCTACGCCCCTCGGCACTTTTGGGGATGCCTCAGGTGTTAGACACTATACTCAACCCCCTGCCGTAGGAGAAGTAAAGCCTGAGAGAGTTGGCCTCCTGGGGCTTGGAACTTGGGTATAAATCCCAACCAAAAGCAAATGTATTCTTATGTCTCTAGACAACAATATAGACATTTGTTATTGTAATTTACTCTAAATGTAGCACAAAGCTGAAGGGTAGTTGGTTGAGGATGGTCTTCACTTACTATCCTATATCTAGCTAATCACAATAACGACCCAATCACTCATTACAGTTTCTTCATTCACCACGAGAACTAGTTCATCACCTTAAAATCCTAGATATACAATAATACCACATATTCGCGGGGGACACCTAAAAAAAGCGAGTATACAAGCCCATGATAGGAAAATTTATTTATATATAACATTTTATAAAATATATTTAAAAATATACTGATATGAAAAATGAGAGAGGGAGGGTAAGAATAAACCAAAATAATTTTAAATATAACAAAACATTCAGAGTAAAAAATAAACAAATGTTAGTAAGACCGGTCTACACAGTAAAAATTCAGAGCGGCTGCTGTATTCTGCCAAACAAAGAAATCAAGTAGCACACTCGCTAACGGTGAAGAAAAAGATAAAAATAGATCATGGAATAGGAAAATCAAAGACTGACCCAGTTAAGATAAAAAGTGGTCCAAAAGCAAACTGGGGAGGTTGGGAAACTCGACATAGAGCATAACAAAAGAGAAATCCAGGAACAGTTTAGTAACAACATTTACTCACGTTAACTTGGTACACAAAGATAGTCTGATTTAACCATGAGAGAGTTATCAGGAAACCGCCCAGTTGTGACCTAAAGGACTTAAAATATAAAAGCAACACTGAACCCTTTCACACAAACCAGCCTGGCTACAGTTACACACCTGTTGCCGAAATCTGTCGATATCAAACGCTTTCAATCAGATCTGATCTTGAGCTGATGCTAAAAAAATCTAATCAGATGTTGATAGAAATAACGTTCATATTGCAAGATTCCCTCAATCCACGACGTAAAATCACGATTCTTGCTATGACTAGCCACATGAGAAACTATCCTTTTCACTGCAGAATACGGAAACGACACATTATCACACCCGTACGCGAGATCGATAGGCATGAGCTGTTCAGGAGCGATACGAGCCGTTAACTCTCCTATATGGTCCCAGAAAGGGTGCACCTGTGGACAATAGTAGAAGGCGTGCTCAACCGTTTCTTCTAGACCAAAGTCACACCGATGACCGCCATGCAAATGCGTCCTGCCCCATTTCATCTGAAGGTCATGTCATTCTGAATCAATCGCCAGGTAAGCGAAAACTCAGGGTTACTAAAGTAATTCGCCGCTGGCGCCCAAGATGAAAAGAGAACGACTCTATCGCCAAGAAGACGAGTCGATCGCGCAGAGAATGCTTCGGCGCGGCCCCCTCAGCTAAATGACGATACAAGTGCCTCCGATGCCTAGGAAGATTAGTGAACCGAGAACGTGTCGGCAAGGCGTCTCGACATTCGAGTAAGAATTGTGATTGATACCGGGTCTACGTCGGCGCTCAGTTTTCAAAACGGGAGAAGTGATAATAAGGCTGTGGAAGACATGTTTAACACTCCTCTCCAAAAACAAATTCTCTATCAACTCGCGGCATAGGAAAGCAACCCTTGAAGAATGCCGGTGACTCAGCACATGTGGCATCTCCAGCCATCCATGACACGGACGATTGGCGCAGACGTCTCTGTTGATCTGATGCTTGCTTCGACCCGACAAGAGTGTAAAGAGCAAGTGCTTGATCGCCTTCCCATGGTCATCACAGAGAAGGAGTACCAACAACTAGTAGAGCGTGAGAGAAAGACTATGTGGCACACGCCTCAGTATTAGATATTAAAGAATTTTCTTTAGGGGTGAACAAAAAAGAAAAAATGAAAAAATAAAAAATGAAAAAAATAAAATAATAATGAAAGCATGTATTCCCCCAAAATAGAAAATACTGGCTAAATTTCAAAATGAATCTTTATTCTGATTAATTAAAAGGAACACACACAAATTTTATATCTTCCCACATCCATAAATAGCAAACCTATTGTTTTTCGTATTCAAATGTAAATCATTTTCACAACCAACATACCACATTATGATGACGAGATAGAAATCTCCCAACATAAAAATTTCTGTGTCGCAGTGTACTTTTAGTTCATAATTATATGATTGTTATGCTCTACAAAATGTATTGTATTGAGCAGTTTTTATAAAAAAAGTAAATGCCAAGGAACTGAAATATCGTAATACCTTGGGTTCTCTTTACCTGGATTAATATATATATATATATATATATATATATATATACGTGAGTTGAATAATATCAAGGAGATATTTGTTCGCAACGGGTACACCGAGAACTTGGTTAATTATATCATTTACAAGAAAGTGTAAAAATTTAAATCATCTACCAATTTTGGTCTTTCTAGGTGTCCGATCTATTTAAAATTCCCTTGGATTGGAGAGGTCAGTCAGAGGTTGAGTAGACGAATTACTAGGTCAGTGTCTAATTGTTTTCATTCTGTTGTGCTGCGTTTGATTTTTGGCATTAGGTCTTCATTTCCCTCTACCTTGAAGGATAGTTTGCCCTGCATCAGATTAATACATATATATATATACACACACACACACACACACATATACATATATAGATATATGGTGGAATGTTAAAAATATACATAGAGCACAACAGTCTCAAAATACATATGGAAACTCAAAAGTTAGAACAAATTAAATTAATACAGAAAATAGGAAAAACGCACCAGGTTAAAACGTCTCAAAAACAAATTTTGCCTACAGAAGAAAATCGCATCAATTATCTTTCCGTAACAATATAGACTCTCAGACAATAGATCAATAGTATCGTCGAAATGTGGCCTCCCTCTGTCTCTTCTATAAATACTTTCATGGCTTCTGCTCGGATGAGCTTAAGTCACTGATGCCTCCTCAACAGGTGTTTACCCGTGCAACCAGACTGGCAACTGGGTCCCACCCATTCACAGTCAGGTTAGCCAAACGCAGACGACAATTCTACTCCTGCAGCTTCCTCTCTCGCACTTCCCGCCTGTGGAACTCACTCCCGTATTCTTGCTTTCCTGACGGCTACGACCTCCAGAAATTTAAAAGCAAAGTTAATACTCACCTACTAACCACTGGACTCTAGCTCTCTCCCCTCCCCTGTATAATCTTCACTTTCTCTCCGCCCATGTATCTGTCATTGCACCTGCTTTCTCAGCTTTCTATTGTTCCTTTCTAACGAGCTTGTACTCCTCACTCTTTTCTAATTAATCTTTTTACATTTATGTAACCCCCTGCACATCAGTGGCGTTTCTGCCTTGCTCGGGGTGAAATGATTAAAATAAAAAAAAAAGTTATTTGCATATGAAAACGCGAAAACAAATTCTAACTGTATTGGCAACAAGTACATCTCGATTCCAAAGACTACACACCTAAAATCGCTAACCTGAAACAAATACAACTTTTTTCATTCTTTTGGACAAACTCAGATACCTTAGATTTCGTAGGCAGGCGTGTTTGCGTGGACTTTTTAAATATCATATGTTCGACAACCGGCCTTTGTTTTACAAATGCCTTTAATTATCAAATATGGGTTTTGAAAGATTTTAGTGAGAGATGCATATTCCTGTATTGTTGTATTTACTGCCATGGTCATATTTTATATAACTTTAATAGAGTTCATTTCGTTTAATACTCATATAATACATCTTAATTTCGCATTTGAATATGCCTACACCATATCCTCATGTTTACAACATTAAATCGTTTGGAAAAGATAACATTTCTAAAGTAATAAAAGTAAAAACTATTTTCCTGTTATGGTGCCTTCCTACGAGGAATGGACTCTTCCTCTTACTATATATAATTACCTGCGTAAATTCCGGAATCAGTTAGAACGTAGTTAAGTGCGCAGTTAAATCCAGCTACTAGCCAGGCAATAAGCAGCGTAACTCTACCGTTCGGACTTTTACTAAAGATACTAATTACAGAAATAAATGTCAGATTCAATATCATGAAAAGACGAACTGATGCCCACTCATAAGTGAACCAATGCAGATAAACTATTTTTGGGTTCAGAAAACTAAACATTAACTTTTAAATGAAAAGCAGAAAAAAGGTATCTAAACTGGAATGGAACTTTGTCTGTGTGTGTGTCTGTGTGTGTGTGTCCGTTACCTATAGACTCCGAAACGGCTGAAGTAATTTTCTTGAAAATTTACACAATTGTACAATAAGCGTCTGCGAGTGTTCTTAGCTAGCTTTTGTGTCGAGGTACTCCCGATAAATTTCGAAAATCGATAATCGAAAAAATCGGGTTATAGAAGGAGTGGTCCAACTTTAATCAAATTTGATGCACTCATAGACAAAGACATAAACGATATTAAGAAGTTTCAAGGTTGCAGTTCTTACAATAGTGCAGAAAATCGATAATATATATATATATATATATATATATATATATAAAAGACAAGATGTTTGTGTGTATATGTCTGTTTATCTGCCTGTATGTCTGTACTTTTTTCAGCCCTTTTCTTTTAGTTTTTGCTTCGGGTTTGACTAAGTAGGTATAATTGCAGTTCTTAGTCTCAGCCATGATACCATTTACTCAGAGGACTTATTTAGCCTTCAAAATTCAGTTTGTGACGAAAAAACTTATTTGAAATCGATACCAGGAAATCAAAATTTGACTTACATCCATTCATTTTTCTTTCAGTCTACGGTTTTGCTTTAACTAGAAACTGCTCTTGCTTTTTAGTCTTTCGTGCCAACGTCCAAAGAGTCTGAGCTCCAGGACCATGGAGTAATTTTAAAGCTTTCATTGCACTCGAGCAACGCCGGGATATACTGCTAGTCATATATACACGAAGAAAACCTGATGTGAACTTGATGGGGCAAAATGAACTTGATTTTTAGAATCAGCGTAAAAAAATAGTTCAGTAACTTGTGGCTATGGAGCTCAGTGAAAATTTGCTTTTTACATACTTTAGAGTGAGGAATGCAAAAACCTCGACCTCTCGAAAAAATAAGTCGTGACATTGGTGAAGTTAAATATATGTTTATTTATGTATGCATTTTCAGTGCCATTTTGTTTAGACGATAGACTTGAGACAACTTTAATTTTTCTACTTAATGCGCTTTTCAGATTTGTTGCTAAATTGCGTGCAAATCGAAAAAATTAAAGAAAGCCAATTTGTCACTAATTTTATCTAAATACGAGTGGTGTAAACGTAAACACGAGGAAGAATAATTTATTTACGTCGCTCACGCTTAAAAAATGCCTATTCGACAGGAAAACAGGATCCGATTTTAATTTTAGGCAACTTGCAGCTGATAAACAAAACTGGATAAACAGCCTTTCGTCCCTTAGGAAATTAACCTCATGCTAGAATCGAATGATGCTATTGGAGTTCGTCAATAACACTTTTGTGGGATCTACGGCGGAAATATTTAAACAATGACTTAATACTACAGAACATAAATACCGACTTGAAAAAGCACGAAGTCTTTTTTCTCTTTAAGAAAATTAGGGTCAACACTTCGTCAGACGAAAAAATATACAAAAGCCATTCGAAAAATGCTGTATCATGTATATCTACGTTCTTTTGATTATACTATTTCGATTTTCGATTCCATCAATAAGGGTGTACCTTTTTCTATCCAACTTAATTCATTTCACTTTACCGTGGAGGTAAAAACAGTTGTATTTTCAATTATTTTTTTGAACATGCTGGTTGAATGTAAGGCTACTTGTTTATTACCAGTGTTTATCGGAAACCTACGTTTACAGTGCACCGGCTGGAATTATTTCGTCGCTAAGACTGGTGAGATAAAACTGATTTCACCTTGGCTAGTCATGCGCTAATGATTTTTTTTAATCATATCACTCCGAGCAAGTCGGTAACGCCACTGATGTGCAGGGGGCTACGTAAGAGAGAAAAGATTGGAAAAGAGAAAGCCGGAAACCACATCCTAAACAGGGAACAGGGGATGAGCCTCTACACTTGTTCAATAGACATGGGTGAAGTGTGAACCGAGCGATAGTTTAGTCTATCTACTCCAATTGAAAAGAAAAAAAAAGTGAGAAAATTGGAAAAGAGAAAACCGGAAACCGCATCGTAAACAGGGAACAAGGGATGAGCCTCTACACCTGTTCAATAGACATGGGTGGAGTGTGAACCGGGCGATAGTTTAGTCTATCTACTCTAATTGAAAAGAAAAAAAAGTGAGAAGATTGGAAAAGAGAAAACCGGAAACCGCATCCTAAACAGGGAACAAGGGATGAGCCTCTACACCTGTTCAATAGACGCGGGGGGAGTGTTAACCGGGCGATAGTTTAGTCTATCTACTCCAATTGTTGTTCTCCTTTATCAAAAATTGAGAGAATTAGTAATATTTTTTTATGGCAACGGATATCCTGCGAATGTCATTAAACGCGTTGTGAGCGTAAGATTAAATCAATGCTTCCTAACCTGGGGAGTGCGAGATCACCTTTGAGGAAGTGCGAAACCTTGGATTTGACAAGTTATCAAAAATAATAAATAAATAAATTGAAATGGTGAATGTTCGTTTTAGGTGCCCCCTTCAAATTTATCCAAAATAGCATTATTTCTATGCAAATGTATATGCTGAACTCAAATCAACAATTAGTTATTGAAGAAACTTACCTTTTTTGCTTTGAAAGTCCATAAAAAACGAACTATATCTCGCACTTTTTCTCTCCCGTAACTCTCATGAAGTCATGTAATTAACTGCAGAATGACGTTCTACGTACGCAGCAATTTTGGTCGAATTTCGTCCTTTATTGAAACTTCCGGCGATATACTTCCTGTTCTAAGAGTAATAAGCGTAGAAATACAATAGCGCATTACTTTAATTACCGGAAGTACATCGCCGGAAGTATCAGTAAATAAAGAAAAATCTGCCAAAATTCGTTCACATACGCAGTCCGTCATTCTGCAGTTAATTACATGACTTCGTGAGAGTTACGGGAGAGAAAAAGTGCAAGATATCGTTCGGGTTTTTATGGACATTTAGATAAAAAAAAGGAAGTTTCTTCAATAACTAACAGTTGATTTGAGTTCAGTATATATATTTACACAGAGATAATGTTATTTTGGATAAATTTGAAGGGGAAAAGCGTCGGGACACACAACGAAAATTTAACATTGAAATATTTAAACTTTAAGCGTTAAAAATTAAAATTTATTAGTTTATTATTTTTGCTGATAAATTTACCATTTTAACAGTAGCGGAAGAGAAAATAACTCTTGTTTAGTTACCTTCACTTTGTCGCTTAAAAAACAGCATAATATGATAAAAAAGGTGCCAAACTCAATAAAAAAAAACAGTTTTGTCATCAAAATGTTTTTTATGTTATTATTAAGAGGAAAGACCAAAGTATTTTTATTACTTTTTGGAAATTTTTAATCTTTTCTAGCACGTTCAAAATTTTGTTTACAAATCTTTTTTTTTTACGTCAGCGGCAGACCAAAGATAAAGGTTTTTTTCTGGTGAAAAAACATTGATTTGAAAATTCTTGCAAAATACAAATAATTGACGAATTTTAATGAAACATTCGGAACCTATTCAGAATCGAATGGAATTTTATCTTATTTTCTAACATGTGCTACCACCTTATTTAATTTCATAAAATTTCAAGAAATTTAAAATTTTAAGACGGGGATATTTTTAATAGTTGAAAACAGGACTCCTTTTACATATATATATATATATATATATATATATATATATATATATATATATATATTGTGTGTGTATTTTGGCAGCATTTTTTCATGAATGCAGGTTTCATTGAATAATATAGACAAGTTTTGTCTATTAATTTTGTGTACAATCCGTTCGTACCGCCTGATATATTTGATGGTGATATCGTTGAAAGACAACAAAAAATCACAATAATTGTTGATTTTTTTATCGGGTCTAAGCTTTCGGCTCACATAAGCCATTATCAAAGAATAAATATTAACACGCAGTAAACATGGAACATTTAAGTTATTAACAATAAAGAGAATTAAATTGAAGATACAAGTCCATCCCTACCGTGGCGGATGGCCGAAGACAGTGACAAAATAGTGGCGTTGTGGTCCCTGATCCGATTACAGGTATTTGAGTACATTATTGGAAATATCAAAATTGATCGTATTCAAACCAGGTTTAAGTTGTTTAATGTAGACTGCTTCCAAGATTTTGAGTTTCTCTTTATTATTTTCTTGTCTAAGTATGTATGTGTTATCAACGAGCGTTTTTCTCAGAAGTGTGTTTTGATAACCGTGTTGTTTTAAATGTCGGAATATATTTGAATTGTCATTTAAGTGCAACGTCAGACGCCGTGAGAGCGAATTTGTAGTATGGCCAATGTAGATATTATTTAGATTGTTAGAGATACATTCTCTAAATGGACATTTGAATTTATAAACTACATTGGTTTTTTGCAAATCACTAACGGTGGAGGAAGAGTCGTTGCGGACGAATGAATTGGATGTAGTGGATTTAGTGTAATATATAATAAACTTAATTCTTTTGTTAGGGTCTGTCGGAGAAATATTAGTGTTTATGATTTTTTTTAGGATATTTTCATCTAGTTGGTAGTTGCAGTGCATCTGGCTACGGTATAAGAGAGTGATATGTTTGGGATCGATTGGGCTAGTATCATATATATATATATATATATATATATATGGTGGGGTTCGAGATCATAATTTTTTTAGCGGTGCAAGGCATAGAAAAGACTGGGAAACATCTTTGGTCACAGCCTTAGCCTGTTTGTTTTTTATTATTGTGGCTAAGTGGAAAAAGTCAACTTGTGTCTCATCAGCTCTTTCTACTGTCAGGTTACGTGTTGATTTTGGGACTAATTTGATGTTTACCTCTTTTGTCAGTGATGGTTTGCATATTTTCAGAGTAGTTCAATCGTGTACAAATTCAAATATCAGCGTGAAAGCGAATACATTGAACGAAGCAATCAGTGACTGGAAACACGAATTGGTTAATACATTTCTGACAGTTTAAGATTTGGCAGTTTGAATCGCCCTCGGTGGTTAACTGTATGCATGAACCGGCTATAGTTCAGCAGTTCTTTAATAATTTTGACGGTGCGTGTAAATATGTAAATAATTGTTTTTCAGTTTTTTTTAAGACCCCTGTTCGCTCATCATTTACATTTGCTTGAAGCGGTTTATATTAAGTTAAATCAACTGGTAATGTGCAAAAAAGGGAGCCTTTTATTCGCTTTCTGTGTCTTTTAGGAATCTAATTAATACCATTTTTCTATTTTATACTCACTTGGAACTATTTTTTATTCCTAAATTATTTTACCAGTAAATATATTTTAATTATGCTCCATAGTTTTTCTCCTATCCTCATTACTGTGTGAATTTGTCTTTTTTTTTTTGCGTCATAATTATCACCAACTTTTTTCTTCTGCCGTAAGGTTCCTAAAGAAAAAATGCATTCGTATTTGTTTTGTTTTTTAATCGCTATTTATGTTATTGTGGTATTAGTTTCTTTATATATGTATATTCTTCCTCGCCGATAGCACAACTGAGTTTCATGCAAAAAAAGACATTTTCAGGCCCTGAAATTTATAGCGCTGTTATATTACACCGAACTTTATTTCATTAACGATAGCACACAATGTACGATGTTATATACTTTAACAAAAATAAAGTAAAGAGCAGCTATAACAATATTATATTAAATAAATATGTAACCCATTAATAAAATATGAGCAACTGCTGAAAAATACGATCAGTTCCGTAAACGTCCAATGTATGATTTATAATACTGAATACCAAGCTAAATACATTCAGGTAAGGATTTAACATTTTATTTTTGTTCTATTGAAAATGCTCGGAAATTGAGTTTCTATCATCATTGAATAACTTTAAGCAATCTACATGAACAGCACTGCTCTCTCCAAACATTTCTGGCAATTAAAAAATGATGGTAATACACCCATTATACACTCGAACCATCCTTAATGTTTTCTTACTCAATTAGTGTGATATAACTTCCACTTAAACACCTTCTTTTCAAATTTTTTCTTTGTGAAACTGATCACCACGAGAATGCTTCTACGAATGCTGCAATCTTAAAGTGTCCAAGAGTAGGCTGAACCGTTATTTTTCCCACATAAACCCATGAAATGTTCCACCAAACTGTTATTTTGTAACCGTCTACATCGAGTGGCTCTTGGGCCTTGTGCGGAGTGTACATAAAATACTCATAATTTATAGATGAAAGCGTCACTCGATCCGACGTGCTTTAGACGGAATCGGCTATGAAGGGCATCGCCGAGATAACATACAATCCTTTACCTCATATTAAAAGTTAGGATAAATCTAAAATATCTTTAACATATCTTTTTTTTCAAATATAAAACCGAAATCTTGTTTTAAATCACTCTTTTTATTACGGATAATTCTCTCCCTTTGCTTTTTTATGCCAGCCTATCAGATTACACACCATCATTTCCGGTCTTGACAAAAGAAAATGACTTGTAATCGTTCTTAGCAAAGACTTTCGCAATCCGATGTCTCCTTGCTATTTGGAATTTCCTTTTCGGAGTAACACAAAACGACAGTGAACATTCGCTAACAAGATGAAAAAAATCGTTCAAGATTTGAAAATGATCTCCAAAGGACCGAACGGAAATTTACAATACGTTTATTTCCTTATCTCATTCTTTTTTGATTGGGGGAAAATCGAAGCCGACTGTCTTTCATCTTGTTTTTCTTTTGATTCAAGGTTTCTGCTATTTGTTTTCGTTCTCATTTCTCTTCCTCTTTTTCAATATTTATATTTTCTTTTCTGTTTACTTCAATTTACTGTTTTCTATTTATACTTTTCTAACTCTATTCATTTTCTATTTACTATTTACTTTCCGTTTTTCTTAATTTCCATCATTTTTATCATTTGCGTTCTGATTTTTCAGATAAAGAATTATCAGTACAAGACCTCCTACAGAAGATAGCTGAAAAGAGTGACAAAAAAGGACTGCAAATAAACAGCAAGAAAACCGAATGCATTGTTATCAGCAAAAAGAGCAGCACAATATGCCAAATAAAATTGGGAAATACTAAAATCAAGCAAGTACAAAAATTTAGATATCTGGAAAGTGTTCTAACAGAAGATGGAAAGTGCGACACAGAGATCCGGAGGTGAATTGGCATGGCGAAGGACGCATCCCAGAAACTGAGTAAAGTATTAAGACACACGAAACTTTCACTAGAAAAAAAGAAGAGAGGACTAGATTACTAGATTATGTTTTACAATATGGCAGTGAATGCTGGACAATAACATCAAAGATTAATGAAAAACTTGAAGCAGCTGAAATGTGGTTCTACAAAAGGATGCTGCGGATATCATGGACCGAGCATGTGAGCAATGATGAGGTTTTGGAAAGGATGGAAACAAAAAGAAAATTAATATTGAGCGTCAGGAAGACACAACTAAAGTTCCTGGGACATGCAATAAGGAAGGAGGGCTTGGAGAACCTGTTACTAACAGGCCAGATAGAGGGGAAAAGAGACAGAGGAAAGCAACGGATAACATATTTGAAAGGCCTGAGCAGGTGGATGACAGAACGGGGGTTGCGTTGTGTAACAGAGAAAGCATGCTAAGTGCCACCAGGAATAGGGAGACGTAAAAGGTCGTAATCGCCTACATCCTGAAAGAACAAGGCACATATGAAGACGTGCTAATATGCAGTCATCAGGTACATATTACAAACTGACGGTTTAATACATATGAATTTAAGTTCACTCGATGTTCATAGGAATTAGATCTTATGAAGGTAGGTTACTGCTTTTTAATAAGAAGAGTAAAAATTAAATAGACAAAAACTACATGAGGATAAAAAAAATTAAAATTTGAATTTTAAAAGTAAAATTATAAGATTGAAATTTTAAAATTAAAAAAATATTAAAATGCAGGAAGATGAAATCAAAGACGCGTAATTCATAATTAATAATAGTTATATTTCCGGAAAAAAGAAAAAAGAAAGGCGGGAGTAAGAGAGTGAGAAAAAAAAGGCAAACGTCTAGAGAAATCTATGTCGATCGGCGTCTAAGAATTTAAGTATTTTTTCCTATGGCAGCATGTGGTCATTCAATGGCATTTTATTTAAGTAGATTAGTGTTATTTATCTCGTGTTAGATGATTTTTTTTTGTAAAAGGCATAAGTTACATCTTTTCCATTGTGAAATTTGTATTTAGCGACAATTTTCCATATAATAACCTGATTCCTGTTATTATTTTCCAATTTCCAATAATATATGGGGAAAGCAATCAGTCTACCGCAGAAAGTAATGGCAAACTACTGCGGGAAAATCAGTCAGTCATGTCTCTTTCGAGGCACGATCGCTTAAGAGTGTATCACGTACGGCACTTAACTGACTGACTGATTCGAAACTAGTGTTGAGTTTACTTTTGCTACAGCATCAATGTATTTAATTTTGGAATTCCCAAAAATGTTCTAATAACTAGAGTTGGTACTTAAACAAATTGGATAGTTTTATGGAGGTTGATGATGATTTTATGAGAGTGATATTCCCTATCCATGTATTTATAATTACGTGAGTCCCTAGTGTACAGTTTGTACAGATCATTGCTCAGATCAAAGGTAACATCTAAGAAGTTTACGACTTTAGCATTAGTGATGGTGGTTATATCAAGATCGCGGTCTTTGAAAATTTTGATTTGATCTTTTCTAAGTCTGTCTGTTTTGGTGGACTAGTTTTACGGAGGATTATTAATGTGCTTTGTGGTGCATTGGATATCGGCTCGGAACGAGAAATCGGCGAGCCCAGTTCGTATTCCAGCTGAATTCATTGCATTCCCTTACGCACAAATACCCTTGGGAAAGGTATTAATCCGTTTATTCCTTCCAGTTATGGGTTAAATATCAGGACAGATTGAGTTCTATAGCCTTGATCGGCAACCAGTCTACCACAGAAAGCAATGGCAACCTACTGCGGGATAATCTTCTGTCCAGTCAGTGATGTCTCTTTTGAGACATGATCGCCCAAGCGTGTATCACGTATGGCACTCAACTGACTGATTAATCCGTCGTCTCGGTGAAGTCCAGCTTTACATAAATCGATGTGCCTATGATTCCAGAGCAAATATCCGACCAAATTACTGTCCTCCCAGTGACGTAGAACAATATATATATATATATATATATATATATATATATATTGGATGAAGAAATAGGGTTGTTCCAACGAGAGAAATTAGTATAGAATGAGAAGACGTGAACCTTTTCTTTAAAGGGTATATTTATTGTTTTTGTACTTATACATGTTATGTAACATTAATTGTCTATAATGGTATTTGTAACGCTACACGTGTTTCGAGTCAAAAATTGACTCTCTTCAGGCGAATAAATTTGTGGTTTTTACGTTTGAGTTTCTTTGAATTTCTGCTCATGAGCTTGTTGTTTTATAAAGTTAATAGGAAGAATAGGAAAATAAATAAAATCAGTAAAACGAAATAAAGGAAGATAAAATTAGATGAAATAAAATAAATCAATAATAACATATATCAAATGCTGGCACGTTGAATGGTCTGTTTTTTTTCCACATCAGCATGTGTCTAAATGGAGAAACAGATAAATAAATAAACAGATGAAAGAATCAAGTGTTTATCCCAATTTGAAGTGGTTTTGGTCTGGGGAGACCTTTTTAGTATGTAAAAGTTATCCTTTTGTCGCCGTGATTTATCTTTTTATCGGTAATTTGTTTTTTATTGCTTTGACGGTGTTTTGAATTTGGAGTGTGTGTGTGGGGGGCGTTTTTTATTTATTTTGTATGTTTTGGATTTGTTTTTATGGGTTCGTGTTATTCTTTGGAGTTATCTTTTGAGTTTGGTGTGTGTGTGTACATGTATGTGGGTTGTGTATGTGTGTGCGTGTGTATGCATGCGTGTTTCTGTATGTTTTTCGGTGTGTGTTTTTCATGTTGTTTTGTTGAGCGAAGGTTTGTATATTTCTATGAATCATTCTTCCTGCATTAATAAGATTTCATAATCTGTGTTTTGATAAAGTGGTGCGACAGTAAATATGCCATCACTACATTCATGTAGATGTTGAGAAACATATAATTTCCTGTTACGTAATAATTTTATATTGCTCTTATGAAGCGAAATCCTATTGTTTAAGCATTGTGTCGCTCCTATGTATATCTTTGTGCATTTATCGCATTTTAGAACGTAAACTCCATTTTTCGACTTGCAGTTCAGATCCGATTTTATTTCGAATGTAGTTGTGTTTTCGAACTGGAAATATATATATATATATATATATATATATATATATATATATATATATATATATTGTTACGTGTTAAGTGTAACAAAAGAAAAAATGTATGACTAAAACTCAGAGATAAATAACAGACAAATATTTAATTTACAAAAGACACCACATAAAATATTTACAAATAGACAATTTTTGTTTCATTCAAAACAAGAAACAGAGTTTACTACTTCGAGTGTTACGAGGAGAGAATGGGAAATTAAGGTGTCAAATATCCTTACCCAGTTAAATTAGCGAAGAATTTAAGTGCTATACCTATTGGATATCCTTAAATGAGTATATAAAGAATAATGAAAGCGTCAAAAATATGTATTTACCCATATATTTCCCTGAGGTCTCTTTCAGGTTTTAGTTAGTTGGACTTTTCTATGAGATTCTTTCGGTTGGATATAAATCCTTGAATCAAAAGTGGAGTTGACAATGTCAGCAAATCCTTTTAACAACTCTTTCAAATTTTAGTCAGTAGGACTTTTCTACGAGATTCTTTCGGCTGGCTATAAGTCCTTGACTCAGAACCGCAGACAGACCTGTTTCACTGTATCACAGCTCATATATATATATATATATATATATATATGTCTATAACAGACATATATATATATATATATATATATATATATCTATAACAGACATGATAAACATATATATATATATATCTATAACAGACATGATAAACATTAAAAAAAGAATTCCAAAATAACTTCCGTATATATATATATATATATATATATACGGAAGTTATTTTGGAATTCTTTTTTTAATGTTTATCATGTCTGTTATACGGTATTGCTAACGATTTAACTGCTTCCCTATTTTGAAAAAATGTCATCCTTTTTACCATTAACAAACTTCTATCAGTGTTTTATTCAGGGTGCCGACAGTCTACTCTGTTTAAAAAGAGGAGATCTTTATTTATGTAATTTTAGTATCTACTGCGTGCCGATAAGCGCTTCGGACAGCCAGCAAAATGAATGGCTTCCTTTTTCGTTTTCACTGTTTCCCTGTTTTCACTCTTCCTATCAATTTATCTCTCTCTCTCTCTCTCTCTCTCTCTCTCTCTCTATATATATATATATATATAATGTCAAATTAACTTAGAGATTAAACATTAATAGAATTAAGAATTTTCTATATTCTGGATATTGATATTAGAGAATAAACAAAATCCATGAACAGTGAAGACATCATTATTAGTGACCTTCACTTTATTATGTCTTCACTTCGTCGGCAGAAATGAAACAGCACAGCTCATTTAAATAAAAACCACTCCAATTTAATTATAATTAGGAAGATCAGCCGATTACACTACCATAGTTCCAACCTCTCGGTATTGTCAGGCATTATATATTAACTGATTATAACTCAAGCTAGAAAGCCTTAGAAATTGTACCAAACTAGTCTACTACGTTTGGAAATTAAAAGAAAAAATGGCTTATGTAACTTGTACTATATTAAGAAAGACTGCTAAATGAAAAGTTTGAAATAATGTGTAACGAAAGACATGACTTACCTCGGAATTCAAAACGAGCGCGAACGTATCTTGCCTGCACGATAATAACAAAAAAGAAAGATGGCCGATATTGAAGAAACAATGAGACGATATTTGCACACATGCAAATTTTGTCCGTCTTGGAATGGCATAAAAAGCGGATGCCAGCGCTGCTGTGGAAAAGGAGGATTTTTCGGCGGATTGCGTGTGTTGAAGTTGCGGACTTGCAAAAAAGGAAACAGGAGCCGCTTAGGTAGTGTCTGTTTCCCAATTGCCCTGTATAACAGCCGAGAAAGGCAAACCTAAAGTCCATTTTCTTGATGCGACCAAAGAAAGAAAGAAAGAAAAACAGCTGGTCTACCGGCAAGCGTTGTACTGCACTTTTTGACCGCCTCTCATCATCATTCATTTTTTTTTTACTACACAATGTCCGGATTTATAAACATTAGAGAATACATTTTGTACTCGTACAAACCCAGATAAAAGTATGTATAATTTTATTTATCTGGTCTTGACTAACTTCTCCCTTATTGAAATTTCCTGTTATGCGTTCAAAAAAGCGTTGGATAATTAGTTTTTATTTATCCTGTTTGCACACTGAATCGGGTTGTGACAAAATGTTTTTTTTTTTATGTGGGGAACTTGAGCGCGGTAACTGGGTTCGTCTGAGCATCTCTCATGTCTACGCTTGTCTTAACCAAACTCACCGACTCACCAAAAGTGCGTTGGATAATTAGATTTATTACCTCTGCTCTTTCACTGGAGCGAGTTGTGACACAAAATCGGTTTTTTATGTGGGGAGCCCGTGCGCACACGCTAGGACCACTGGTCAAAGATTACCCAGACCCGCTTACGCAGTAACTGGGTACAAAGATTGTCTTAGTATGCCTAAGCTTCTCTTAACTAATCCCACAGTCTCACCAAAATCCAGGTTAGTGAGTTGGGTAATCGGTTAATATATGTCTGGCTATAACGAAAGGTTGGAACCAAGGTAGCGTAATCGGCTGATCTTACTAATTAGAATATTTAACAGTTCTACATATTATATTTCAATTTGTTCTTTAAATGTGTACTGAGCACTTATCATGCAACTGTTCATTGATCTAATTTGGTTCTGACCAATAACTGGTTAATATATATATATATATATATATATATATATATATATATATATATATATATTCCATTAGCATGGAACAGGCTTGCCTCCCAGAGAGTAAAACACTATGCCTGCTTGGTCTGACGCTCTCGGCGGACCTCCAGTGGAATGACTACGTCGAATCCATTGCTAAATCCGCTGCTATGAAAGTCGGCTCTCTGTGCAGGGCCCGGAAGTTCTTTCCTCTGAATCTATCCTGCACATATATAAATCTACCGTCCGCCCGTGTATTGAATAGTGCTGCCACATATGGTCGGGTGCCCCTGCTATTCTCCGCGGGGTTCTTGACAAAATACAGCGGAGAATCTGTAATGTGATCGATACTGACTTGGCTGACTGCCTGCAGTCACTCTCTCACCGGCGTGACGTGGCTTCCCTATGCCACTTCTATAAGTACTTTCACGGCTTCTGCTCTGATGAACTTAGATCACTGGTTCCCCCTAGGTACGAATTTGCACGGGATACTAGATTGGCAGCTAGGTCCCACACTTTTACAATGAAACCGATGAAATGTAACCGCAATTTCTACTCCAACGGCTTCTTTTCTCGCACTTCCTGACTGTGGAATTCCCTTCCGCATGCTTGCTTCCCCGACGGCTACAACCTCCAGGAGTTTAAATGTAAGGTCAATAGACACCTCCTAACACACTAACTCGCACCCATTCACTCAAACACTCTTCCTATGTACCTCCTTACACGTCTATCATCCTCCTTCTGACATTTCCTATACCCAATCGGTGTATGTAAACCCCTGCGCTATAGTGTCAGTAGAATGCCTTGGTTGGGGTGATATGATTAAATATATATATATATATATATATATATATATATATATATATATATATATCCAAATGTAAAAAAGAATAAAATTGCAACGTTCGAAATATCAAACGGGGCTCAATATAAAAATATACCAATAAATATTTATTATTCAACTTTCACATTTAAACATGTAAATAACTACTACAAAATTGTACATTTCGTTTCTCCTTTAAAGAAACAATGTCTGATGTACTAGTTAAAATTGATGTTATAAAAATCTTTTATTATTAAAAATTTAGTTTATGAAGCATCACTTCCCTTTCCGTTTCTGGAAAATATGCCAGACAAGGTAAAATTTTTAATAAAGAAAGAAGAAACAAGGAAAGAAAATAAGAAAAGAAGAAAAGGAAAAGAACACGAAAAAAAAAAGAAACTAAAAAAAAGAAAGCACAATAAATTATCCCTACTATAGAGAAAATAGAAAGAAAAAGTAAGAAAAAGAGAGAAATAAAGAAAAAAATTACAACGACACCAAGGAGAGGGAAAGTAAAGAAAAACACATTCGAACGGTCTAACGTAAAAGTTCAGCATATATATATATATATATATATATATATATATATATATATATATATATATATATATATTACTTGAAAAATTTTATAATTAGTGAATATTTAAGTATTCCTAACGAGTCCAGTGTCGAATTGGTGGAGCATCTACGGGCAAAGCATTCAGCCTTGTTCGCTGGGTAGGTGAGAACTTCAAATTCATTGATTAGTTGGGGTATTGAAGTCTTGCTCTTGTTGAGCACGCTTTTGCAGAGTCGCCAGTAATCTTTGGAGCCAAACTTAGAGGATGCTATGTGTTGCCTCATTCTGGTAGCAAACGCGCCTCTTAGCTTCGTTCAGTACATTTTACACTTGTTCTGTGCTGAGGCGAAAAGGCGCCTGTTTTGGTTCGACGAGCAACATCGATAGAGCCGGTAGAAATGGTTCCGGTGGGCAATGGCGGTCGAGCAAGCGGGTGAGAACCAGGGGGACGAATTTGATTTTAGTTGGAATTTCCTGGCCGGGATAAAAGCATCGATGCCAGCCTTAACCCAAGAGCAGATCTCGGAGGCACAGTCTTCGACAGGAAGATCGAAGACGTTGTTCCAGGGGACGTCACGGAGGAAGTCTCGGAAAGAGTCCCAGTCTGCTCTCTGGTAGCAGTATGATATTCTGCTGGTCTGGTTTTCTTGGGTAGAGTTAGCGCAGATTGAGATGTTGACGGAGACTACGGCGTGGTCAGATTTTCCGAGGGGGCAGAGTTGCCTGGTAGTGCAGGAGTCTGGAATGGAAGTAAAGCAAAGGTCGAGTAAAGTGTCCCTTCCGTTAGGGTTATTAGAGAAACGCGTGGGGAAGTCCACCACTTGTGTTAGAGCTTGGGTTATTGAAAAATACATGGTGCGGATCCCAGCAAGGTCAGTGGCTGAGTTTTCAAGCCACTTGATGTGGTGGGCGTTAAAATCGCCAAACACAAATATATGGACAGATGGGTCAGAAGAAATGGCCCTGTCGATATTAGTAGAGATGCTATCAAGTACCGTACATTCAGAGGAGGAGAGGGAGCGGTAGAGGAAGAAGAGATAGTTAGCCGAGCTTAGAAGTGTGAGACGGAAGCACATGAAGGAATGATCCAGGGATTCAAGAGATGTGACCCTGGCTAGGGTGTGTTGTTCACTGACATATACACCAAGCCCATGCATATGAACATTGGAGTCCTTCCTGAAGAGGGGAAGGTAACCAGGAACGAACAGCTCCGAAGAGGGGATAGAAGGGTCAAGGTTAGTCTCACATATAGCTAGGATATCGGGTGAGTTAGTTAGAAGGAATGATTCTACACTATTAAAGTTACTGCGAATACCTCGTATGTTTGTGAAGGAAACGCAGATACGTTTGGGCGATTTATGACTAGCTGGTTTAGTCTTGCTGTTTTGTTTGTTTAATTTCATGGTGGTTTTAGTTGTGGATAGACTCCAAAACGGCTACACCGATTTTCTTAAAAATTTACACAGTTGTACTATAGGCGTCTGCGAGTGTTCTTAGCTAGGTTTTGTGTCGAGTTAAACCAAATAAATATCGAAAATCGATAATCGAAAAAATCGGGTTATAGAAGGAGTGGTCCGATTTTCATCAAATTTGATACACTCATAGACAAAGACATAAGAAACGATATTCAGAAATTTCAAGGTTACATTTCTTACAGTAGTGCAGAAAATCGATAATATATACATATATATATATATATATAAGGCAAGATATTTATGTGTGTGTCTGTGTATCTGCCTGTATGCCTGCATTTTTTTCAGCCTTTTTATTTTAGTTTTTCCTTAGGGTTTGGCTCTAAGTAGGTATAATTGTACTTCGTAGTCTCAGCTATGATACCATTTACTCAGAGGACTTATTTAGCCTTCAAAATTCAATTTACGAAACTTATTTGATATCGATACCAGGAAATCGAAATTTGACTTACATCCATTCATTTTTCTTTCAGTCTACGGTTTCGCTTTAACTGGAAACAACTGTTGCTTTTAAGTCTTTCGTGTCAACGTCCAAAGAGTCTGAGCTCCAGGACCATGGATCATCTCTATTATAATAAAGACCGTTATATATATATATATATATATATATATATATATATATATATTGTGTGTGTATTTCACGGCGCTTGACACTACACTTGAAAGATAATTCTAACATTTTTAGTCATTTAAAACAACATGTCTGGGCGCATACACAATTCCGGAAAACCTTAGTTTAAACCACGACTTCACTTAAACATGAAAACAATAAGCAAAAACTTAAAACCCTTGAAGCTATATACATAAAACTGATGAAACCTACCCTGAACAAAATAAACTATGAAATCTCCAAAAATATTCTTAAATGCCTATAATTGATAGCAGAAGCCATTAGTTTATTCCAGTGGCTTCCCATATTAATACTTCTCGTTTTTACTTTCGCGTGGTCATGTGTGACATCATGAGATGTGGTGCGATTTTCACTTCCAGCGTCTCGTATGTAGGAGTTTGTCGTTGCTTGGAAATCTTCCAAGCAACGACAAACTTCTTTATTGTGTGTCCGTAAATTATATTGTAATGTAATTGGCATCTTTAATAATGGCTTAAGTAAGCCGAAATCTTAGATAGAATTTTAATATATGTATCAATATTGTGATTTTTTCTTCTTTTAATGATAATGCGGTTAAGCTTATCAGATGATATGAAAACAGTTTACATAAAATAGACAAAACATTTTGTATATTCATTATTTAATGAAACATGCGTCAATATATATATATATATATATATGTGTGCGTGTGTGTGTGTGTGTTTGTGTGTGTGTGTGTGTGTGTGTGTATAATCATCTGCAGCCAACCTGTTTCGGTGTATCCCAGCTCTTCAATGCAGCTAGATTATCCGTTTTAGCTTCAAGCCCGGATCGAAATCTGACTAATTTGTCATTAGAGGAACGCCTTACTACTGAGCCGTCTGCGTAACGGGAGAGGCAGGATGTAAACAAATAACTGAGAGCGTTCAGTTTGATAACCGAACCAAACTGCGTTCAATTTAGTAACCAAATAACGTAGCGTAAAGATATAATTACTCACCGTTTACATGAAATCTACCCCTCTCTATAGTGTTCTATCGATTAGCGAGAGCGTGAACAATCATTTTAAAAAGAGCCTGTTTCACTGTATCACAATGCTCTCTCTCTCTCTCTCTCTCTCTCTCTCTCTCTCTCTCTCTCTTCTGGGCATGACAGTGAACTGCATCCGGCTGCAAGGACTCTGACTGGGAGATTATGAGAGCATGGAACCACCTTTTAATTGCTGTTGTTCCCAGGTTCACCATTAGCACATGTTAGTGTCCCATCTATGGTCAAATAGTTAACTCTCAAACTGGGGTCAAAATACTTTGAAAGTATAAAAATTACACTTTTATAGAAATATATACATATAAATAATCTTTTATTAAAAAAAATATACATTTTTGAAGGAAAAATATTACCAACAATACATTTTTGAAGAAATAATTATGACCATAATACATTTTTGAAGGAAAAGATTATACTCAGTAAAACCTTTTTGAATACAAAACTAGAAGACATTTTCAGTTTTCTAAAATAAAAAAGAATTTTAAAAAAATCATTTAAAATCTGACTAAATCAATCTTCTCACTATAACCGAACTTTAAAAATACTTTAAAACCCCACCTGTTTAACATTAAATAACCCACAGAGGTTGATTTGCCGTTAAACAAAACTCAAACATCTTACTCTACGATTTTCTCCTGTTAAAGTTACTTTCATGTGTCCTCTTTTTATCACTGATCACGTTACCATGCATAAAACTTTTCTTTTCTATCGTTGAAGCAGCTGTTCACACGTGACAAAACGCAATTCGACGTTTCTCGGTTTCAACTCATACGGCCCCCAGTGTCCTTGCTTTTAAATCATTCCTAGTGCTTTTAAACTTTTCAAAATTGTTGTGTGATCAATGATTCTCTCGAGTTCAGCTCCCACCTAAAACAAGTCATGACGAAGTAATACCTTCAAATCTTTGTCTTCAAACTTTTTCGGTGCTCTATCGTGTTCTTTAACTTAACCATCAAAATCATTATATTTAAAGCATCAATCTCTGCATTTTGCTTCTGACAGAGCATGGTCGCCGTAAGTCGCAACAAGAATTTTCTATCTTTCAGCTGCAGATTCCTTCTGAATAATGTAGTGCAGTAAAATTCCCCGCAAATAAATTTTCTTTGGCTCGAAATCTGACATGTTTAGCGCTATGAAAAACATTGTTGTTTACACTCCGGCGATATGACATACACTGAATTTCAAGCTTGCTTATAAGTACTTCCTTACAGATGCGTTACCATCTGAAACTACATGCACACAGTTCTGGGAACACCATCTCTTGAAAAACAGTGAGAACTTATTCAGGGTTTAATTATATACTGCCTGACGATGGTGTTTTACTACCGAAACTTTAAAGTTATTGATTTGCAGTATGCCATTATTATTTTTATTATTATTATTGTTATTATTATTATTGCCATATATTCATGCTCTACTTTGTATTGAGCATCTTTTAAAAGTAAATATCTGTAGAACTTACTTCCATTAATAACCGTTACTTATATATATATATATATATATATATATATATATATATTATTATAAATAAGGTTTTAGAACATGTACATAATTTCTTCTAAAAAATGATGTACATGTTCTAAAACATAATTTATAATAAATATTCACTGCTCTATACACCATATATCGAACACTGTTTTAAATTAATGTTTTGGACGGAAAATAAAACTCGGATATATATATATATATATATATATATATATAAAATAATCTGCTGCCTAGATACACTATATATATATTGTTAAATATAAGAGACAATGAATGTTTATTATGTATCTCTGAGCGGGCACGTAAATTGATGCACTACATTGGTTTTCTGTACAGGATTTAGTTGTGTGGTTTGTAGGGTTATTAGAGACTATGAAGTCAATTGTTTTAAATTTTTTATGATATATGATGAGCTTAAGTTGATTAATATTATATATTGGTTTAACATTTCTACGTATTATAAACAACCCACACTTAATAAAATCACATTTAAATCAGGTCATAACACATTACATTGCATTTGAATATATGGTTCTGTTAACATTTCGAGCTCTCACGCGGTGTGACGTCATAGAATCGCATTACAAATTTACGAACTGTGTTTGCTATTTGGCAACTCTTATCGTTGCTTAGCAAAGTTTTATGTCAACACAAGATAAAATCATTTTTGATGGTGGATGTTTTTTATGTTAACGTCCCTGCAACCTTTCTGAAATGGCTCATGTGAGCCGAAAGCTTAAAACCAACATAATAATAAAAAAAATATCCAAATGTTGGAGAATTTTTTACTTAATTTTACCTGATATTAAAGCCAAAATACGATTTTTAGAATGACTCATGATTAAACATAAAAGACATTCATTGACTGTTATATTTAACGTAATATGTTTAGAATATATATATATATATATATATATATATATATATATATATATATATATATATCCGTGTGTGTGTGTGTTTGTGTGTTTGTGTGTGTGTGAGTTCATTTTGCAGAGATTTAAAAAGTTGTTCTTTTTGTATATATGAATCCGCCTACTTCTTGTTTTTTTTGGCCGGTATAGTAAAATGTATTTTCCAGACATTTTTGTTGTTCACATTTTAGCCATAACCGCATAGTCATAAGATTTTTATATTTACTTCGCGTTGGTTATGTAGATTTTATCGGGACAGAATTGATCACAATTGATATTTATGTCCGTAAAAGATAAAAAGCTTTGCCTGGATTTAAATTCACCTACAGTTATCACAATTTAGAAAACGAAAGAAAAAATACACGGGTTTTAAAAAGATTACGATCACTCATCTGTCACATTTAGTATTTATGTCTATATCGGGAGATAGGTGAATGTTTCCCTGTTGTGTCCAAGACTGTATGAGCGTTTCGACATATATCATCGTTCTGTAGTTTTATGAGAAATCTAAGCGCTAAGTAAATCATTAATAATCCGTTTGTCTGTCTCTCTGTCAAAAAGTAGTTCTACTTAAATGTCTGTTGAACTTGCAGTGTGGAATGCTTTCATGAAAAAATAAAAGTAAATATAAGAAAATCATATTTTTATTTTTGGTCTTTCTTTGTGTTATTTCGCAATTGAGAGGAAATAAATGGCGCAACTGGAGAAACGCTGAATTCTTTCAGTGATGATCTAATCAAATTAAGCGGATCTTTCGGTAAAACTTTTCGAATCTTGTCCATTACGACATGGAAGATCCATCATTGTAGATGTTCATTGCGGGCAACTTGACCGAGTAAAGAATTTATTATATCGAAAGTGATCTGGTTGGTTAAAGAGAGTTTTGTGTTTGAGTTTTGTTTAACGGCATACCAACTCCTGTGGGTTATTTAATGCCAAAAAGTTAAGGTTTTACGTTAATTTTTTTAAATATTCGATTATAGTGAGAAAGTTGATTTAGTCAGAGTTTGGTGAAAAATGAATTTCGAACTGAAAGACTTGTTTCGAATACTGAGGTACATCATTCACATTCCACGTACGATTCTACTTCTAGATTCGGGATTGGTTCGAAATTCCTAAGACCTGAAAAAGGCCGGAGTGTACAACGGCCAAAACGTCGTAAACATGGCACTTAAGATCAGGCCATCCGTCCGAACAGTGGAAATGATGTAAATACTACCTCATACCAGAAATATAGACAAGGTGATAATGCACAAATTAATTTGAAAAGTGACTTCTTCATTCTCAAAGAAAGAGTCTAGAACATAGTCTGACAAATGGCCGAGAAAGTAGCGTGCTCTCTATCTACAGTGGTCGTTATTCTTGCCCAAAGTTTTGAATGCTAAATTACAATTTTTATATCAAACATAACATATGCTGTGATTTCCTGACACGTGTTCGATTATACTTAAGAATATTAAATACCGATCTTGAATCATTTATGAAAATATCTAGTTACTTTATTATCTTCTTACTTCAAGGAGCACACGTAAATAAAGCTTTGGTTAAAATCTCGCTGGGTCTCTTATATTCGTTAGCTCAAACTTTGGTTTTAGTATCGCTGAAAAGTGGCATCATCAACTTAAATGAATAACTGATTCATGACACAAAGGCAAATAAAACGAGTGACTATTAATATTATGATGTCTTCAATAAGCCATGAAAATTGAATTATAACGATGTACGTCTATGGTGGGAAGGTTTGAATTCATAATACCGAGTTTACTGAGAAGAGAAAATTAAATAAAAACAGAAGGCTCAACCTCTGAAACGTTATGAGTATTGCAATGATGAGAATACCAGAACCAATAATAAGCTATACCCTTGTGCAAATTAGTTGAAACAACTTTTTTATTTCCCTTTACTTCACCATACGGTCAGTTTAAGATCCACTGGAGTGGCAGGGTTTAATCAGTTTTTATTTTTCTCTCAAACTAGTTCATTTTCAGTGGTGTGCAGTAATATGAATCGATATGTTGAATTTTGTTTTGTCTTGAAAAACATTGCGCCATTCTTGATTGCATCAGATTTTTATCAGGCCCAGACACTATTGTCTCGACTGTCGATTAGTTGTCCTACGGCCATTGGCTACGATGGACGTTACTTTAAGTACGTATAGGAAAATTGTAACGCTGCACGAGCACACTAGCAAGCCTTAGAGAGAGATCAACGGATATTGTTGGTGTCAGCCTTTCAACTGTCAGTCGTGTCATCAAGGCGAAGTAACAAATTGGAAAGAGAAAAAACAACGAAAGAGAAAAACAACGCCAAGAGACGACATCAGCACATCCGCATCGAGGCAGCTAGCTAGCCAAAATAGCTACTGTTTTCTCACTTTAACTATAAAACTCAAACTGTAAAGATAAAAACTGATTTTCTGTGACCAATGACGTCACTTAAGTAACTCACTGGCACTTAGTATTTTCGCCAAACTCAGTTCCACCTCGGGTGTTGACCCCCCACTTTGATTTCTATCTGTCAAAATAATATTTCACTCTGCACACGTTGTGTTCTGCACATAGCGACATGTTCAGTGAAAAAAAGTCCTCTTGGCAAAATTCTATCATTTTCACTGGCAATCTTGAATGATTCCTGGCATTATTTCACACCGACCAAGGTATTATACAACAATTACATTCACTTACGTGCTATTAATCTTGGGAAATGTATTTTTTTCCTTTATTATTAGGTGTGCCTATTAGGAGGCATGGATAATAGATTGTGGCTTGGATTAATGAACCGGAGAGCAGAGTTTGAATTCCATCCGATTTCATTACATACACTTACGTGCTAATACTGTTGGGAACTGTATGGATTCGCTTTCCCCCCACTCCATCTATAAGTAAATATGAGGGAAGATTGAACTCTAATGCCTTAGTCAAGCGGAAAGAATACTCTAAATTGAACTCGGTCTGGAGAGGGTTTTTGCTCCGTCAGCTATATATGTGGTGATCTATGACACCCAGATACAGGGATTTGTGATTATGATAATATAAATATATGCATATAAAGATAATGAGAAATTATGTACTTGTAATAATGTTAATAACATCAATAATAACTAATGTTATAGTAATGGAATAATAATTTAACCCTATTTAAAGATGGCTGATATTAATCTTAAGTGATTTTCAACATGAGAAAAAATTTCTCTAAAACTGGAGAATATAATTATTTTTGTCGGGAAAAGTAGCCGATATCTTAACAAGTGGAAAACCCAGGTGCTAAATATAATGAGAACGAAATTATTTTTAAACCAATTTACCAAAGTAATTCTAGTCATAACATATGTCAATGGGTTTGGAAAATGTGTGACCATAGGTTAAAATGTGGCCTTGGCAATTTCCTATGTACTCCATTACCAGGACAGGTGACAAGGGCAGGCAGACAAATCGAAGGAGTACGTCTTCTCCCCTTTTTTGGAGGTCGAAATTGTTAAATATAATTGTTTTCATTTCGAGCTGGTAAGAGTTATACAGTGAGGGAAATATAAACCTTACACCCATCTTTCTCATCCCTGTCGGGGTGCTTGTTTAACAAAATCAGAATGCAAAACGAGATTATTCAGTCGGCACCCGGGTCTTGGAGAGAGATTTGAAATACGATCGGCCTGAAAACTCGACTGCTGCTACACACATTAAAAAGACGGAAAGAGAAATATTGAAAATTCAACCAACTGGAAGTTGAATAAACAATTGTCCCGTAGAAATAATACAACACAAATGTTATCGTGTTACTGAAATACCAACTAACTGATATTTATTATTCGTTACTCATTTTGACTTGCTTGCATTCTTGTAATTATTCGATATATATAAATATATATAAATCTATGCCGTGTCCTTGCGGTCTTAAAACTGGATTTCATCATATACTAAACTTTTGGTTGTTTGAACCAGCCTCTTTAAGTGGTAATAAGCGGTCCAACATAGGCTAATCCAAGATAGAAACTCAACGTGGGCGGAATCGGTCAAAGGAGAGGGAGGTTGATTGGACGCAACCAGGCGTCGTGTTATAATAATATTGAAATTTAAATTCATTTTAAAAATTGTTAATTATTCTTTTTTTAATATATAAAGGAAATGAGACTAGTTGTAATTTTTTTTAAGATCAGAAAAATTTTATACTTATTAAAATGTTACTCATTCTGGTAAATCGAATGTCTCAAGAAAAAAATGTAGCAAATGTCGGCAAGTTTATCTGATATTGTCTTAACGTCTAACAAATACACAAAGATAGTTTAAGGGAATGTAAATCGATTGATGACGTTTCTTTTTATTTATTTTTCTTTTTGTTTCTTCATTTACTTGGGCATCGTTTTTATGTCAGACGACGTTTTCTAAGGAAGAACATGTTTATAAATAAATGGTTGCTTCTGAAAAAAGGAAGGACAGATCTGAGATTAACCGATGTCGCTTTCTTGTAAAAGTCCAACGGAAATTAAGATTCCTTTACATCGTGACATTTATTTTGAATTGTATCCTCCTGGTTTTCTCATCTGGACATTTGTTTTCCTTTTCGACGCAACCAAGGCCAAGAAAATTTTAGAAAAAGATTTATTAAAACGTCCAATGTTTGTACATTCGCTAGTAAACTGATGCAGAAAAAGGTAAAACCAAACTGTAATACCATTGAACAATGTAGAGGTTGTTGGATAAGTTTTTATAGACGTTTATATACAAAACTAGTGTAGCATCCCTTAAAGTAAACATGAAGAATAATTCAGTAATATAAGTCTTGAAGCTGAAAGAAAAGAAAGAAAAAAAGAAAAAAGAAAGAAAGAAAGAAAGAACGAAAAAGGAAAGAAAGAAAGAAAGAAAGAAAGAAAAATAGTATAGCTTAGTATAGCTTTGTCTATATTTCTGAGATGAGGTATCGGAAGTAGGTCGGAATATACAACGGACGAAACGTCATAAACAAAGCGATGAATATGAGGACAACAGTCTGAACAATGTAAATAATACAATATAGCTTTTTATTCATTTTTTATTCAAAACTGTTACTTCACGCCTACTGAAATTTGCATCACCGCTAACAAGCTCCTGATGAAGATACCTTGGCTTTACTTTCCTGGGATGACCAATTGCTAGCGATTAAGTTCACAAAGGGTTCTGTTTCATGATCTTCTTTAACACTCCGTCTCCCTCCTTCAAGACCATGGGCTATCATTTTTAACCCTTATCAACCTTTGTACTTTACCATCGTTTCTACTCATCATTCCGCCATCCATTCAAACAAGATGGTCAGTGAGTGGTGGCACCTGTTAAATCCCAGCTAAGGACAAATAATTCACCCTAAACCTGAGAAAAAAACACGATGAAAGTATAAAAATAGATTTTTATAGTAAATATACCAAAAATTTTAGCAAGCGTTTTCTTTTTCAATTGAACTCTAGCCTTTTTCGGTATTTTTCAAACTTCTTGAAGCGTAGGCGACTCTTTTCAGTGAAATGCCTTAGAATTTATGATATATTGCCACTCCTATGCTGTATTAGTGTCGTAATGTGTCAGCGACAATTCTGGAGTCAGTGATTTTTTTCAAATTCTTCAAAAGCTTATTGACATTTCGCCGACCAATTCCATTTCGTAACCTTAAGTAAATTATTTAGAAGTTTTCGTTATTTGTACATATTTGGCATATAAATATTATAATTTACTAATCCAAGGAGTAATTGTAGGCCCTCTTAATTTGCTGGGGGATACATGTCTATAATGGCACAGGTTCGAGTGGAATCTGACCTACTTTCTTTTATATCAATTATCTAACTTAAAAATTATATTATATATATATGTACATACAAAATTGACATTTCTGTTCCTTGATTTTGAACCCGTAGCCACTGGAATACTTGTTGAATAATTTTTACGTGCTGTATTTTTGTAGCTCTCTTAATAAGGATGTCATCTCTGTATGCGGCAGCAACTGTCAGAGAGTTGGTGATTCTCAGTGTTAATAGCAACCAAAATCACTGTGTAAATAAAACAATCCGAAAGATAATAGAATGGCAATTCTGCGTCGAATATGAAATATAATCAAGAATAAAGAAAAAACTTGAAGCAAATGATATGTGGTTCTACAGAAGGATGCTGAAATGTTTTTAATCATTTCACCCCAAGCAAGGCGGTACCGCCACTGATGTGCAGAGGTCTACATAAGAGAGTTAAAGTTTTAGGCAGGAGGAGAGTAAAAAGAAAGACGAACCAGTTACAGTGGGTGACAGAGAAAAGAGCAAGAGAAGGATGTGAACACAGGAGTGAAGACAGTTGCGAAGGTAGAGAGAAAGGAAAAGAACAAGATACACGGGGTGATGTAGAAAAGACTGAAGTTAAGTGGATAAGAGACGGGAATTGACATTGCATTTAAATTTCTGGAGGTTGTAACCACCAGGATATCAAGTATATGGGAGTGAGTTCCACAAGCAGAAAAGGCGAGAAAAGAAGCTGATGGGGTAGAATTGTTGCCTGCATTTGGTTGATATAACTGTGAATGGGTGGGATCTTGTTGTCAGTCTGATTGCACGAGTAAACTCATGTGGCAGGGGGCACCAGTGACTTAATTCGACAGAAGCCATTAAAATATTTGTAGAAGAAACAGAGACAAGCCACAGCCTGCCGGTGAGAAAGTAGCTGGAGTCGAGCTGCCAGGTCGAGACCAATCTCATTACAGATTCTCGTTTAAAGCCTGTCGAGAATACTGAGACGAACAGCGGGGGCGCCTGACCAGATATGACAACAGTATTCAATGCACGGTTGGATGGTTGATTTGTATATGTGCAAGATGGATTCAGGTGGAAAAAACTTTCTGGCCCAACACAGTGACTCAACTTTCCTAGCAGCATAGATCAAGCATATGAGTAATGATAAGGTTTTGGAAAGGATGGAAATAAAAAGGAAATACTGAGCATCAGGAAGAGACAGCTGAAGTTCTTGTGACATGTGATTAGGAACGAAGGCTTTGAGAATCTAATACTCACATATCAGATACAGGGAAAGAGAGACAGGGAAAAGCAGCGAAAAACATATTTGACGGGCCTTAGCAGGTGGATGGCACTGCGGAGTTTGGGTGGGGTAACAGGAGAAAACGCGCTAAGAGCCACCATGAATAGGGAGATCTGGAAAGCCATGATTGCCTACGTCTTGAAGGGACATAGCACATAGAAGAAGAAAGTTCATGTTAATAATGGAAACAACACAAAAAAAAACGGACGATATTTTTGTTTTCTTTTTCTTTGAACGATTCAACCAAACGACAGAAAAAAATCTTCGTATATCACGCTAAAATTGGGATTAATCCATTAAATTTCACAATGATAAAAATGGATGGTGAACTTTATTGATTTACAGATACTAGTTGAATTCCATTTAAATCTTTTGCATACACTTACGAGCAAAGACCCTTAGGAAATGTATAAATCACTCACTTCTTCCTTCAGCTATAGGTTAGATAGCAGAACAGATTTAGTCCTATAGCCTTGATTGGCAACTAGTCTAACCAATAATAGCAGTTTCTTTTATAAACTTATTAGTAATATCAGGTTTTTCTTTTATGAGCTTTGTTCCTTCTGAACATAGACGATCATGACGCTCTACATAATCCTGTTTCTTTTTGCTTAATAACTTTCGATTTGTTATTTATCCCAATCCCTTTTCTACCATCCAAAGCCAAATTTATTCAATACCGTGCTACAGCAGTGGGGAACAAATACCTTAGAGAGTTAAATGAAAGAAAGATAACTACATGGTTAGCAAAAGTGGCATCGTACATGGAATGAGAATATACCCCTGTAATCGTAATAAAAGGTTCAGTTAGAAATTTCTAGTACCTGAAGAAAGCCGAAGCGTATAACGGCCGAAACGCAGTAAGCATGACAGTAATGACGAGGACAATAGTCCACACAATTTAAATAGTCAATACAACATCATCTCAAAAGTATAGACAAATATAGAATACAAGTAGACAGAATTCATGGTTACCAGCAATTGGATGAGCCCAAAATGCAATTTACAAATCGGGGATGTTATAATGAAACAAGTAAAAAATAATAAATATCTGAGAAGTGTTCTAACAGAAGAGGGAATGTGCCACACTGAGATCTGAAGGTATTTTTGGATGGCTAAAGATGCATTCCAAATGCTAAACAAAATATTAATAAATAGAAAATATTCTTTAAACTAAAAGAAATGAATACTGAACTGGTACGTGATATCAGTCCGCCGGAATAATAGACAATCTCCTCAGAGAGGAAGAAGAGACTTGAAGCAACGAAAATTTGGATCTACGAAAAGATATCATGGATTAGATCATTTAAATTTAAAATACAATATTTACAAAATGTAAATTAGGCATTAATATCTATGATTTATTTGTCACGCTGATGAAAGGGCGGAAGAGTTCCTTACCTACTTCCGGTTACATGTTTTCATTCAAATAATTAAAAACCGAGAATGTGCGTTGTGGTGCAGTGGATGTGCGTTGTGGTGCTCGGAATGAGAAATTGGCGAGCCGAGTTCGAATTCTAGTTGAATTCATTGCATTCATTTACGCGCAAATACACTTGGGAAAGGTATTAATCCGACTATTCCTTCCAGGTATTGGTTAAATAACAGGACAGATTGGGTTCTATAGCCTTGGCTGGCAACCAGTCTACCGTAGAAAGCAATCGCAACCTACTGCGGGATAACTTTCTGCCCAGTTAGTCATATCTCTTTTGAGACAAGATCGCCCAAGCGTGTATCACGTGTGGCACTTAAACTGACTGAAAAACCTGTTTCTGCTGAGAGCCCACTACCCCAAGCTAAAATCGAAACTATCTTCGCTTCCAGTGGAACGACGTGATTTAAGGTAGCTCTCAAGTTCTGGCCGTGAGTTGTACCATATGTCCAGAAGTAAAGTACGCCATGATGCCAATTACAAGATAAAATATAGATTGTTTATGTAATATATAAAGTATGTTATATCGGAAATCTGTATGAGAGTTTAAAAAATGAAAAAATTATTTGACATGTTCTATTGATTAATATAGTGTAGAATGTTTGACAAGTGTTGCAGTGAAAGTAGAATCAGAATGACCAGTTCAAATTCCGATTCTGCTAGGGTCCAAATAGCACATCAAACCGAGTTTTTTTCGGTTTGGTTGGCCAGTAAAGCCTAGTGGAAAAATAACTGAATTTATGCTTTTGGCCGTGCAGCTACCTACACAATACGTATCAAATGTTACTCGCGGTGGGGTGGAGAGTACACCAGCCAAAACATATTTTTCCATAAAATAAAGAATGTTATCAGTCAGTGAGCGTCATACGTGATACTCGCTCGGGCGGTTATGTCTCGAACGAGACATGACTGACTGCGTAGATTTTCCCGCAATAGATTGCCATTTTCTTCATACGGTAGGCCGTTGGCCAACCTAGGCGATAGAACCCAATATGTCATAATATTCAACTCATAGCTAAAGGGAGAAACGATGGATTAAAACCTTTCCCAATGTATTTATGAAGAAGGCAATGAATTCAACTGGAATTCGAACTCGTCTTTCCGAGTTCTCGTTCCAAGCAGTTATCTACTGTACCATAACGCACATCCCAGATAAATAATTATAATACAGAAAACATTCAAGCTTGTAAATAAGACGACATTAAGAATATCATAGATTTCTCCGATTGAAGCATAGCGCTTGAAAAAGGAATAAAGTAAGAATCAAAATAATTCATGAACATATTAATTTTGAACCTTATGAGATAGGTTGGAGACATCTATTAATGAATTCAATAAATTTATCTTTCCATGGAAAACTGTATCCGAAAATTGAAATTTGAAGATAAGATTTTTTTTTTTACTTTTAGTTGCCTATGAATTAATTTTTTTGTGCGTTTTTTTTTATATTGAGCAATTTTCGGAAAGGAAAATTGTCTCCAGACATACTATCATGAGATGACTCAAATAATATGGCATTTTCCGTCAAGTTTTTGCAAGAAAGCTTCAACAAAAACGTGTCTGCTTCTTGACAGTTGGAGATATTTCAGTCAGTCTTTTCTTGTCGCTTGAATTGAGAAGCCTTTATATATATATATATATATATATATATATATATATATATATATATATATATCCTATTTATTGATGTTTTTTTATTAATTTGGCGGCCAATTCTGTGAATATTGTTCAACAGAATATCAATATTTCTTTCTTTTCGCCTTATTTTGATTGTCATTCACTGTAAATTATGATAAGATATTTCCTTGAAGAGTGACATATGCTGACTCTGTTGAGTGCCTAGCATAAAGCGAAAATGTTGCGTTTGTTACTGTCTCTAGTTTCAATTTATCATAAAACTATATCAACGGTGAAATATATTCTTTTATTGTCTGTTCTATTTTTCGAAGGACAATAGTCGTAGTATCATTTCTAAGAGAAAGCTCTAGAGTGGAGAGATAAAATCGAGAAGACGCATACCAAATGACTGACTAAAATCATATCTCCACGTGCTGGCTTGCCTCACCAAAAACTCCGGGTGCGGTGATGTATGCTGGCCCTTCTAATTTTTGCACTGGTCTCTGTGTCTTGTTTAAAAACTTACTAATTCATCAGTGTAAGAATTCTATGCTCACGGTGTTCAAATCGACGTTACTCAGTTCGAGTCATTAGAGTTCCTACAAGTAATTTCCCATTTAGAGACAGCCTACCCATTCTATAACATAAAATAGATTAGAGTTTGAAAGAATTAATTACAGATCATCAGTCAGTTAAGTTCCATACGTGATACACGCTTTGGGTGATTATGTCTTGAAAGAGACATGACTGATTTGGCAGAAGTTTATTCCGCAGTGAGTTGCCATTGCTTTCTACGATAGACTGGTTGACAGCCAAGGCTATAGAACCCAAACTGTCCTATTATTTCACTCATAACTAGATGGAACTAATTTTCAAGGGTATTTGTGCGTAAGAAGGATATAAATAAATCGTAGTAAGATGCATAAAGCTAAAAAATAAAATAAAATTGACAGTCTTCTTGGATTGATGATCATCGGTGCAGGGTACAGCCAACACGATGAGTTCTGGCTATTTTTCTATTAATTATCTTAATGAATCCTCTTACAATCGATCAGCATGGCTGATGCTAACCTCCAGGAGAGAAAATTACTGCGTCTTCATGGTTTCACATTTTTTAATGATATGAACGGGAATGATTATATTGAAAATTTGATAAGTTTGCTGCTTGGTCGTGCTAGGAAAAAATTTTCACCAAAGTGTATCTGTATTTATTAGTAAGTTTATAATTCGTCCGTGCATAGAATATTGCAGCAATATTTAATCTGGTGCATTTGTTTTCTAGCTACAGGTGTAAAGAAGAATATGCAATATTATCAATCATGACCTAGTATCTCAGTTTCAGTTATATCCCACCACTGTAATGTATATTCTATTCACTTTTTTACAAATATTTTTCTGGTTATTGTTCCTGGAATTTTTCCATTTTCGTACCTCGGTGTCAAGGAATTTAAGCGTTTTACTTCATTAGCTGCTTAGTCTTATGACGTTAATTCTCAAATTGCTAGTTTCAGCCGTACGTTTTTCTCCTCTGCTGCAAGCTTGTAGAACTCTACTCCAGCTTTCTGCTTTATTATTAACTAAAATCTCCAAAAGAATTAAATACAACGTCGATCATTATTTTTCATCTCCTCTGTCTCTTCTATAATATATTTTCATGGCTTCTGCTCTGACGAACGCAGGTCACTGGTGTTCTCTTCACAAGAATTTACAAAGTCCCACCCTTTTACAGTTAGATTAACCAAATGTACGCGACAATTCTACTCTAACAGCTTCTTTTCTCGCGCTTCCCGCCTGTAGAACTCCCTTCCATATACCTGCTTTCCTGACGGCTACAACCTCCAGGAATTTAAATTCAAAGTCAATTCCTATCTCTTATCAACTCAACTTCAGTCTTTTCTACATTTTGTACGTGTATCTTGTTCTTTTCCCTTCTCTCTACCTTCGCAACTGTTTTAACTCTTGTGTTCACATCCTTCTCGTTCACCCCCTGTAACTGTTTCGTCTTTTTCTTCACTCTTCTCTTGCCTAAAACTGTAAATCTCTTATGTAGCCCTCTGCACATCAGTGGCACCACCACCTTGCTTGGAGTGAAATGAATAAAAAAATATTATTGTATTGTCCTTTCTGTTAATTTTACTCTCAGTCTTAGTATTTCACTCTCAAGTCGTTTTTTAACTTTAATATACAAAATGAATACATTTCTGACTCTTTCACCTGAATCCCGGTGTTGGCTTGGATATAAGTGGGGATATGTTCGTTAAAGTCCTAAGAAACAACAGGAAAAGGATGTAGAGCAAAATCAAGATTTGTAACAGGTCTTTGTTTATCCTTAGTATTCGAAACCGTGAACATGGAAGTAATGCATTTAATTATCGGAAAATAACCCTCTCTGGATCATTTTGAACCAAACATTAGGTTTTTTATCAGAGTAACGAAGTTTAGATAAATGTCGTGGGTCATTTAACCGGTTATTTGAAAGATAAGAACAGTGTTCAACGGAAGAATCTTCTGAGTTCTGTGTTGTACTTAATCGATTTCTCAAAAATATCGATTGATATTATGCATAGTTATGCGGTTAATTTGGAAATTAAATATCACACCACAAGTAAACTTTTCAATCTTAACCGTCTTTAATCAAAGATAAAATCATGTGCTCTGACAGCTGTGATCTGGGTGCATATGTTCATTAGGATAGACAGTTTTTGAGGAAATAAACTTTTGTCACTTGTAAAGGCTTTCGTCTCTCATTACTTAAACGAAAGCTGTTAATATGTTACGACCATTTCCATAGACACTCTATACGCAGTCTAATATAAAATAAGCAATTGGAAGCGGTTGAAATATTTCGTATTTTAAACGTCCAGGTCATATATTAATTGATTCAAAGATTTTGGCACTTACAATATATTTCCGAGTAAATTTATTTAATTTTTATTAAAAAGTATGTTTTTTAGGTCAAAATTTTGATAGCAAATTATATTCTGATTGTTATTTTCAACATGGTTTGGCGATAATTGCATAAAAAATGGAAAATGTGAGAGATACGAGTAGTAAATTCTTGATAACAACGAAGATCCACAACAGTAAATAAGGGACTTTTTTATAGAAATAATATTTTCCACTAATGTTTCAGTGGCACGCAAAGACACCGTCGCTTAATATACTACAAACCTATTTCATTTTTAAGTAAGGCGATAATGCCATTAAGAAAGCAGGTTATCAGTGAGTGTGAAAGCAACTAGAAAAATATTATAATGGAGAAAGGACAATAAAAAGAATATATGTCTTCAATGACACATAAGCCAGTAGATTAAAATTTTGGTTGAATCCAGTGACTTTACCCAAAGACTTGTGAGTTCAATACTTGCCTACAGCACTTGTGAAAAAAAAAACTTATATAGGTGATTTGTCTATATTTCTGAGATGAGGTGGTATTTACATTATTCAGGTTATTGTTCTCATCTTTTTTGCCATTTGTACAATGTTTCGGTCGTTGCATACCCCGGCCTTCTTCCGGCCTTCTTCGAACTGAACCCTTTATTACAATCACTTGGGTATATCATTCTCTTTCCTTGCGTAAAACCTGGGTGAACAAGTAACTTGCAGGGTTAGAGGGAAAATAACTCATAACTTTCAATCGACGTTTTGCGCAATGAATATGGATGGTATGGGTGTCTGGTTATAACGGTCTAAACAATGAAAAAACTGAAGTAAGTTCCATATCTCGGAAGGGCGAGAGAAGAAACTATTTGCATAACATCTCTCTACCAATTTTATCAGTGAAAATATAAGACTTCGCTGGCAACGATAACTGCCATACGTGATACACGCTTAGGCTATACTGTCTCGAAATAGACGTGACTGACTGGGTAGTTCTATACTCATTACTTTCTCCTACCACAGAAAGGAGAAAATAATGACTATAGAACCCAATATTTTCAATTACCTTGGAAATTATTTCGAACTTTTGTTCTCATCTTGGTTAATATAGGTGTTATAATAGACAAGACGTTTCGACCAAATACTCATCATCAGGTGCCCGTAAATTGGCTGATATAGATTATCTCGTTGATTATTTGAAAAATATCTTGTGAAATGTTGGAATTTGATTTGTCATTAGCAAGTTCAAGGATCGAACTAATGACCACTATCATACTAACACATATATAGCCAACTACTATATCCACTACGCCACCGTGTGTTTTTGGAGCCTTTTTATATTCAGTGTCAGATGGATTATGACAACTGGATTATGTTAGTGGGCTCGTGCTACTTGTCATAAATCGTATTTAACCAATCTATGAACATCTGATGATGACCAGAGGGTACTTTGTCGAAACGTTGTCTATCATAACTGTGTCTGTTATAACACCTATATCAACCAAGATGAGAACAAAAGTTCGAAATAATTTCCAAAATTACAGAACCCAATCTGTCTTACTATTTAACTCGTAGTTAGACAGAGAAGTGACGGATTAATACTTTTCCAAAGGGTATTTGCGCTTAAGTAAATGCAACGAAGGCAATTAGAATTCGATGTAGACAATATAGTATTGCGCTTCCATTTGGGAAGTGGAGAAATATAAGAGGAATGTTCAGAAGAATAATTGCCATGGCAATATTTAAAGAAAGGCTCTGTAAACCCTCGATCAGCTGATTATTATTACTGAGTACTGAATTCCAGCCTAGCAGTGTCCTATAGGTTTGTATATATATATATATTCCTTATAATTGAAAAAACAAAAACGTGAAAAACAAAGCTAAGTTTAATAAATAGCAGTGAGTCTTAAGTGGTAGCAACGATAAGCTCAGCTATATAAATTAATAACAAGTGGAGTACCTCGTTTCCAAATAAGCCAGTCTTAAACGTTTGTTTTCATCTCAGTGAGTCAGTTAAAAGCCATACGTAATACACACTTCGGTGATCATGTATCTTTCGGGACATGACTGACTAGGCAGATTTTTCCTGAAGGAGGTTGCCATTGCTTTTGGCGGTAGACTGGTTGCCAACTAAAGCTATAGAACCCAAGCTGTTCCGTTTTTTAATCCATAGCTGGAGGGAGAAGCAACGGATTAATTGCCTTCTCAAGTGTATTTGGGCGGAAGTAAATGCAATGACCTCATCTTGAATTAGAACTTGGCACCCCGATTTCTCGTTTCAAACGATATCCGCTGCGCCACAACGCACATGTCTTCATCTACTTTGGTAAAAACAGAATATCTGATTAGCCATAAGCAATGATAAATGAGTTATGTTAATCTAAAAATATACAATTGCAGCTGGACAAATTATCTTCATTAACATTTCAGACTGAATAGAAACTATAGTAGAAAATATTTTGCATTGTATTTGGCAGTATTCAAAAAGAATCTCTCATTACAAATTGCTGCAGGCTCAACAAAGTGCCACTGTGGAAATTTCCGAAAATTATATTATCTACTCAAAAGATTTCAGCAAAAACTGTCACTTCCATTGTCAAGATTAACATAACTGACCCGAAGGTAAGAATGTAGGCATACGTTTGAAAACGATTATGCATACAAGCAATATTATTAAGTATATATTTTTCTAAGTTGTGTTTATACACTTGAACTTAGTTTGACACAACCGTCCAGTGATAATCTAATTGAATAAAAATCACTTTCCACTTAACTTTATAGCAGACGTTTAATGCTTTTACATATCTTATATATTTAGCGTAGTCTGTCAAAAAAGTTAACAGAAATTGACCGCCCAATTCGGATAGTATTATTTCCAATTTCTTGCGAGTAGAGATTATTAAACATTACTCTCGGAGAGTTGCTCTATCTTTTACTCGTTCTGTCTCATTCACTTTCACTCAATCGCTCCCCCTAACACACACACACACACACACGTACGCACGCACGCACACACAGACACACACATATATACAACTCGCTAGTCGATAGAGCACTATAGAGAGAGGTAGATTTAATAAAAAACAGTAATTACTTTCGGCCTTACGCTACGTTCTTTGGTTAATGAACTGAACGCAGTTCGGTTCGGCTATCAAATTTAACGCTCTCAGTTACGGGTGTTTATTTACATCCTGTGAATAACCTGCTATAAAAGCTGCCTTTCTCTGCCGATATTCTCGATATCGCAGTGAAAAGATATTTGTTTGATGAGGAATCAGTCTGATTTCGATCCTGGGTTGAAGCAAAGTCAATCTACCTGCACTGAAGAACTGTGATACAGCGAAACAGGTTTCTCTGCAGGTGATTATATATATATATATATATATATATATATATATATATATATATATAATTATTACCAGTTATTGGTCAGAATTAAATTAGACTAGTACACAGGTTAGACTAGTACACAGTTGCATTAAAAGTGATCAATACTTATATCAGGTAGAGCTTTTAAATATTTTAATTCAGAATTTAGTCGATTAAGCAAACTTAGTTTCAATCTTTCAATATCTTCAGGCGTTTTATATAAATACTAGCATCATAGCCCGATGTTGCCCGTGCAGCTCAGAACATTTTAGTAGGAGAAGATGCCACTTTTTATTTTACATATTTTGTTTTTGTTTGAAAAAACACTCTTTTTAAAAAAATATATTTCTTTTGTTTCAAAATTATGGGGAAAAATATTCACATTTTTTGTTGACTAAATGAATTTTTAAAACGTCGGAATAGAAATTAAGTATAAAGGCTTTTTTTTTCATTAAAAATATTTTAGTCGCGTTTAACACGTGTAATTTGATTTCTGTGACGTAATTCAGCAACCATCTAAGATCATAGATGTTTTACGGAGCAAATGTAAACAATCGTGTCCATTGGCTAAGAAGTGCGAAAGGGAAAATTGCTGAACTTAAAAGTTATGTGTTGACCTGGCTTTCTTGTAGATAGGTGTCCCTAGAAAATTTGAATGGCGTAGCTTAAAAAAAATGTAAGCGTGCATAGGGAACAGTCACACACAGACTAACAGGTTGCCTTTTATATATATAGATAATGCAATATATATAGTTGATATAAACGCCTGAAGAATTCTGAATGAAAATTTTGTTTCGCACTTCTTGTGTCTTATCAAGTAATATATATATATATATATATATATATATATATATATATATATATATATATATTAAACCGCTTACGAATCGAAATGAATACAACATTGGAACCAGTAATACGGAATGCAAGAGAAAATCATTAGCTTCAAAGATTGCAGTATGAGCTCTGGGATATTTGTTTTATAAGTCCAAAAAATTTATACACTGATGTCCTCAAGTACACATAGGCCAGGAATATAGGCGCTGGTTAGTTAAAGTGACTTGACCCAAAGAGTTGTGAGTGCAATACCTAAGAGTAGTGAATAAATAACTTAGAGATGAGAATTAAAGGGAGATCGCCACATGGAATCCGTAAGTGTGCATCGCACATGAAATGAGAATCATATACCTGTGATCGAAATAAAAATTCTTAGCACCTGAAGAGAACAACGACCAAAACATCGTAAACATCGCAATAAATATGAGAAAAACATCCTGAAAAATGTAAATAATGTAAAAATAATCCCTTTCCAAATAGTTAGAAATTAACAATAGAGCTATATCAAATTGGCTCCATAATTTACGAACATTCTACTTTTTTTAAAATTCTCAAACTCTCCATTATCACTTATTCTTTATTGCAGTCCACACGCATTGAACATCAAGCATTCTACTTACAGAATCTGAATCGTTTTAAATTGATTCCTGGTACAACCTGTTTTTTTTTCTACGATAGGCTCCAATGTAGATTTTTCCGGAGCACTACAATCATAACTCTTCATTTCAAAGATTAATAGTTATCTATCCTCCTTATCCTGATAATCTTCATTTCATCTTGAATTTATATTCAATCAGTTAAATGCCATACGTGTTACACACTTGGGCGATTATGTCTCTCTCGAGACATGACTGACTGGGCAGAAGATTATCCCTCAGTAGGTTGCCATTAATTTCTGCGTTAGACTAGTTGCCAACCAAGGCTATAGAACTCAATCTGTTCTGCTATTTAACCCATAACTGGAGGGAAGAGACGGATTAATACCTTTCCCAAGGGTAATTGCAAGGAATTCAATTGGAATTCAAACACGGCTCCCTGATTTCTCTTTCCGAGCCGATATCCACTACACCACAATGCACATCCTAGAATTCATATTACACACCTTATTCATTATAACACTTTTAAAAGTCACCCGCCATCTTGAGTGACTCTCAAACCTTGCATTTGGTAAATTTAATAAAAAAAAAAATTGAAAGTGTCAATACCAAAATTTAATCTGGGAATTTTTCAATGAATCATATCTTGAATTATTTTTACTTCTGTAAATAATATAAGCCATATTTTCCGCAGAGGGATTCGCTAAACATGATAACTATTTTGGGTTAATTCTATAGCAACACAATACACGTGTTCACTCATTAGCGTCTTACGGTCGATTGGAGAACGTCTGCCTGTATAATGTTTTGTTCTGATTAGTTAAGAAGTCATATCAAAGCTGCGCAACCGGTTCTTGATATATTAAAATATTTTTTGGATATACTATATATGCATGTGTGTGTTTATGTTAACATGAGACAATTCGTAATAGCGTCTACTCATGCGCTGAGCAGCGTGTGTACAAGCGGATATTTGACCACTTAAACGTTTAGAAAAATAGCAAAGAAAACAGAGATTTGTATATGATAGCAAAATGTTGTCATCGCTAACATCACTGGCGTATTTATCCATCTGATAGGATTGCCGCTTTCCCCTAACTCTCTTACCTACAATATATCTTATTCAGTGGCAAATTTTCTTAGCCATCTTTCCTCATAATTTACCCTAGAAAGTTCAGTTATTTCTGATTGTTATCATAAGGTTTTGCTAGTTATAATTTCACCCCAAGCAAGGCTATAGAGACACTAAATGCAAATGTAAGAGCTTACTTAGTTTTGGATAATATGAAGAAAGAAAACGTTTTAAGAGTATAATAAAAGAACAGTAATTAAGAAAACAAAAACTTCACATTTCAATTTAAGATCAACGTTGACTGGAAAGCAAGAAGCCAAAAGAGAGGTTCACACGGAAGAAGTACGATAGAAAACATCTTAGCATTAAACTTACGGTTATATCTCGAGATTTCAATTGTAAAATAGACGCCAACTCACCCAATCAGTCAGCTGAGTATCATACATGATACACGCATATGCGATCATGTCATGAAACACACATGGCTGACTGTACGAAAGATTTTCTCGCAGTAGGTCTCCATTACTTTCTGCGGTAGATTGATTGTCAACCAAGGCTATAGAACCCAATCTGTGCTGCTATTTAACCTATAACTAGAGAGGGAAGAGACTTATTAATATATTTCCCAATTGTATTTGCGCGTAAGGGAATGCAACGAATTCAACTGGAATTTGAACTCGGGTCTCTGATTTATCTTTGTGAGCTGATATCACAACGCCCACCTGGTACTGCTCTTAAATACGTAACATCCAGGCACCCAAGAGAAGCACTCATCAAAACAATTTTCCATCAAAATACAGCGTGTCCACAAAGTTCATGTGCACTTTAAAAATTTATAATTTTTTTTATTTGTGATAGAAATAATCTGTAAAAATCGTTATAAAGTTTAATGTACCTAGATTTAAGTAATGTTATTGAATGATTCTTTACCACAAAATTTGCAACAATTTTTAAATAAGTAAAAAAAATATTTTCTTTTTTTCAGAATCAATTTGATCCATGTCTTCAAATGACATGCGTAAACAATTGTGCATGCAACCAAACCCAGTTCATTAAAAAATTTGAAAGCTAAAATAACTAATGTGATTTCAGGCATTACTGTAAATCAGTCGGCAAATGTTTTCCGCGAACTGCAAAATCGTATTACCCTTTGTATTGCTAATGATGGCGGACATGTGGAAACTTAAATAAAATTTCAATAAAACCTTAAAAATATAGATTTACTTCTTCCGAATTCTTTTTACAAGTTATTTCTATCACAAATAGAAATAAAATTATAAATTTTGGAAAGTGTACACGAACTTTAGGGAAACCCTGTATTTATGAAAAAGACATAGGGAAATGGAAAGAAAGTGACATTTCCCAGAAAACTTCATCATTGCTTACACGTTCAGTCCATGATATTATCTGTGGAATCGCGTCTTTTCTTCATATGCGATAAAATTGCCGAGTATTCACTTTTTGTAGATATATCGGTAGAAGACTTTCGTGACGTAATCTTTAACAGACTAGATTATTAGACCATTGTTTCGCTACAGAGTTTCGATTTTCCTCCAACTGTATCATATTAGCTCTTTATAGAAGAATTCGTTATTATGTGCTTAGCCATTATCTGTAATGTAACGTTTAGCGAGTATATCTTGCAGATCATTATTCTGGCATTAAATTTGATTCTTTCACTTAACATTTACTGTTAAAATGAGTTCGACTTTTTCTGTGGGCATCACACATCTCCATTGATATATTAATATAAACATACCAATTATATTCTGATAAACATCCCGATTTTTGATGACAATGTTTATGGATGCTTTAAGGTAATACCTTTATATCTAAGTTAATCCTATCTATCCGGGACTCATTATCTGTGATTATAGGTTACAGAAGAACCTTAACTCAAATTATGCCGTTCTAACAGCTGAAATGAAATTTCCATGCTTTGGAATATACTTTTTACAGCCAATTGTTTTGAGATTAGACAAGATGACATTCATCACATTCCAAATTTCATGCGTAAGGAAACGTAAACCAACAACTTCGGAAGATCAAGTTCCACAACCATAATACGAATTTTCATCTGTCATCCTGGATCAAAGCTTCTACGCTGGCCATGTTTACTTATGCTGCTGGTGAGTATATATGAACTTTTTTGTTCATCGTTTCACACCGAGCAAGGCATTCCACTGCCACTATTGCGCAGGGGGGTTGCAGAGGGGCGGGGAAGTGATGAGAAAAGATGGTTAGATATAGGAAATGTCAATAGGAGTGTAATAGACGGGGAAGGATACCGAGAATGAGGGTTGGTTAGATGGTGAGAGTGTTGGAGAGAATAGATGCAAGTTAGTGTGTTAGAAGGTGTCTATTGACCTTACATTTAAACTCCTGGAGATTGTAACTGTCGGGGAAGCAGGCATGTGGAAGGAAATTCCACAGGCCGGAAGTACGAGAAAAGAAGCTGTTGGAGTAGAAATTACGGATACCTCTTTTCTGTTTCACTGGAAAAGAGAGGGACCTAGTTGCTAATCTCGTGTAAATTCGTACCTAGGCGGCACCAATGACCTAAGTTCATTGGAGCAGAAGCCGTGAACGTACTTATAGAAGAGGCACAAGGAATCCATGTCACGCCGATGAGATACCTGCTTTATGCTCATTATAGGATCGTTATTATTTCACATTGACTTTCGGTTGCATTCTCGCTCTTATCATGCGAAAATTATCCATATACATTATCTCGCAAAACTTTATATTATACAACGTTTTATAGTGTGTCATTTTTGTTGTGACATCACATATTTATGCACTAATATTAAAATTCTCTTAGCTATTGCAACAATTGTTGCATATTTTCTGATGCTTTGAATTTACTGTTTTATTCTAATTCAGATCGATTTAATCTTATCAGTACTTTATTTTTCAGACGCTCTTTCTATACATAAAATAATTTAGACAAAAATTCAAGTCAGAAATCAATGCATCATCATCATCATCTCTGGCAAAATTTTATATCTCGGAAGACAATTGAATAGACACATGACGTTGCCCTACAAATGTTATATGGTCGGATCTACTAAAGATAAACTAGTTAAAATTGCTATCTGAAAATCCGTGTGGTAGTAAAGAAATGCAGACGGAGCTGTTTATCGCTACTGCCAACAGTATTCACCCCCGTCGGTCAAAGAGACGACGTCTAGTGAGCTGTCTCTGCAGAAGGAAAGTGAATGACTGCCCTGTTGGAATAGAGCCAGTGCAAACCCTGGGACATATGATTGTCATTATTTATTGCATAAATTACACAAGTGGGGTAGAGAACTGTAGAAGTTAGGGAACGCTGCTCATTACTGACCAGCCTTTACCCCGAGAACACGTCATTCCATACCCAATCCAACATTTATAAAAATATAAGATATTTACACGGAGCTCTCACAAAGCAAATAATTTACAAACTTTTTTTCTTTAAAAAAACATGTAAAGATATATATCATCAAATGAGGGTGAGGGCATAAAACCCATAACGTAAATAAAATATATGACATTCAAACTAAAATAAAATATTTTTACAGTTTGAACTCTTATCCTCATCTTTATTTCCATGTTTACGACGTTTCAGTCATTTTACGCTCCGGTCTTCTTCAGGTGCTAGGAATTATGAACCGAACCCTTTACGGTGTTCTGAAGAAAATCATTAGCTTCATAGATTGTAATATGAGCTCTGGTTAAAAACGGTTACTGATATATTAATTTTATAAGTTCAAATATTCTATATATTGATGTCTTCAGAGGCACGTGGTCTAGGCGCTGATTAGTTTCTGTGACTTGACCCAAAGAATTGTGAGTTCAGTAGTTTTAAGAGTTAGGAAAGGTCACTGTATTCTAGCTCTCTCGAAAAAGGGAAGGACAAAATTATATTACAAAAAGGGGAAATCAAAGGCTGATTCAACCAAGATAAAAAGAGGAAGAAAAATATTTAAAACATTGAGAATCATCTCAAGGAGTATTAAAAAAATTATATACAGAAACAAGCCAGTAACAACAATCACTCACATTAATTAGGGGAACAAGAGAGTTAAGCTGAATCAGGGATGGGCTCCTTTTTAGAATCTAGCCTTTAGGTGACTAAAAAAGAAAATCACATCTGACATGGTATCCGCAAACCAATTTCGTCACTTTTACCCGCCTTTCGCTGATATATGTTGAGATCAAACGCTTTCTCTCATTTCTCATCTTCATCCTCAGCCAATGCTCAAAGAATTCAATTAGATCGTGATGAGAATAACGTTCATCTTGCAAAATTCCCTCCATTCGCTTTGCCCTGGGTAAACTTAACCAACAAGGAAACACTATTGACTATTCTGTATGCTAAATAAACACCAAAGTCGCAAGGCAACACAGAAAGACGTTCCAAATAAAGCATGTCTCCCGGATCGCAGCCACATTCACACCAAAAGAAGAGGTCAAGAAGTAAGCAGTCAGATTACCTTGATTTCTCAAGATTTCGCATGCATGCATGTGTTATGTATTCTGAGGAACAACGGAATATAATTGAACTTGAAAAGAATTTATTCCTGTTGAAGGCAAAAAACAACACGCGATGATGTCAGTGGAAGCTGAAATGTAAAAACAAAAATAAACAATGTATTGTGGAAACAACGCTGGTTTTCAAGGTTGCAAATTAAAAACAAAAGAAATAATTTAATTAAATTATTCGTCAGAAACGAATATAATTAACATTATTAATTATTTCGGGTCATAAATCAATCCATATATAAATATGTTTTGGTTTAGAGAAACAATGAAATTTGCGTAATCGTGCCAAAGTTCAATTGGCTAAAGACGACAACTGGTGATTAGGGCTGCCCGGAAATGACGTAATTGGATGAAGCTCGGCAGAGCATTAACTTATACATCAGACTGTGTTTTCATAGGTCGGTATAGACAGAAGAGAGAGCAGACAAGCTCGGGACGCGAAGAGAATTCAAGAAAAGAAAATTCTAGCTGTCGATCCCTCCTTGTGCGTGATTATTCCTCTACACACAATTGTCACTTTACAGAAAATAAACTAAGTGAATATATTTTTACACACGTTATCTGTCATTATATTTCAAACTAATCATCAATATTGGTTTGCAGGTTATAATAGCTATGTAGCTCTGGTATACGTCACTGATATACCACATATATTGAATTGGTGTAGAACACATATATCGATTTAATATAGTAAATATGCCAGCTTCATGCTCAATAATTCAGAACAACTTAGACACATACTGGGTAAAAATATAATGAAACAAAAGCTCGAAGGACGGTTTTGAACTCTTAGAGTCAATGTCGGACGTAATCCGCCTCCTAGGACACTCCAACTCACGGGGAATGTTAATTTACCCTCTTTATCCAGAGCAGTTTGGGACGATATACGGAACTCAAGAGACTGTCTAGAGATTCCTGAGTCCCGGAAGATTTCTTTTGCAACACAGAGGAAGTCCAAGGCTCTCATTCTGACGCCAAAATTCCGAATTACCCCAAGAGCTTTACTTTGTCTTCGGAGTTCTTCGTCGAAAGCTTAAACAAAGGCCTCAAAAGGGCCTGCCTCTGGAGGAAAATGTCTCACTCGAGGGCGCACCAGTGCAGTTTCGAAATGGTTTCTGCATTGGGAAAGCCCTTCTTTTTTTAAATATTGCTTAGAGGAGGGAAATGACGGAGTTTTAAGAGGTGAAAAATTGGGGAAGCACTTTGCCTTACCAAAATATGTGTCATGTTTTATGGCCGGCAAAGCAGGAGCTGTTTGTGGTGATCTACCCGGACTTTTTATCATTCTTAATATTATTCTCTTCTTTCTCATCACCCCCACATTTTCAAAGAAGAGGATCGAGGTGGGGGAGGGATATTCTATACCTTCATAAGAAAGTTTGATTTTGACAATCACTACTCCTTTTCAGGCTGTTTCGCCTGCTGTGACTTTTGTTGCAGCTGCTGCTGATAATGATGAAGTTGTTGCTGCTGCAGGACGTCTGTATTCTTTATAATCATTTCACCAAAACAAGGCAGGACTGCCACTGGTGCAGAGGGGATTACAATCAGAGACAAGAAATGAAAAACAAAGACACAAAAAACAAACATGGTACAAGTTATATCGAAGAAAGTACAAAAGAAAGATGGGAATCAAGAAGACAGATGATATTAATTGATGTTGCATTTAAACCTTTGGAGATTGTAGCTATCAGAGAAGCAATTATACGGAAGGGCTAAACATTTGGACATTGTAGCTAACAGGGAATCAAATACATGAAAGGAGTCCCACAGGCGGGAATCGCAGGAAAATAAACTGATAGAGTAGAAGTGGCGGTTACATCTGAACATTTTCATGGTAAAGGAGTGGGACCTAGATGCCAATCTAGTCACACGAGTAAATTTATGTAGTCGAGGCACCAGGGAAAAAACTCGTCAAAGCAGAAGCCGTAAAAATATTTGTAGAAAAGACAGAGGGAGCCATACCCCGCCGTTGAGACAGTGAACGAAGTCAAGCTGCCAAATCGGAATCGACTACGTTGCAGAGCCTTCTTTTTTATTTTGTTGGGAACCCCAAGTTGAATGGCAGCAGCACCCGACCAGATATGGCAACAGTATTCAACGCATGGACGAATGGTAGATTTATAAATGGGGAAGATGAATTCTTATGAGAAAAAATTTCTGGTCCTGCATCGGACACAAAATTCATAGCGGTAGAATGAAGCTTCCTAATTAAATATTCAGAACGGTTAGCTGAGTGATGTTGGCTATGTAAATGATTCCTTTTGCTAGCCAACCGTTAACCTTTCAGGTGCCATAAAAGCAGCCACATTTCCATGTAATGGGGCGTCTGACAGTAAGCCGTGTTAGCTATACAACGGAATTACCCTGTGTTTAAAATTATTTATGTTCGTGTTTCAAATTCGTTCGTCCTCAATGAGCTGAGTAGGCAGCATTAATATAAAATCTTGATGTCGAATGTGACATGTTCTTGTTGTCACAGACTCTTTTAGCCACATAAGCCGTTACTACTGCCGCTTAGCAAATTACTGTAATCATTTCAGCTTTGCAAAAAAAATATATTACTAGAGATATTTGACCTGGGGTAGGCTAAGGAATTCATATGTAAACCAGACATCAATTCTACAATCACTATTCTTAAATTATCTAATTTATCACATGGCATTCTTAAGATTATATATCTGTGGCGATCATTTCTAGAATTCACGATTATATATGTAACATTTTACCTTGAACGGCAGATGTAATTGACAGATATATCTACCCGTAGATAAGGTCAGCAAAAGTGACAACCGGCTTAAAAGGCGATGGGCCAGCCAGGTGTGATTGACAGATAAAACCGGCCGTAGATAAAGTAAAATAAAATGACAAGCCGAAAAAAGTAAAAATGCGTAGGTGAAGTGGCGTGGCCATGTGGGTGGCGTGAGTGTTTTAGGACTATATAAAGCGTAGGATTTTGGCTGAAGAAAAAAAGATTCCCACTGGCTTCGCGTGAACTCTCTCTGACTACACATCCTGCCCTACACAAGCGTCAGCGTCGAAGAATAAAAATATAAGATTATATTTTTATATATACATGTTTTTTCTTCAGACTATAATGTCCCTGATTTTTATTATTTGTTCAAGCAGTTAAAAGCTTATCAAATTAAATAATGTCATAGTTATATTGCATTTTTTATTTGATTATTGGGAGATGGTTTTTGGAAATAACGTCAAAATTTTTCAAAAATAATCGATGATTTACATTACCTAATGAATCTTGCGTTTAAATAATATAACCAATTTTTGCAAAAAAAAAAAATTTTATTAATTTTTTTAAATTTTCATGAATTTACGTGGAGGTGAGTAACTGATGTAAAATATATTTTTACGGATATTTTTTAAAAAATAATAATTTAATTCATTTTTGAATAAGCTCTGAAAGTTTCATTAAAATCCGACAATGATCTGATTTTTCCAAGAATTTCCAACTTAATGCGTTTGTCACCGGAAACAAAAAACTGACCTCAAATGGAACCACTATATTGAATCCATAGCAAATTCTACTGCTAAGAAGGTTAGGTCACTATGTCGATCCAGGATGTTTTTTCCACCTGAATCCATCCTGCATATATACAAGTCAACCATCCGTCCGTGCATGGAGTACTGCTGCCATTTATGGTCAGGTGCCCCTGCCGTTCTCCTCAGTGTTCTTGACAGGCTCCAAAGGAGAGTCTGTAATGTGATAGGTACTGATCTGGCGGCTCGACTGCAGCCACTTCCCCATCGTCGAAATGTGGCCTCCCTTTGTTCTATAAATACTTTCATGGCTTCTGCTCAGATGAACTTAAGTCACTGATGCCGCCTCAACAGGTGTTTACTCGTGCAACAAGACTGGCATCTGGGTCCCACCCATTCACAGTCAGGTTAGCCAAATGCAGACGACAATTCTACTCCTGCAGCTTCTCTCGCACTTCCCGCCTGTAGAACTCGCTCCCGTATTCTTGCTTTCCTGACGGCTACAACCTCCAGAAATTTAAATGCAAAGTCAATATTCATCTACTAACCACTGTACTCTAGCTCTCTCCCCACCCCTGTATAACCCTCCCTTTCTCTCCACCTATGTATCTGCCATCGCACCTGCTTTCTCAGCTTTCTATTGTTCCTTTCTAACTAGTTTGTACTCTTCACTCGTTTCTAATTAATCTTTTTACATTTATGTAGCCCCCTGCACATCAGTGGCGTTTCCGCCTTGCTCGGGGTGAAATGATTTCCATTGTAAACTCTCGTAACAATTTGGTTACCCATTAACTAAAATCAAAACAAGATTCTTTGCCAAAATTTCGAACGTGTTAGAAGAGACTAAAAACTTTTAAAAATTAATTTTAAAATACTTTGATCTTTTCTCTTAATAATAATATATTTTCATGGAAAAAGTTCGTTTTTATTAAGTTTTGGACCTTTTAACGCTAACTATGCTCTTATTACAGCGATTTAATGGAGGTACCTAACATAAAGTTTAGAATCTTTGGCTGAAGACACAGAGAACTCACGCTGGCTCCTTCGTATGTGCGATCATTCTCTGGCTGCTCACCTGCTCCACACAAGTGTCACCCACGAAGAATAAAAATATAAGATTATATTTTTATTAATACGTGTTCATCGTTGTTTTCCAGCGGTCGTATATAACATATAGAAATCAGAGAGCAGATTAGAAATTTTCGTTTTGTTATATTCCTTCCGTTTTCCTACTCACTTTCTAAAAAGCCACTTTCTATATAGAACTTTTAGTTCTCTGTGTCGCACGGTGTGCCATAAATATATCTAAGCTACTGATTGACAGAGAAAGTCAGACAAGTGTGTGGACAATACGGATTGTAAATGACAAAATAATTCCTATAGAAATCTTACGAATTTGAATTATTAGTTATTTTACTGGTAAAAGCAAAAAAGAAAATAATGACGTAAGCAGCTGAAAATAAAAACAACAAAAATAAAGAAAATTCCTTTTTTATGTTTCTAATAGTAAGTGAATCTAGAAAAAAGGCATTATTACCTCCTCTAAACTCCGCGTACGCCTATTTTGGATGAGATGCCCGCTGTAGTGTAATGAATATCGGTTCAGAATGAGAAATCGGAGAGCCGTGTCCGAATTCCAGTTGAATTCATTGCATTCATTTACGCACAAATATCATTGAGAAACAAATACATCTTTTCTCTCTTCTATGGGCTGTACAGATTGGGTTCTATTGCCTTGGTTGGCAACCAGCCTACTTCACCCGAAATATATAGCGGTTTACGTAGGATGAAGACCTCTACTTTTAAAAGAAGACAATTTTCAGAAGCATTGATGATACCCTCGTTAATGGCGAGGGATCTTTGATGACCTATGCACCACTGAAAGGTTCTTACGGCCCGATCGCATTGAAACATCAGATATCGTCTGTTGAACAACATAAGATATCTAAATGAAAATGTGTTAACTGCAGACAAACAAAAAATGAGTAACGGAAAGCAAGATAACGGATTAACAATAAATTGAAAAGACAAAACAGAAATTTATGGTCGTCAGCAAGAGACGCTGCCCAAGATTCGAGCTACAAATTGGAAAGCACGTAAAGAATCTCAACCAATTGGGAAGTGGTTTAACAGACGACAGAATATGTTACTTAAATCCGAAGGCGCATAAAAAACCGAATGATGCCATCCAAAAGCTGAATAAAGTATTACGAAAAAAGAAAGAAAAAATAATGATTATCTGTTATTTCATATGGCAGTAAATGCTGGAAAATCTCAAAGACTAAAAGAAGACAAAACGTAACGGAATCGTAGAAGGCTGCTAAATGTATCATAGGTGGTGCTTGTAAGCAACAATGAACGTTTAAGAAAAATGGAAACTCAAAGGAACCCTTTTTTATACTCGTTTTACCCCAGGCAAAGCACTACTGCTACTGGTGCGGACGGGGTACATAATAGAAGAGTGAAAAGAGAGAGGAAAACAGGTCACAGTAGGTGTGAAGAGAGCTGCGTGTGAAGAGAGCTGCATGAGAGGAAAGTGCAAACTGAGAAGACGGATGGGTGTTAAGGAGATGACGGTCGGTGTTGCATCGAAACTCCTGGAGAGAGGAACAAGAATACGGAAAAGCGTTCCACAGGCGAGAAGTGTGTGAGAAAAGAAGCTGATAGAAGTTGTGGTTATACTTGATTGTTTTCACAATGAAACGGTGGGACCTTGTTGCTAGTCTAGTAGCTCGAATAAATAGGTAATTATTAAATATTTATAAATTCATTTGATAAAATGTTATTGTACAATATTAATAAAAGAATCATTCTATTTTCATTTACAATTATTCACTTGGCAATAAATACTAAAAATAGTAGGAAATACATAAGTTTTTTATAATACTGGGGTGGCCTAATAATTATAGCTGGTAGTATATATAATAGTCTCACCACAAGAAAGGTAGGACTGCCACTGGTGCGCAGACGGTAACATAATAGGAGAGTGAAGAGAGAAGAGAACGGGTCACAGTAAGGGTCGGAGAATGGGTAGGAAAGGACGGGTACATTGATTGGAAGAGATTTGCGTGAGAGGAAAATTATAAAGTGGGAAGAAGGATGGGAGTCAAGCAGATAAGAGATGACAGGTGACGTTGCATTTAAACTCTTGGAGATTGTAGCTATCAGAGAAGGAAGAATACGGAAGGGAGTTCCACAGGCGGGAAGTGCGAGAAAAGAAGGTGATAATAGAAGTATTGGTTGCACTTAATTGTTTCCACACTCAAAGGGTTGGACCTTGTTGCTAGTCTAGTAGCTCGATTAAATTCGTGCAGAGGTGTCACCAAGGGGTTAAGCTTGTCAGAGTAGAATCAGTGAAATAATTTCTGCAAATGACAGAGGGAAGCCACATCTAGTCCGTGAGAGAGAGACTGGAGTTGGGCATGATCGACCACATTGCAGATCCTTTTTGGATTTTGTCGAGAATCCTAAGATGAAAAGCAAGGAAAACCCGATATAATATGACAGTAGTGTTCAATGCACGGGCGGATGGTATATTGCTATATGTGCATGATGAATTTAAAATAGAACTTCCTGGCTCGACAAGTACCCCGCCTTTTTAGCTGTAGATTTAGCTATTAATTCAATGTAGTCGTTCCACATAAGGTTAGCTGAGAGAGTAAGACCGAGGAGGTGCAGTGTACTACGTTCTGTTCATACTGGGTAGGAAATATTTTCTATGGTGTTTTACTGATACCTGCTTTGTTTTGAAAGCATTATACTAAACGAGCCGTTTCTTACTCCATTCCACCACTAACTGGAGGTCATTTTCGAGAACAGCAGCAAGATTTGTTTTGTTAACATCGGTAGATTTCTTATCAAGGGAGGTGTAAATGGTGGTGTTGTCAGCGTAGATGCCTACTTGGGATTTGGTTACATCATGGAGATCGTTGATGAAAATAAGAAAAGGTGTAGGACCTAGGATAGAGCCTTGAGGGAATCCCGCGTTCGTATGATAGAATCTGGAAATATGCCTGTTCAGTTCGACCCGCATTACGTGATTCGATAGGAACTTATAATTAGAAACAGGAGGAGATAAATTTTGAGGAAAAATTATATGGAAAAGGGTTTAGGAAATTGACATCTATATGACGTGTTGAATGACAACAGAACGAAGAGGAACAGCGACTCCCCTACCTAAAATGATAGCTTAAATGGATGACAGATCCGGAGGTAAGACGTATTGTAAAAAAAGCAAATATTGATAAATTATTTTTTGTTTTTGATTTTTTTTTTTTACATTTCTGCAATGAGGAGGTATCATTATTTACAATGTTTATATTCGCACTGTTGTCCTGATCTTTGTTGGTTTTGTTACAATGAGAACCGTCATTCCCTTAGATTGAATAAAGGTTTAATTTCCGAATTCCCTGTAAGGAATCAAAACATTGTGATGACAACAATCCTGCCGAATGACACACATTTTCGTAACAAAAATTTTTCGTAAATAATCAGGCCGGTAGAAATAAATATATAATACTGTTTGATTAAAAACAGAATATCTACTTAATTACGAGTATCGCTCAAAATTAATGTTCAAACAAATCATTTCAAACAACAACAGTGTAAATATTGATAATGAGCTACAAAGAAAAGAAAATTATGGAGAGTTAAGATCGCCAACGTCCTGGAGGGGGGTTAGAAGAAGAAGAAGAAGAAGAAGAAGAAGAAGAAGAAGAAGAAGAAACAACGGATATGATCGCTATTTAAATAGTTACCTGATCAAGATTAATAGGTATCGTAAATGTCTTTTTATCCTGTATAGTAAATTGTCTCGTCAGCATTATAGTATGCAGGCAAACCACAACGAAGGTATCGGTTTACATTTAATTATCTATATTATACTGCATCGAACCTCATTAATACTTCCATCGGTTATCGCTTTGTAAGGTTCTCAATGAGATGTTGCGGCATTTATATGAAATTAATGAAAGATTTGTGATCTTTCCTCCATTAATCCTGTCTTCGATAGGCTTTATTTCACATCTTTTGTTAATAGTTGAAACTCTATTTTGTATTCTGATTCAATTCTCGGAAATGAAATACATTCCTTGAATGAGTCAAATGTTCGTCCTATTTCTTAATTCAATATTAATGTGCTGTTTCGAAAAAATATAATCTTATGTTTAAAACAAGATTGACTAAATTATTTCATTCTACTGTACTCCTCGATTACCACTGGTAGTATTGTTAAAATTATATAACTCTTCGGATAAGTAGTATCTAGCAAATATGATTCGGAAATAATTTCCGGCAAGTCACTGACCTTACACTCTAGTATTCTTTAAAAAAAAAAAAGAATAGAAAAGAAGACTTTCTTATCAGTACAGCCGAGTTTAAATGCATCAGAATCAATTATAACAGAGGAAAGTTAAAATTTAAAAAGAAGCCAAAAAAAAAAGCAAATGTTGTCTTCGAAAAGAAAAAAAAGTGTTAAAACCATATTCTGTTACGCTGAAAGAATGTAAATATCCGTTTTGGCGTTACATTAAAGCGATTAGTTTTTTTTTTTTCAGTATTTCCAATTTGCGCATGCGTATATTTATATAGAATTTTAAAGCTTTCTTCCATTTTTGGGACCTGTTCGAATTTTTTTCTTACTTTTATAACTTATATTTTATTTGTAGTTTTGGATTAGTCTTTTTAATATTGTTACTTTACCGAGATTTCAATTAAACGTTACAACAAAAATTGTTGGAATTGTCTGTTTGTGCGTGTTTCATATGGAAGTTGATTTTTGTAGTGTATCAGGAGAACATCTTATTAGTATAAAACTAATTAACATTGACGAAAAAAACAAATAAAGGAAACATAAATATTTGAATCATTTTGAAATTCACGCAATTGGAAGATGAGACTGCGGAAGTTTCATATACGCACAAAAAACTGAACAATCGCGTTGCTTTTGACAATTTCAATTTTTTGATACAGTAACTTAAAAAATAGATATCCAGTTCAAGACAATGAATAGGATATTTTTCTATCAGTTTTTTCAAATAATTTGTTTCCTCTAATTTCTATCTGAATTTCTGGTATGAAGAGTTATCATTATTTCAGCCAGTCAGTTAAATGTCATAGGTGATACACGCTTAAGTGTTCATGTCTTGAAAGAGACATGACTGACTGGGCAAAACCTTTTTCAACAGTAGGTCGATATTACTTTCAGTGGTAGTCTGGTTGCTAACCAATGCTAGAGAACCCAATCTGCCCTGCTATTCAACCCATAGGTGGAGGGAGAAGAAATAGATTAATAACTTACTCAGTGCATAAGCGAATGAAATAAATTCGACCGGAATTCGAACTCGGCTCTCCGATTTCCCTTTACAAGCCGATATCCATTACGCCACAACGTAGATTCACAAATTCCATTATTTACACTATTTATAATCGGGCTGTCGTCCCAGTTTTTATTGACTTTTATCACAACAGTTTGGTCGTTGTTTTCTCCGGTCTTGTTCATGTTTGTATCAAACTGGGCAACCTACAAGGAATTCTAAACTGAACCCTTTTATTTAACCTATGTTGGTAGAGTGTTTTCGTTCCACTGCTAATGTTTAAGAATACCGTCGTGTTCTTAATTTTATTTAGTACAGCTCAAATATTGCTCACCTGTTTCTACTGAATGCAAGAACCAGGGATTGAACTCACAATCACTATATCACCAAATTCACAAATCAACAGTTTAATTCACTAAAAAATTATGCAGTAATATTTTACAACTTTTTCATCGTACCTTTATACTCAGAAGGTACCTTAGTGAAGAATTCATCCGTACAATTACCACGAAAGTATTTATAGAAAAGGCACAGGGAAACCTCTTTACGGCGGCTGGAAAATAATTGGGTCTGAATATTTTCTTTTTTCCCACTGTAACACTAATTTCAGATGGCTGCTATTAATTTTGGGTGATTTTCAAGATAGGAAGTAAATTTCTCTAAATATGGAGAATACAATTATTATTGTAGGAAAAAGTAGTCGAAATGTTAACAAGGATAAATTGCAGGTGTAAAGTATACTTGACACAAAATCTTTTTTAATAGAATTCATCAAAGTGATTCGAGTCAAAATATCTGTCAATGGGTTTAGATGATGCGTGAAACTAGGTCGAAATGTGGTATTGACAATTTCCTGCGTAGTGAATTACCACGACAGATAATAAGAGCAGGGGGGTGTTTTTTCCCATCTCTATTGAAAGTCGAAGTGGTTGAATATATTTTTTTTTTTTCATTTTGAGCTTGTCAAAGCTATGCTGTGAGGAAAATGAAAACCCTTACACCGTTCTTTCCCAAACAGGTAGGGGTGCTGTTTGACAAAGTCAGAATGCAAGACTAAAATTTGTGAGTCGGCTCCCGTATCTTGAGAGAAGGTGGGAACGAGATTTTGAAATACGGTTGGCCTGAAAACTGCCTGCTGCTAGAAATAAGAGAAAGACGATCAGAGAGAGATATTGCCAAATTCAACCAAATGCTCGTCCTGTAGAAATAATACAACACGAATATTCTACGGAAATACCAGTCAACTGATATTTTTTTCCGTCATTTATTTTGACTTTCTTGTAATCTTGTAATTACTCGATACGGAAGGGACTCGCTACTAGACTTCTGCTTCAATTCCACTCCAAATTCTTGCACCACCAGACAGCTCTGCCCTCTCGGAAATTCTGACCACGCCGTAGTTTCTGTCAACATCTCGTTCCACTCCACCCCTACCCAAGAAACCCAGACAAGCAGAATATCCTACTGCTATCAAAGAGCAGACTGGGATTCGTTCCGTGACATCCTCTGCGACGTCCCTTGGAACAATGTTTTTAGTCTTCCTGTCGAAGACTGTGCATCAGAGGTCTCCTCCTGGGTTAAGGCTGGCATCAATGCTTTTATCCCTGCCAGGAAATTTAAGCTTAAATACCATTCGTCTCCCTGGTTCGCGCCCGCTTGCTCGGCCGCCATTGCCCACCGGAATCACTTCTTCCGGATTTATCGTAGCCACGCGTCGGACCAAAACAGGCGCCTTTTCGCCTCAGCACGTAATAAGTGTAAAAAGATATTTAACGAAGCTAAGATGCGGTTTGCTGCCAGAATGAAGCAACGCATAGCATCCTCTAAATTCGGAGCCAAAGATTTCTGGCGCCTCTGTAAAAGCATGCTCAACAAGAGTAAGTCCTCAATACCCCCACTAATCAACGAGTTTGAGGTCCTCACCTCCTCAGCGGACAAGGCTGAATGCTTTGCCCGTAGATTCTCGACCAATTCGTGTCTGGATTCATCCAGACACCCAATTTCCCATCTAGAAATGAGGCCCAGTTGAATGACGTCCACATCAAGCCCTTGCTGATTTCTAGCATAATATCAAAACTTGTCCCTCACAAAGCGAGTGGTGGGGATGGAATCCTAATCATAGTCTTGAAGAAATGTGTCCCTGAACTCTCTTCTGTTCTTTCTAAGCTCTACAACATCTGCCTATCTTCCTCCTGCTTTCCTGCCTGTTGGAAGTCTTCTTCTGTGGTTCCAATATTCAAGAACACTGGTGAACCCTCGGACCCCGCAAATTACCGCCCTATCAACATTCTTCCGATCTTCGGCAAAGTGTTCAAAACCATTATCAATGCCGAGGTCGTTCAGCATCTCACGGCCCACGGGCTCCTATCGGACAAACAGTATGGCTTCCGCTTCACCAGGTCTACTGCTGATATGCAAATGACCATCACCGAGTATATATACCAGGCTCTCGACAAGAATGGTGAAGCCCGAACTGTCGACCTGGATATCTCTGAAGCATTTGACAGAGTATGGCATGCCGGCCTTCTACGGAAACTGCGAAGCTACGGCATTACTGGACTTTTGTTGGACTTAATCCAGCCATTCCTCTCCGACCGCACACTGAAGGTGGTTTTAAACGGACATGCCTCCCAGAACTACCCTACAAATGCGGGTGTACCCCAAGGCTCTATCCTAGGTCCTACGCTCTTTCTAATCTACATCAATGATCTCCCCGATGCCATAAGATCACAAGTAGGCATGTACACCGATGATACCACAGTATACGCTCGCCTCGATCAAATATCTGGTGTTGAAGATAAGGCGAACCTCGCGGCTGAGCTTGAAAAGAACCTGCAATCCGTGGTGGATTGGGGTAGGAAATGGCTCGTAAAATTCAATTCTTCCAAAACAAAACTGCTGTCAATTAACCACCACAGACGACCGCACCTCCTTCCCATTAGCATGGAACAGGCATGCCTCCCAGAGAGTAAAACAATACGCCTGCTTGGCCTGACACTCTCAGCGGGCCTCATGTCTAATGACTACGTCGAATCCATTGCTAAATCCGCTGCTGTGAAAGTTGACTCTCTGTGCAGGGCCCGGAAATTCTTTCCGCCTGAATCTATCCTGCACTTATACAAATCTACCATCCGTCCGTGTTTTGAATACTGTTGCCACATCTGGTCGGGTGCCTCTGCTATTCTCCTCGAGCTTCTTGACAAAATACAGCGGAGAATCTGTAACGTGATTGATACCGACTTAGCTGACCGCCTGCAGTCACTCTCTCACCGGCGTGACGTGGCTTCCCTGTGCCTCTTCTATAAATACTTTCATGGCTTCTGATCTGATGAACTTAAATCACTGGTGCCCCATAGGTGTGAGTTTGCACGAGATACTAGATTGGCAAACTGATGAAATGTAACCGCAATTTCTACTCCAACAGCTTCTTTTCTCGCACTTCCCGCCTGTGGAATTCCATTCCGCATACTTGCTTCCCCGACGGCTATAACCTCCAGGAGTTTAAATGTAAGGTCAATAGACACCTCCTAACACACTAACCCTCCCATTCTCTTCAACTCTCCCCCTATCTACATCCTAACTTGTCTATCGCCCTGTGTAACCCCCTGCGCTAGTGGCAGTGGAATGCCTTGCTTGGGGTGACATGATTAAAAAAATATATATAAATCTACACCATATCATTGCTGTTTTCATCATATACCAATCCCTCGCATGTCTGGACGATTCTTATCAAGTGGTAATAAGTGGACCTGTTTTGCTTAATCCGAAATCAACAACACAACGTGGGCAGAATCATACAAAGGTCAAGAGGCTGACTGGACGCAGCTAGATTCGTGTTATACAATAGACACGATGCATCTCTCGCAGACTTTTTCCAATGACTCTCAACCAGAGATTCTGTACTTTATGTTGACTTTCTACAAAAATCTCCTCACTATAAGAAATATCAGAATAAGACCAACCCATTTAATATAACAAAGAGCAATACAGTGTTGCATTTTATATCTCAGGTAGCACAATAGGATTGTTTTTACTGATGTTTGAAAATATATCCGTAAATTTTTTATAGTACAGTAAATTTCAAAGGAAAGCAAGAAGGAAAGACTATTAACTGCAAGTATAATATATATTCAGCAGCAAGAAGAACATCCCAAGGTGTAAGCTAAGAACTACTGACGTCAGAATAAAACAGTAACAGGAATGTATCTATCCATAAGAAACAATAGAAAATATAACCAATAAATTTGAAAATATATTAGAATAAAAAAGGGGCCTTCCAGAAATTAAGCAAAGTATTAAGACATAGAGAAATTTCGAGAGAAGCAAAGAAAAGGGTTCTGAACTATTGTATCAATCTTTCTGCAACGACAATGAATGTTGGACAATTCTGTTACTGGTGAAGTGAAGACCTGTTGCAACGAATATGTGGCGACACAGAAGAATGATAAGAATACCATGAATAGTACATCTTACAACGAGGTAGTTTCAAGGAAAATTGAAACAAAATGGGATATTTATACTTACAATTAGAAAGAAACAGTTGACATTTTTGTGACATATAATGAGGAAGGTGTACTTTGAGATTTAACACTCACAGGTCATACAGAAAACGAGAGAAAATGATAAAGGGCGAGCAACTTCACTAAGTAATCCGTGCAAATCGATGCCATTGCGGGACTGGAAGGGATGGCTAGAAAACAAACGTTGCTTAAAGCTACAAAAAATAGGAATTTATGGGGGTCGGTCAACACGATCAACCTGAAGACGCACATCACACAAAAAGGTAAACTAGTAGATGTTCTAAAAATTTATCTACAATCTAATGTTAACTAGAGCAACAAATAGCTTGTTCTTTTTAAAATGTCTAAAAAGATAGTGCTCTATTTTAATCGTCTTAGAGAACCTTTTTAGATTTCTATCAGTATGGCTGATGCTAACCTCCAGTAGAGTGACACATCACGCCTTTTACGCTGGCATGAAGTGGATAGATTATGTTGAATTAATCGATTGGTCTACTGCTATGAAAGTTGTTTCACTGTGTTGAGCTAGACATTCTTTCTCGTCAGAATCTATCTTACGCATTTTTAGTCTACCATTCGTCTATCCATTGAATATTTCTGTCATGTTTTGTCTGGTAACTCAGCTGTATACTTACAGATTCTTTATAAATTCCAAATAAAAATCTGCAAGCTTCAAAGCTGGTATCTTGATTTCAGTTACTTTTCAAGTCCCGATAATTATTCTTATAAATTTTTTCAGTGGTACCTAGACTTGATGAAATAAGCGCAGTACTTGACTGGTGGCTTAGTCTCGTTATTTTACACTTGGAATGGCTGTAACCGTCAGTTCTTTACTAACAGTTTCTTCTAGCAATTCTGGCTTAAGGAACTCTTTTTCAGTCTCTTGCTTTCAAGCCGACATTGATATTCGAAGATTTCAATGCAATTTGAAGTGTTTTTGTCGCTTTATTTTCTGTCCCTTTATTCGCTTTCCTTAATAATGAACGTTTTCTTGTGTTTTTTTTTTGTTTGTTTTTTGTTGTTTTTTTCGCACACAGTAACCACCTTTCCTCTTAGTGGCTTTATTGCCATGTTTGGGGTGAAATGATTAAGAAAAAGACAAGAAACCACGAACGTATTTAACGTTTTTATAAATTCATTTACTTCTTTCTAAAATTAATTAATTTTTTTTTTCGATCAATTAACGACATTCTCAAATGAATTTATTTATTCACACATAAAATTATCGCTTGCGCTATCGTCATTATCAATTTTGGAACTAAAATTAAATTTCTTATCAAGATGTAAAAAGATTAGTTAAAAATTCTTTCGGCTGATTTACATACATTTTCAATGTCAATCACTTGTTCGATAAATTCCATTTGATGTCTTTCAAAGTTAGATGAGAATAGAGTTTTTTTTTGTTTTTTTGCATTATTGACTCTCTCTGCAAAAAGAAAAATTGCAGAAGGAGAATGCTATAATTCTTGAATGTGTTCCTTAAAGTGTCTTTAATCACTTCAGTTCTGCGAAATAAATTTCAATGGAATTAAATACGGGTGGATATAAAAGAAGATATGTCATTTCGCAGAGTGTTGAAATTGTTTAATGATTTTATGAACAGATACAGATCTAAAGATTTTTTTTAGCGTTAAGCTTTTAAGAACATTGCTCAGGAAATCTATTTAACGCGATGCAAGGACAGTTTTTCCGAGCGTTTCAAAATAAATGAATTCAGAAATATCGATAACAATTCTTTACGCTTTTAATCAAAGTGCCAGTCAAATTTGCAGATGACGTTTCTTAGCTTTGTGACACAACTGAAATCTCTCAGTTTCTGGCTAGTGTTTAAGTAGATGAAACCTTTTGCGGGTATTCATTTCGTTACTTTTAAACCAAATTAGATTACAAAAATATACACAGGTTTGTCATATATATATTTTTTATTTCCATAAGAGCAAGAAAATGGCCAGAATGCAAAGAGATTGTGTCTACTTTGAGAGCTTCCCAGTTACAAAGTATGTCAGATATAGAATGCAGATTACATTTTCTGTCATATTTTCTGTCATATATGACCTAATAGATTATTTATATGCCATAAACATATTCATTCCTGTTATGATAATGTCAGTATTATTGCTTGAAAATTTTTAACATCCAACTTTTATGATGCCAGTTGATCAGTTAGGCAATTTAAGAAAGTAAGAAAATTCTTATCTGCTTGAAGATCATGTGCCAGAAGATTTGTTTTGTGGACAAACTTCTATCTATGATTAAAACATTTTTCAAAAGCAACTTGTCATGCCAAAATAATAGTTCCCCAATAAAGTTAGTAACCCAGTAATTTTTCATGCAAAAAACTGTTTTATTTTACCTTTATTCTAAATAATTTAGATGCTAAGGTCATTTAATAATATTTTTTGGTGTTAAAGTAATTGTAAATTGCCGTGCCTATATATTCATGTGTTTGAACAATTATCTTTTGAGATGATATCAAGCTATTATCATATTAAATTTAACTGGTCTGCTCGTAAAAATAGGAAAGTGTCTATACTTTTGAAATGAGGTAGTGTTTATGTTATTTATATTGTTCGGACTGTTGACCTACTCTTTACTGCCATGTTTATGACGTTTCACCCATTGTACGCCCTGACCCCCTTCAGATGCTAAGAAATTCGATATGAAGCTTTTATTTCGATCACTGCTGTATATTATTATCATTCCATGTGCGATGCCACTTTCAGTAGCCATGTAGTTATCTCCCTTTAACTCAATTCTCTAAGTTCTTTGTTCACCACTGCTGTAGCCTGGTATTGAACCCACAACTCTGCCTACCCTACTGTTATTGGGGAAAATACAAAGAATCTGTGGTTCATATAACACCAGGACGACCTGTCATTTTACACTTCGCAGATAAGTCTTCCGAGTAAGACCTCCAGTAGAGAAGAAAAAGACTAAGGATTGCGTGTACGCCGTTTCTATGTAGCTGTGGAAAGAAATATAAAGGATAAAAGAGTCGCCCCTTAAGGTAAGGCTGCAAGAATATCGCAAATCCGTAACACGAGGAGAGATAGAAAATCAGGTATAGCTGACCACATATGGAGAGAGAAAGGGATTCACCGCCCCCTTTAACCTAGTTGAAATAATTTTTTTATCGTTTCACCCCAAGCAAGGCGGTAACGCCACTGATAGGCAGGGGGCTACATAAGAGAAAAAGATTAGATAGGAGGAGAGTAAAGAGAAAGTCGAACCAGTTACAGGGGGTGTCAAAGAATAGAGGAAGGGAAGGATGAGAATACAGGTGTGATGACAGTTGCAAAGGTAAAGAGAAAAACAGATATACAGGGTGATGCAGAAAGAACTAGAATCAAGGAGGTTAAGAGATGGGTATTGACATTTCATTTAAATTCCTGGTAGTTTTAGCCGTCACGAAAGCAAGAATATAGAAGAGAGTTCCACAGGTGGAGAGTGCGAGAAAAGAAGCTGATGGATTAGAATTGTCGGCTGCATTTGGTTGATCTAACTGTGAATCAGTGGGACACAGTTGCCAGTCTGGTTGCACGAGTAAACGCATGTGGCAGGGACACTAGTCGGAGCAGAAGCCATGAAAATATTTATAGAACAGACAGAGGGAAGCCACATCCCATCGGTGAGGAAGTGGCTGGAGTCGAGCCGCCAAATTGGTACCTATCATATGACTGATTCTCCTTTGGAGCATGTCGAGAACACTGAGATGAACAATGGGGGTGCCTGACAATATATGACATCAGTATTCCATGCAGGAACGGATGGTTGATTTGTATATGTGCACGATGGATTCAGATTTCTGTTAAAGATTGCAATATGAGCTTTAGTAAAAAAAGTGATACTGATACATTAAGTTTATAAACCCCAAAAATTCATGCTCTGATGTCCTCAAGGACACATGGCCCTAGTAAATATAGAGGTAGGTTAGTTACAATGACTTGACTCAAAGCGTTGTGAGTTCGTTACAAAAGTGGTAAACAAATAATTATTCGAGTTAAATGGAGATAACTATATGGCTACCGGAAGTAGCATCGCATATAAAATGAGAATCATATACCACAATGATCAAAATAAAGGGTTCGGGTCAACATTCCTAGCACCTGAAGAAGGCCGAAACGTAAACATCGCAATAAAGTTGAGGAGATCAATCCGAACAATGTAGATAATATAAGAATAAATATTTTAAATATTTTTATAGACTAGAATTCATTAAGACTGCCGTTACATATGACATTTATCAGAATTAAAAAAAAAATTTCGTCATTTTAGACTTTCAGAGCGTGATTTCGAAGATTCTTAAAGACTTGCTTTTTTTTTTCTTTGTTTTATTTACAAATGTCAAGTTTGAAATTGCGCTTACATCATAGACACACCCTTGTGGAAACTAATTGAAACAACAGCTTTACTTTCCTTTCTTTTGCCATTTGTTCAATTTTAAATTCACTGAAGTGGTGTAATCGATTTGTATTTTTCCTCAGATAAGGTCATTTGCAGTGGTGTGTAGTAATATGAATCTATTTAATAGGATATGATGAAATTTGTTCGGCCTTGAAAAATATAGCTTCATCCGTGATTGCAACAGATTTTTATCAGGCCCAAACACTACACTCTCGATTAGTTATCCTGCTACGATATAGATTAATTACTATATTGAGTACAATGGACGTTGCTCCAAGGAAACGTAAAAAATTGTAACGCTGTACGAACACACCAGCCCGCCTTACAGAGAGATCAGGGTTATTTTGGTGACAGCGTTTCAATTGCCAGTCGTGTAAGCAAGGCTAAGGATTTATCAGTCCAAAAAGCAAAGGGACATGTGGTTGGAAGCTAAATAGACGACCTATACGTGATCAGAGAAAGTGCAAAAGTAAGACATTCATTTTGTGTCAATTCATTTGCACCAGAATCTATCTATCTATCTATCTATCTATCTATCTATCTATCTATCTATCTATCTATCTATCTATCTATCTCAGTCGTTCTTCGTATCTATCTATCTATCTATCTATCTATCTATCTATCTATCTATCTATCTATCTATCTCAGTCTTTCTTCATATCTATCTATCTATCTATCTATCTATCTATCTATCTATATATATATATATATATATATATATATATATATATATATATCATCTATCTATCAATCTATCTCAGACTTTCTCCGTATCTTTCTATCTATCTATCTATCTCAGACATTCTCCGTATCTATCTATCTATCGATAGAGATAGATAGATATAATGTGACGGGTGAAAACAGAGTAGTTTATCTATCTATCTATCTCAGTCTTTTTTCATATCTATCTATCTATCTATCTATCTATCTATCTATCTATCTATCTATCTATCTATCTCAGTCATTCTTCGTATCTATCTATCTATCTATCTATCTATCTATCTATCTATCTATCTATCTATCTATCTCAGTCCAATACGTAAATGTAAATGCGCCCGGAAAAAAAAAACAATGCCAGGAGACGACGTATACGTGCTCAGGAATTGTTTGAAGCATCATAGGAAGACATTATTCGTTTTGTTTTAATTAATTTGTACAAGGCTGTAACCGCTGAAAACTCTTGTTGGGTTTTCCTCTTTTTTGTAATTTAAATTTGATGTTTTACACTTTGCTGTTTTAAATATTTTCGATCTACTTCGATTTACCGGACGCGCCCTGCAAATCTAGTAGGGATTAATTATTTACTCATTTGAGGATTCATATGAGAAAAATAATTATTACCTGACTTCTATCGGAGAGCCGAGTTTGGATTCTATTTGAGTTAATTATACTAACTTACTGGATAATACCCTTGGAAAAAGTATGCCTTCATCTCTTCTTCCTCCCAGCTATGGGTAAATAGGAGAGACCGGGTTCTACAGCTTTGGATGGAAAAAGAAAACTCTGTATTAAAAACCTTATGTAGTTCTGGGGAGGCCCATAAATACAGCTAAAAAAAGGGTCATTCGCAATGGCTCGATGATCCCGACTATCGTCGACTCTTGTCAGAATGTAAGATATTTAATAACAAAATAAATAAAACCATAAAAATACTAAATTTAGTTTCTTTATTTTAATGGTTTTTTTCTCTTTTGTTATTAAATATCTCATATTGGGACATTTACTGCAGATGAACAGGCGATTAAAGTAATTTGTATCGATTCCTCTCTCTCTCTCTCTCTCTCTCTCTATATATATATATATATATATATATATATATATATATATGAGCTCTGGTAAAAATACTACAGAAAACCATTAGCATACAATTACTAGAGAAAACCCTTAACATAAAAAAAACTGCAATATGGACTCTGGTAAAAAATGGTAACTTGATACTTAGGTTTATAAGTCCCAAAAATTCAGTTGTTCTTGTCCTTAAGTGGATATAGATGTTGGTTAGTTCCTGTGACTTGACACAAAGAGATATGAGTTCAATACCAGCTGAACAAGCAATTTACAGAGTTAGCGGGAGATAACTGATGACGACCAGAAGTGGCACTAGGCAACGAATTAGAATGATATACCCCAGTGAGGTAATAATAAAGGGTTCAGTTCGAAATTCAAATGCCGGAGCGTACAACGACCGAAAACTTCGTACAAATAGCAATATAGATGGGGATAATAGTCCGAATAATGTAAATACTGTAAATAATACCTCATCTGAGAAATATAGTCAAAGACTGGCCTGTTTTGCGAAGTCTATGAATTCTAATGTGACGGGTGAAAACGGAGTAGTTTTTACGGAAATTAACGAAGATTAACGAAACTGGTTATAAACAACTGACAATTTGAAATGATTTGCTTGAACATTATTTTTGATTGATATTCGTATTTAAGTAGATATTCTGTTTATAATCTGTTTATAATCAAACAGTATTATTTATTTATTTCTCCCGGCCTCATTATATACGATAAATTTTTGTTACAAAAATCCTGCCGAATGACACACATTTTCGTAACAACAATTTATCGTAACTAATCAGGCCGGTAGAAATAAATATATAATACTGTTTGATTATAAATAAAATATCTACTTAACTACGAGTATCGATCAAAAATAATGTTCAAACAAATCATTTCGGAGTGGTTTTTTGCATGTTTTCTGACATATTTACGTTTTTCAGTTGGACATATTAAATTATTTCTAACATAGATCATGATCTACCAATATGATTATTCTTGTGTCTTAAGAGGCCTACATTAGAGCGTCATACTCTGCCACATTCCTCATATTTAAATTGATGAATCGCTAGATCAATGATTCCCCTTTACTAGATGCACGTTTGATATTTGCCAAACTTGCCTGATCTTGGAAGATTTTAGCACCTTCAAAAATTGTGCATTTCCTCTTATGGTGATCACAAACAGCAGTTTCCCAATCAGGATCATCTAATTTAAAAAGAACATAATTATTTACGTCGAGCAATACTGATTTACAGCCAACTATAGACTCAAAGTTATGGTAAGATTTGTTCCTGTGTATTAACCTCACCTCCATAGCAATCGGATTGGAAAATAAAGAAAAATAAATCCAACACCACTTCAGGTGTCGGTAAGTATCAAATAAATCACTTGCAATTGAAAAACACTTATCTCGGTGAGTATCTCGGAATAGAAAAGCCAGTATCTACGAACATAAAAGGAGATAACACTTTAATTTCATTCGAAGTACACAAGGACAAAACTGGCTATAAAACTGATTTTACAACTGTTACCCTGTATTCTACATACACAAATATACATTATAGCCTGAATTTCACATAGAAAACCTAGAATTACGTTACGTTATCATACAAAGTAAGATTCACGTTTTTCGGTTGGACATGGAAAACGTTAATTTTTGGAAGCTTCGATGGAACGCGTCCTCTCTACTAGAATTCGGGGCGCCATAAATTTTGCTAACGTTATTTATGAGTCAGATGCACGTGACATCTGATTAACCAATGAAAATAAAAGAAGTCAAAAATAAAAATAGCAGAATATTTTTCTATATATCCCATTTTTAATAAAAGCAAGACATTTTACTTTTATCAGCATTTATTATTTGTTATTTATATTATCATATATATATATATATATATATATATATATATATATATGAAATTATTTGTTTGAACATTATTTTAAATTGAAACTCGTATTTGAGTAGATTTTCTAGGTTTTTTTAATCAAACAGTATGTTTATATATTTATTTCTACCGGCCTGGTCATTTACGATATATTTTGTACAAAAAATGGGAGCCATTCGGCAGGATTCGAACCTGCGACCCCTATCAACATAGGGGAAGTCACTAATTGATCTGGTGCGTCCTAGACCAACACACACACACACACACACACACACACACACACACATATATATATATATATATATATATATCGGTCAATGCAAAGTGCGAACATTCTGTTCAATATTTGGATGCTATCTTCAGGCCATGAATACCGTTTTTTGGCTAGATTGTTTATAAATGTTGGTCAGTGAATGCTGCATTGTGAGTGACTATTGCATTATCTTAATGGTTACTGCGCATATCGTAACGGTTATGCTTTAAATTAATCTAGAGGGTATTGAGTGGTAATTATTGTGCATTCGAATGTGGCAACATGTAGCTATTTTATAGCGTTGTTTCTTTACTCATTTTTATTATTTATGTCTACTCATTATTATTGATTACTTATTGTTTGTTGTTGAGAATTATATCGCATTTACTTGTGTTTATGTCTGTATTCATAGTTTGTTAATATGTTAATTATTTACTTAATTACTTTATTTAGATTTTTGTGATTGCATGTATTTTAATTATTTTTCTGGAACTGATTATATTCTTTGTTTAGTTTACAGTGTTGGCTTCGTTTAAAATATTTTACAAATGCAAATATATGTATTATACATAACGCAAATTATGTAAACTGTATTTGTGTATTTTTTAATAAAAAATGTCACATTATATTTATTAATTTTAATCCAGTGTGCAAGCCAGTAATAAATAAACACTGTTAAAAATGGCTTCAAATACGGCTATCAACTAAAAAAACAATTTAAAAAAATAAATAATGTATTCATTTTAATCGACTGTTCAGGCCAGTAGACGAAATAAAGACTTTTAAAAATTGACCATCTCCTCAAATACGGCTATCAAATTAAAAAAAAAAACATTTTTTAAAAATAAATAATGTATTAATTTCAATCGACTGTTCAGGCCAGTAGACGAAATAAAGACTGTTAAAAATGGACCATCTTCTCAAATACGGCTATCAACTAAAAACTTTTTTAAATAAATAATTTATTAATTTCAATCAACTGTGCTGGCCAGTAGATGAAATAAAGGCTGTTAAAAATAGAGAACTCCTCAAATACGGCTATCAACTATCTAACACTTTAGAAATATATATAAATACGTACATATATGTGTGTACGCTGTATGCTCATTAATATTTATTTAGTAATTTCAAACATGTAAAGTTTGTCTTTAAAAGATATCAGTAGAAAACAGAAACAAAATATTATGAACAGAATGATTAATGAAAAGCCTACGAATTCTGGAAAAATTGGTTAAAGGCATAAAAGCAGTGAAAGTAACACCTTTAAGTAAAGATCACAGAGATAAGCGCATATGAACATTTTATTTTAGTTTTTTTTTTTCTCTTTACCCACTTGAATTCTTTGCATTGACTTACGCACAAATACCCTTGGGAAAGGTATTAATCAGTCTCTTCCCTCCAGTTATGGGTTAAATAATAGGACAGATTGGGTTCTATAGCCTTGGCTGGCAACCAGTCTGCTACAGAAAGTAATGCCAAGCTACTGCGGGATAATATTCTGCCTAGTCAGTCATGTGTTGAAAGAGACATGATCGATTAAGTGTGTATTACGTATGGCACTTAACTGACTGACTGACTATCCTTTACAACGCCTACGGGCCACTCGAAGTAGAAGCTTACGCTAGGATGTAATTTGTGTGCATAGGAGTACAAAGAATGAACGAATTTTTACGGAAACATCATCTTAAGAGTCGGTTCCACAGAGCTGTAATTCGTGGGAAGAAGCTGCTCAAGTGGAACATAACTCTCACCAGCAGAGTACGGAAAGAATGTGACTGGTGGTGGGGTTTTGATCAGCGATGATGAAATGTAACTAGCTTGGTTCTTGAGGCATTGAATATAAACAGCTCGTATTTACCCCACTGGCTAGTTTGTGCAAGATCGAAAGAGAGGTGAAAATTTATATCACAATAAAAACTTCATTGTCGAATATAAGAGAATACTAGAGTGAACTTGATTGCTGTGCTACATTTTGCGTCTTGCAGGAAAATCTTCAACCAACACGGTTCAGAAGAAAACATAGAATAATGTTATATAGGCAATGAGTTATAGGCCCAGCAAAGACGATGATGGTGTCAAGATAAACCCAATTTTGGTGAGTTATGGGAAATTAATTTTTTTTATGAGTTATTATCACAATAGTTTTAATAAAAAGACTATATTCATGAAAGACAATTGTCCTTATCGTTCTGAGAAGCTATCTATTATCTACTTTGCTAAAAATAGGTTTTAAATAAATCTAATGAATTAAATGTCCTCTAGTATCTTGACGTATTAATGTCATAGAAAACTTGTTGTCCTTCAACCGATAAGATTTATATGAGAATCGAAAATAATATTCAAGCAAAGATCTCTTAGAAACAATAAAAATTCCGCTAGGTAAGGTTAAAGTCGGAATAAAAGAAAAAGTTTAAAAGACCTGTAGTGGAAAATTGTTAAAACATATACAAGGGAGATTTTATTAACATGTAAATAGCCAAAAAAATTTCTTTCAGGTCTAAGGTATATTGCATTAATCAAATATATGTTTCTGTGGCTTGAACCTGTTGTATTTATTAATTAAAAAATACGTTGAATGTTTTATTTGCATAATGACATTAGCCACACAGTTGTATATTACACTGAATCCGAACAATCAACGAGGAACACGTGCATATAAAGATATAGTCATATATCTTTATTTTTCAACGGTGATGGTTGTGTGGAGCAGGAAAGTAGCCGGAGAGAGAGTTCGAACATACGAAGGAACTTTCAGAAGTCGTTAGCCAGCTCTCTCTTCAACCTAAAATTCCAGACTTTTATGCCGCCTTAAAACTCCTACGTGATGCATGTTTGTTTTTCATTGCACTCTGTTGACATCATCTACGGTCGGATATATCCGTCAACTACGTACTTGTCCTTTGCTGACGTTTATCTACGACTGGGTGTATCTGTTAACCACATCCTTACCGGTTTATCGCCTTTCAAGCCGGTTGTCACTTTTGTTGGATGTGTCTGTCAGTTACATCCGTCGTTCAAGGGAATATATTATAACACCATCAAAACAAATTATCAATATTTTTGATGAAAATAAATAAATGACAAATTTTGTCTGTCCGTACGTGTGTCTGTAACTTCTCGGGTTGCACTTGCTTTACATAGACATATTCTCCCTTTTTGGAATAAGGATGATATTGGAATTTAAAATTTTAATCTCACACTTGAACGTCCATAAGTAAGATGTATGTTCAAATGAGGTGAGAATAGTTAAAAATTTAAATTTTAATATTACTGAAAAAAGATTAGTGATTTTAAAGTTTAAAATTTATATTTAAATTATAAAGCAATACAAAAACGTTGTGAATTTTAAAAAGTTATTTTAAACTCAGTTTATAATATCTCCAAAACTTTGTAAGTTGAGGAAATAAATTTTATTTCTTTAAAATGCCAAGGAATCAGAGTTAAAGTGAGAGGTTTTGTGGCGTGAGGTTTTTGAACTTCCACAGAGTTTAGTATTTGAAGATATCAACTCACTTGAAGTTCCACAGAGGTTGTGATTTTTAAAACTCAGTTTTTGCCCTGAATTAGAATTTTGGTTTAAATCAGAGTTTCAACCCAAATCAGTCTTTTGGCCAGAAGTAGATTTATAGCTTGAATCAGAGTTAAACTGAAGGTTTGAAGTTTTTTGGGGTGAATTGAGGAATCCAAGATTATTTATTTAAAATTATAATTGCAGTTTTCTTTTAGATTGTGTGCATTATTTTGATAAACTTTTCCTTTTCAATTCTGTTCACATTTCCTCAGTGATATTTAAGCAATATAATAATCAGCCTTGAGTAAATGGATGGTGGAGCAAAGTTTAGGGAAGCTAACACAAAGACAGTATTTGTTAAGAGCTACAAAGGACAGGAAATTGTGGAGAGCTACAATTATCAATATACTTACACAGCACACAGAAGTAGTTATTTGGAGCAAACTACCTTCATAGAGGTAGAAAATGAGTAGGTACAAAGAAATAGAAATGTGCTTAAGACAGACATGTGTCTTCTCACTTACTATGTTCTACTTTTATGGCAAGGCTATCCTGAGGGTGCTTGAGACCCTACCAGGTTTTATCATGGTATAATTTTAACAATATAAGTTATGCATATGACACTGATTAGCACACATAGAAAGAAAACTACTGGACATTTTAAATATCTGTGAAAGAAAACAAGAACAAATGTTTGAACATCAACTTTTATAAAAACAGAAGCATGGTTGTCAGCAAAAGAAAAATTAAAATTCCAAGATGTAAACTAAGAACTGGCAATGCAAGCAATTACAGAAATTCAAATATCTGCATTTTAACAGAATTTGAAAAATTCTACTAAAATCTAAATGTACATTGGACTAGCAAAAGTCGCATTTCAAAAGATGATTGCCCATGTACTGAAAGAACATGACATGTAAAAGAAGTCGATGTGTATTATTCCCACTGTCTTCAATAATGGCACACATGTAGCCAAGCCTTTTTTTTCTGATTAGTTAGTCAGTTAAGTTCCATACGTGATACACACTTGGGTGACCATGTTTCTTTTGATTCATGACTGTTTGATTTAAATTCAGTTTGAAATATCTTCAAAACTTTGTGAATTGAGGAAATCAATTGTGTGGAGCAGGCAAATAGCCGGAGAGAGGAATTATCAAAATGCCAAGGAATCAGAGTTAAAGTGAGAGATTTTGAAGTTCCTCAAAGCTCAAATTTTGGCCTGAATTTAAATTTTGGCCAAATCATTTTTTGGCCAGAAATAGACTTATAGCCTGAATAAGAGTTAAAGTGAAGTTTTGAAGTTTCATTGAGTGAATTGAGGAATTCAAAGTTATTTCTTTAAAATTATAATTGCTGTTTTCTAAACCGCATTAGTCCATTTAGTTTTGGGCTGAAAGCCCAATTATTCCTCCAAAGTGTGGCTTTTAAGCCAGTAAGAATGTAAACGGTGAAATGTATCCAATATATTGGTGAAATTAATCTATTTTTATATTTCTGGCAAGATGGTATTTTTTCAGTGCCAATTTTTATTGTAAAACATCGATTTGCATGATAACATTGGACATCGCGTAGATTTCTACATATAAAATGGTACAAACAGGTATATCTATAAAATCGAGCAATAAGAATAATGAGGGTTGTTGCTTTTTGGAAAAGACAATAATATCCAATTCTAGGCAGCTATATCTCCATATATTCATAATAAGATTTAAATACACGGGACAGGTAGAAGATATCACATACGTTCCGCAGCCATAAATTATCATTTTCAAAGAACGAACATCTTGAAGGTTACCATAAAAATAAATAGTCTGACGCAGCGGTTAGAATAAAAACACAAGAGTATATTTTCTAAACATCTAAACTAAGTTAGAGGGATACGATTATTGCATGACATTAGTATATATATATATATATATATATATATATATATATATATATATATGTAAACTTGTCGCTATACACGTATAAAAAAAACCCTCCGAGTACATACGCGGAAGAAAAAATGGTAATAAAAAAAGAACGAGCTAAGCACTTGAACATCAAAGTACATAGCCCAAAGAAAAAAACCCAAGACGAGTAAGCTAAAAAAAAAGAGGCGCTCAATACGTAAGTAGAGCAAACAAAGTAAATAACTAACCTAGAGAGCCAACGAACCTACCAAGGTTTCACCTATTTGGATCTTCTTCCCTGAGGATCCAATCTCGGTAGGTTCGTTGGTTCTTTATATATATATATATATATATATATGTATATATCGTTTATTCATCAATGAATTAGAACACTCTCAGCTATTGGGCGTGTATAATGATAATATACACGCTAAAAAGTCTGTCATCTTCTACCGAGCGCCCAAAAGGCAGAGGTAGAATCGCCGACTGACGCCAATTCGGTCGGGTTTGAATCCTGGGTAAAAAGCAATCGGATGTCTAACCGTAGTGATAAGCTATTATATAGCGAAGCAGATCTGTCTGCGGATGACTATCTATCTATCTATATATATATATATATATATATATATATATATATATATATATATATATATATATGTATGTATGTATGTACGTATTCAGAGTCCGCTATGAATAACTATATTAATTTTATTTCGACAATAAATGTTACAGAAGAAATAAGCAACTCAAAATAGAAATTAACAAAGGGTACACCTAAGTCTTTTGCAACTTAAAACATGATGTTTTTTAAAGCACTATGTTCTTTTCATGGAGCTCAATGCACTTTGCTCATCTTATAGTAATTTTTGGGTGCACAGCACCAACAGTACCAGAGCAATGGCAGCTCGGATTTGTTCCTTAAATTCGGTGATATTACGGGACTTTGTCTTAGGAAAAGTCGGAAGGTGTATGTCACAATGTCGGCTTTCCAGAACCACTTCAAAACCGCAATCTTTTTCTTTTTTATTAATTGTAAGGACATAATGTACATCTGACATAAAAATGCAATGGAAATAAAACTTATGTGAAAATGTTTATCTAGTGAAATTTTGCGATTTCAGTTGGACACATGAAATAGAAGATATGTATAAGTATCAAAAACGTTACAAACAAAAAAAAATATATATATATAAGTATAGGGTTGATATGGATAGAATAATATTCCGTATCCAAAGGAACACTATTCTGAAAAAGTGCTAAATGCAAAGTTGAGCTAATAATATTTATTAAGAATTTATAAAATTTATAAATTCTTGGTTAGACACGCATAGTGTCGAAACAAAATGGCTACTTTTGTAGTGATATTATGACATATTTATGTTATAAATTCTAAATAAATATGATATGTGTGTGTGTGTGTGTGTGTGTGTGTATGTGTGTGTGCGTGTGTGTGTGAGAGAGAGAAAGTTTGTGTGTGAGAAAAAAAGAAAAGAGAGCATCATAATATTATAGTCTACAAAATTATGGAACTTTTTCTAAGGATTATCCATCAGTTATTCCTCTAAACCATGTTTGGATCTATCTATCTATCTATCTATCTATCTATCTATCTATCTATCTATCTATCTATCTTAGTCTGTTCATAATCTATCTATCTATCTATCTACCTATCTATCTATCTATCTATCTATCTATCTATCTATCTATCTATCTGTGTGCGTTGTGGTGCAGTGGATATCGGCCCGGAACGAGAAATAAGAAAACCGAGTTCAAATTCCAATTTAATTCATTGCATTCACTTACGCGCAAATACCCCTGGTTAAATTTATTAATCCCGCTTTCTCTTCCGCTAAATAACAAGACAGATTGGGTCCTATAGCCTTGGTTGGCAACCAGTTTATCTCAGAAAGTAATGGCAATCTACAGTCAGTCATGTCTCTTTCGAGTCATGATTCCACAACTATGTATCAGGTATGCCACTTAACTGACTGATCTCTGTCTCTCTCTTTCTCTCTCTCTCTCTCTCTCTCTCTCTCTCTATATATATATATATATATATATATATGTGTGTGTGTGTGTGTGTCTGTGCGTGTGTCTCGTCAATTCCGAGGTCAATTATCGATTTATATATCTATATTTTATGATTGTTCATATCTATCTGTATGTATCTATATTTCTCTCTCTGTCTATATTTCTCTCTCTCTCTCTCTCTCTATATATATATATATATATATATATATGTGTGTGTGTGTGTGTGTTTGTTTGTGTACGTGTGGAGGGGTTGTGCATCTGACCTATAGCGGTCTCTTCATATCTGAAGATACATCAATTTAGAACAGTTCATATCTATCTATCTATCTATCTATCTATCTATCTATCTATCTATCTATCTTTGTTTCGTTCTTCCCTCTGCCTCTTCTCAATGATTATCCCCTCTTTCATTCAACTCAGATTCTATAGCATTCTCCCTTGAATACGATGAATAAAGTCGAAGTAAATCTATTCGTTATGGAAGCCGAAATCACTTGAATAATTACCGTCTTGATTTGATTAATTAATTTCCTTTATCTCAACATAAATATGGTGCCATTTACTCACTTACGTCGTGGAATCTAATTACGTCGATTCTTGTGAACAAAGTGCTTTCTAAAACAGTAGAAACTCTTTTACAATTGGCTCTTATTTTGTGTTTGTCGATTGTTAATAGCAGAGGTTTCACTAACGCACCAACGATTCGACGGTAGACAATCACACGGAAAGACATCGTTTGCGCAGAATTGAACGAATTCGGCAGTATTCTAACTCAAATTCTTCAGTTTCAAATTAATGGGGAAATATGAATTGATGTCCGTACATCCTCTGCTTTGCAACATACTGCTCACTCGGAACTCCAGTTGATTTATTAACAAATTAAGTCCCCTATGAGAAACACGGTATTTTCTTTCTTTCTTTCTTTCTTTCTTTCTTTCTTTCTTTCATTATTTATTTATTTCTTGCTTTCTTTCTTTATTTTGTTCTTTCTTTCTGTCTTTCTTTTGTTCGTTTGTTCGTTCTTTCTTTCTTTCTTCCGTTCGATCGTTCTTTCTTTTTTTGTTCGTTTATTCTTTCTTTCTTTCTTTCTTTCATTCATTCGCTTGTTCGTTCGTTCGTTCTTTCTTTCTTTCGTTTGTTCGTTTGTTCTTTCTTTCTTTCTTTTTCTTTTGTTCGTTCGTTCGTTCGTTCTTTCGCCCGTTCGTTCTTTCTTTCCTTCTTTTTTCGTTCGTTCGTTCGTTCGTTCGTTCTTTCTTTCTTTCATTCGTTCGTTCTTTATTTATTTATTTATTTATTTATTTATTTATTGCGTTCGTTCCTTCTTTTGTTCTTTCTTTCTTTCGTTCGTTCATTCGTTCTTTCTTTCTTTCTTTCTTTCTTTCTTTCTTTCTTTCTTTCTTTCTTTCTACCCACACAGGCACACTTACATTTTAAAACACACACAGAGAAATTTAATCTATAAGAAACACACTAATGCGTAAAACTCGCACAGTATTTTCCCTTTCTCTCTTTTTCTTTCTTCATTTCTTTCTTTCTCCATATTTCTACTCACCCATATGTATGCATACGCCCCACTCTCACACTCTCTCGTTCTCTCTCTCTCACACAAACGCACACACCCAGACAAGAAATCGCACACTGAAATTCAATTTAGTTCTAGCTTTGGATAATGTAAGACTTGTTTGCTTGATTCATTTTTTTACGGTTTATCAACCCATTGGGAGTTATTGTTTTTTAGATCGTAATTGGGGTATAATGATGGGGTAGTGATAGAAGTCTTACTAGTTAACCCATAGTTGGAGAAGACAAATGGATTCATACTTACTCCAAAAATTGCGCAGAAATGAATATAACGAATCCAACTGGAACTGAAACTCAGCTCGCCAGTTAACAATTCCGATTCATTATCCATTACACCGCCCGCATATCCATGGTTACAGTACCTAGTATTCTCAAGCTGTCACCTATCTAGTTACAGACCATCTTGACATTGCTTGCTTTTGCTGATCTTACAGGAATCTGTGCTTCAACATGATGTCGCCGTAAGACTAGATAATGCCAGAAGGTAATATTATACAGGGTGACACAAAAAAATGGGAATTTTTGAAGTGTTTATTGACAGACATGAGCAAGTGGCAGTACTGCGAAACAGTGGCCTCACTAAGTAAACACTTCAGTTACCATGGATCAGTGGAACAGGCAACAATGACGATGAATTTCTAAGCAAGTTGTGGATGTCAGATGAGGCACATTTTCATCTTACAGGTTACGTGAGTAAGCAGAACTACAGTTACTGGGCAGGCACAAATCCTAATGAAGTTCATGAGCGCCCTTTACACGCTAATAAGTATGGAGTGCTGTTTCATTATATGAGGTCATCGGACCTTTTTTTTTAAATGAACAGGGGATCTGTCACTGTCACTGCGAATTTCAAGAAAGCATTCGTACAGAATGACGCCATCTACAGGACGTAATTTTAAAAAAATGAAAATTCCATTATTTCTTCTTAAATGGCATGTTTTAAAGTTTCAATTACTTTGAATAAAATATTTTTCTGCCATCACCCTTGGTTTTATTGGATTGTTAAAAAGTTCCCGTTTTTTAGGTCATCCTATATATGTAGGCTCCGATCTTCTTCAGGTAATTTGAATTTTGAACTGAACGTTTTATTTCTTTCACTAGGTAAGATTGTTCTAGTCACACTAGTCATGCCTCTTCCAGATGTCTAAGAACAGACACATGGCCCAGTGAATAAAAGTTGGATCCAGTGACCTGAACCAAATAGTTGTTAGATCAATACCTGGTTACAGCAGAAGTTTAAAAAATAACTAAGAGAGTTGAGTTAAAGCGAGATTGCTGATATCGAGACATCTGGAGGATACGCATGACTCATGGAATTAGAACAATCTACACCCCTAAGCAAAATTTTGGGTTCAGTTTATACTTGCAATCATCTGAAACGTACAATGGCTGACATGTCGTGAATATGGCTGCAAAGATGAGAATAGCAGTCCGAATAATGTAAATTGCGTAATTTAATAAACGTTGTTTGAATATTATTCTGATTTCTTCAAAAAAAGAAAAGAACGGTAAAATGTAGTAGCAGTGTTGGGAGATTCCACTGGTCAACAGGATTTTGGTGCCAAAAAAGAACATTTTTTAGATAATTTGATGTTCCTGATTCCAAAATGACCTTAGATTTTCATGGTTAGTTACCGCTTCTGCTGTATTGAAATTGCTTATTTTAGAAAAAACTCAATTTACGATCTTGGCTGATTGAAACATTTAGTTAATAAGGGTATTAGAATCCCATCAATTTTAAAGTAGGCCAAGCAATTGTTGTCAGCTACACTACCGGCTATAATTATTAGGCCAACACAGTGTTTTAAAAAAATGACGTATTTCATCACTTTTTTAGTATTTATTGCCAAGTGAATAATTGTAAATAAAAATAGAATGATTTTTGTTAATATTGCACAATAACATGTGTATCAAATGAATTTATAAATAGTTGATAATTATCTATATTGCAGTTTCATCAATGAAAGAACGAAGAAAATTTAGGGTGATTCGGACGAGTTCATCTTTGCTACCATGCCTTGTTAAATTTTGCAAAGTAATAATAACAAAAGAACCATTCTATTTTCATTTAGAATTATCCACTTGGCAATAAATACTAAGACTAGTATGAAATACGTCATTTCTTTTAAAAAAAATGGGGTGGTCTAATAATTATGGCCGGTAGTGTACATTATCAGAAAAAAAGTACTTTTGAGTCAAAAATTTCAAAGTATAGGTCACAAATTTTTCGAATTTATTGTCAAAATTCAAATCAATTGATAAATCTAATCAGTAACACACTTTATCAGTAATACGCTAATATGAGTATTAAGGTTCATTTTTTTTACATGGCCATCTCGATAAATTTCTGGATAATTGTGTCGATGTGAGTGATGAGCAACGCGAACGATTCCATTAGGATATCCAAGCAATGGAAGAGCGCTACTAGGGACCGTGCTACAAACAAATAATAACTGACTACTGCTGGAGTATCAAAAGGAACTTAATTAACATTAAAATAATGAGAAAAATTCAATTCTCAGGAAAGAGAAAAAATTTATCATAGTTCTTGTGTTCACGAATGTTTTATTTCTGCTGTTAGTTTATTAAATAATTTGATTAAAATATATGTTGGTCTTGGTATATTAAATCTTGTTATTTTTAAAGACTTAGTGTTTAATTTTTCTTTAAAAAAAGTATTTCTCAATAAATAGACCAATATTTGTTGGTTAAAATGCGAATTGAGAGGTTTCTACGGTTCTAATTTGGCGCTACAGATTCACAAAAAACTGTACCAAATAACAGAAACCACATCACTTGAGAACATTCAACCGAAGAAAAAACTAAAATGGATAGCAATATGACTTTGACAAAAAGACATAATGATATAATCAAGATGTCAACGTCCCCACATACTTCAAAAAAAATATTAGGAAAGAAGCCCAACCAATACCAGAAAGAGTGATGACAATTACTGACAATTACTGCACTTAAGATATATATTATACTGTTATTTTTTAATGGATATATTTTATACTTTTGATCTAAAAAGTAATATTTTTAAAGTGAGGTTAACTTTGTACAAGGCCCGAGGGTCACTTGAGGTAGTGGGTCAATGAGTAAGAGATACAGTTTATGCGAATATATGGGGAAAATAGTGATTAATTCTAAACTTGTACAAATTAAGAAGGTAGTGATCAGGAAAATATCGTCTGAAGTGTTAATTGCCCAAAGCAGTGGCCTGCGGGAAAAAGCTGCTCGAGTGGAACTTACTTCTCAAAGCTGGAATACGAATGAAGTGTAGGTTGCTCGCTATAAGGTACGTAGCATGGCAGGTCCTATAGTCATGAAGGTTAGAACTGGAAGAAGTAAGAAATGTAGTCACTCGGAGCACTTTTGATAGAAGTAGTGAGAAACTTGCGAGATCTCCTCGGTGGGAGATGGGTTGCAGGGTGGAAGATAGTTTGTCGCTCACAGAGACACGAACATGTTTTTGGATTCTATCGAGACTGGACATTAAGGATCAGGCAGCTCTTTTCCAAATATGACAGAAGTGCTCCATTTTCGTGTAAACGTCGTGAATAGAACAAGGAGTGAGATGCTTACTGGTTGTTTTTGTTTTGTTTTTTTATAGCATATCAACCTCGGCGGGTCATTTATTGCCAACTAAATTTTATTTATTTATTGCTGGTAATACCTTTTTCTTTCAACAATTTATTGTTGTTTTTTAATATGTTTTGTGTCTAGTAATACATTTTTCTTTTTTGAGTATCAAGATTCATTGGGATTTGTTTCTAAGGGCAGGGTCCCCAAGTCCTACCCTGTTATTTAACCCATAACTTGAGGGAAGGGACGGATTAATACCTTTCCCAATGGTACCAGTGCTTAAGTGAATGCAGGGTATTCAACTGGAATTCCAACTCGGCTCTTTCTCTTTCCGAGCCGATATCCACTGCACCACAACGCATATCCGTCACTAAACACTTACAGCACCTGGTATTCCCAAGCGGTCACCCAAGGTACTTACTGGAGCAGGACAAAGAACCGACCATTTTTCCAGTATCCTTAGCGTACGTACGAGTTTCACTAGTGGCCTGGGTTGAGTTTAAGGCTCAACAGTCGCTCAAATTCTGGTTAATTCCCTTCGCGCTAAAGTCATTGAAAAAAGCATGAATCTACAGGAAGAAGGAAAACTAAATTCAAAGCGTGAGAGGTTTATTTATAAGATTCGTGCCATATCTTTCATACTTCTTCTATGTGCTTTGTTCTTTCAGGACGTAGGCGATCATGGACTTCCACGTCTCCCTATCCCTGGTGTCTCTTAGCACACTTTCTCCTGTAACATCTCGCAACCCCAGTACTGTCATCCATCTGCTCAGGCCCTTCAAATATGTTATCCGCTGTTTTCCTCTGTTATTTTTTTTATATTTGGTCTGTTAGTGTCAGGCTCTCCAAACCCTCTTAACTCATTGCATATTCTAGGAACTTCAGTTGTCTCTTCCTGATGCTCACTATTAATTTTATTTTTGTTACCATTCTTTCCAACACTTCATTATTGCTCACATGCTCGGTATTTCGCTGTTATTCAGTCACTCAGTTAAGGGCCATACGTAATACACGTTTGAGTGATCATGTCTCGATTGAGAATGGGCAGAGGATTATCCCGCATTTACTTTCTGTAGTGGATTGGTTGCCAGCCAAGGATATAGAACCCAGTCTGTCCTGTTATTTAACCCATAACTCGAGGGAAGAGACGGATTAATACATTTCCCAAGATTATTAGCGCGTAAGTGAATGCAACGAACTCAATTGGAATTCTAACTCGGCTCTCTGAATTCTCGTTCCGAGCCGATATCCACTGCACCGCAACGCACATCCTCTCGCATCTTCGCTGTTATTAAATCCTCCAAAAAGTGTGGCTGGTTCTATACATACTTCTTCATTATAATCGAAGCATTTACATAGCTAATCTAGTTGATCAAATGTTTAAAACAAACTTCTTTGACAACAATCGAATATATCGTATATTTATATATGCCGTAATAATAAAACGTTAAAAATATATTACAGAAAACGGGAAACTGCAAAACTTGTCACTAATAAAAAAACGCAATCAAATCTAAACAGGCGATAAATGAAATTTCTATCAATTTCACATATCTGATCAAATTTCGATAAAACTATATCTAGCTACCCACAATTTATAAGAACCTGTGGGAAATATATTCACATAGCTTAGCGCTTAAGCAGTGAAAGGAAATTATCAAACATAACAAGACATACATGGTATAGGAAAAACAATTTATTTGTCTTGCAAAAATATGCTGAATTTTGCTGCTACAGTGTAGCTTGGTATAGTCTCTTTTCTCTGCTTAGCTTGGTATAGTATCCTCCGTCTAGGAGTGGGATGAAAAAGACACAAGGAACTGCGATCCGCGACGTACAGGAACTTTCTTCTGGGTCAGCTTCTTTCACAGTTTCTTATCTTGGTATAAGATGATAGTGCTTAGAGAATTTTTCTCTAGGAAGGCAAGGCTTTGCCCATAGGGTATCCTTTTTAAGGTAAGAAGGGTAACAAGAGATTTTCTCTGTTACAAAGTTGTGGCATTAGTCTAAAAGATTACAAAGAATTGGTAAGATGGTCTCGATATAGCGAGACAAGTGGGCGCCAATTTAGGCCCTGCTGCAACAAAAATCCGGAGCGGCACAATTACGTCCGATACTGTTCGTGCTAGCTGAAAAAAGGAGAGAACAAAACCATCAGAAAAAAAACATAAAACCTCTGGTAAAGCCCGCCTAAAGTTCAAAACGAGGTTCGGGTTAAATCAGCCAATCAGGAGACCCGTTACATCTGTAAATTTCCGACAATTTATAAGAACCCTTTAAAAATATACTGATCAATCGAAAGCACTAAACGTCAATGTAAATCATATTACCTGAAATATTTTGCTTTAAGAGACGCCGTGGATATTAACCATCACTTTCTCACTATTGAACTCACATTTGGTGTGTTGAAAATCGTTTTTTTTTTCAAAAATAGTAAAAAATCCAGGCGCACTCAACATGTGAATAACTGCCCCTACGAGTATTAAAAAAAATCTAAAAAAATACATCTTAAACAATCAAAATATGAAGAAAAATTAACAACACCTTAAAATAAGCCCCCTTGAGAATGGAAAAAGAAATGGCCGAAAGCGTTTGGGACAATTAACAATATGGATATTTTTCCCCTTCCACCAAACGAGAAAAAAGGTGAAAATGTTGGAAAATAAAAAGTTAATTGAATTTCCCTAGTCTATTATATTCAACAAAAGATGTTTAATTAAAGTTTGCTGATCCAAAATACATTATCACACACACGCACACACACACACACACACATACGCACAAACACATCTAGTATGAACATATATATATATATATATATATATATATATATATATATATATATATATTATTGGTGAATAATGATTTTCTAGAGAATAATATAATTTTGAATTAATCATGAGTAAATATTTTTAGGTTAAAATTAAAACAATTTAATAATAGATCTTTAGATATGCAACGGCAGAAGACTATAATAAGAAAATGAATAAAGGTTGCTTTATTTTTGTTTCTATGGAACCATTTTATGGTATCGGAAGAATCCTTCGATAAATGATGATTTTTGTATAAAGTCGGTTATTTTTTTAATTATATTTTTAGAAATAAGTCCTCAATATTCTTGTTTGTGTATGTGTGTGTGTGCGTGTGTGTAATTAATTCAGTTCATACAATTTTTTTGTTGAAGTTGTCTTTATGATCTTTGAAGAGTAAATATGCATTATTCAAATAGATTTTACCCATTCTGTCGTCAATATTAATTTAAAAAAACAGCTGCATTTTGATTCAATGTAGAAAGAGTTCTCTGATCCTTGCCAGTATATATATATATATATATATATATATGTATGTATATATATATATATATATATATGTATATATATATATGTATGTATATATATATATATATATATATATATATATATATATATATGTATATGTATAATGTACATCTGGGCAGCAATATTTCATTTAAATATGTTTCGTTTAAAACGACCGACAAGGAAGCTATTATTAATTTTGGTTTTTATTTTTCCCGTATTCTTGCATGTTTCCTTTATTGCCAGAGATAAGGGATATGTTCCATAATTTTCAACTTTTTGAACGCTTTCAGCCTCTTCAAAGGCTATTTTTAAAGATGTTATTTTTCGGTGTTGTTAAGGAGAGTAATTTAAAGCTATCACGTGATGCGCGTTGCTGGGTATCGTGTGAGCCTCTGTCTGTTATGTATATATATATATATATATATATATGTGTGTGTGTGTGTGTGTGTGTGTGTGTGTGTGTGTGTGTGAAAAAGAGAGAGAGAGAAAGACGGGAGCAATAAAGGCTCTATACTCTTAGTTTCAATAACAATTAAAGACAAAGCAATTAATCAACAGTCCAGAAATGTATTATTAAAATTTGTTCGGTTAATAACAATAAAATACTCTAGTAAAAAAAAAAGATAAAGTAATTACAGATACTGTTCGAACTGCAATTCTGGCTTGCTTTTTTATTATAAGTAATTTTAAAGTGACTTTATTGTGACCTCGTATATAAAAATAAATAAAAAAAGAATTAATAGAATCATGCGTTTTTATTACTACAAACAAGTGGATGTCCATATTCGATTATACGCATTGTTTATTTTAACCATTGTTTATTTGATCTAACGGCTGCATACTGGAGAAAACTTAATAAAAAAATACGCCTACCGACAACATTTGAACTTGTGCCTCCTTTAAAAAGTAGCCTCCGTCTGAAATTGTGTGCATTTATTGCAGCTATGAATAACTTTATAATAATATAAAGTCCAATTTTACAGTTAAACCACATTCATTCGTTCAGATTTTTCTGAAATATATTGAACCTATAAGGAAGATGGTTAATGTTTATCAATTTGACTTGTGTCAGACATAACTAAACTCCCTACAGTTTACAGATTTATTTTCTATCGTTCTCAGAATTATCAGAAGGTTTTCTTCAGAAGGTTGTCAGCAGGTTAGAATGCGTGGATGTGCGGAATATTGGAAGGATAATATATACATTTTTCATGTTAAAATAGAAATTTATTAAAAGAAAAGAATAACAAGAATTGGTAGAAATTAATGATCAATGAGAAAGTTAAGGGTATCAAGAGTTGTAGAAAATGTTCATAGTAGTAATTGGGTGAAAAGAGTTCATGCGTACGTATGTATGTGTAAGGTTTTATTTGGTAGAAATGGAGAAGTAAAAGGAATCAGTACGCGAGAAAGAAGGAGAAAAAGGACAATGTGCGATGTGACCTTATGTCCGGATCGACTTAAAGTTTCTGCCTTGATTCATTTTAGTTATGTCTCTCTCTCGCTGCTCTCATCTCTGACTGTCTGGTTGACGATGACCGAAATATTTATAGCGTTTAGATTTTTCGCACTGAATTGCGAAGGTTTTATCGTCTTGCAAATCGCTTCCATTGGTCTACTTGCGAAATCCAGTTTCAATTTTTTCTTTAAGCGCTTGATCAATCCTAATTCCAATTAGAAAAAAACAGGATTTCACACGTCAATGTGAATTTTTGTAAACTTGAAGAAGGTTACTTTTAATTTTTAATTTCCTATCTACTACAATACCAGCTCAGTTTGTATCTGAAACGTAGAGAAAGCAATTTTAAAAGCATTAATTGAGAATTTTAAAATACGAAAATCTTTATTGCTTTAAATGTTATTTTAAGGGTTACTCGTATTTGAGTAGACGTTAAACTATTTATTTCATTTACGTACTGAAGAAAAAACAATTAAGAATATATGCTCTTAACTATATCTGTATATTTGTGGATTTAAGCACCAGTCCTTCATTAATACATGTTTTATTAAACAAGACGAACATGTCATTTTATTTAGGCTTTTTCTGCATATGTACGAGTTATCACTTTTATCAGTTTAATGAGTGTGCCTGAATAAATTGAGTTGGAATTTGCTTGCAATTCAATCATTTAAAAATGGGTTGAAATTCCGATTCCCGTAGAATAATTGAAGTTAGACAACATCGAACTTAGTCATTACCTAGATGGATGTTCGCTTTGGAATAACAGGTGCTCGAAGCTTAAATTTACTGATAGCTCGGAATTGTTAATCCGATAGCCTAGTATCCAATTCCAAGTGGGGTTCTTATGTTCACTTATGCCATTCGGGAAAAGTATAATTCCATCTCTTCTACCGCCAGCTATGAGTTAATTATTAAGACGTGTATCACTAAACCATTATTATGTCTCCCCCAAAATTCCACTGTAAAAAAACAACAATCTACAAAGGGTTTTATAACTGTAGAAAATTAATCAAGCAAGCAAGTTTTACATTATCTAAAGCTAGGACTAAACTTAATTTCAGTGTGCAAATTTCTTCTTTTTTTTGTGTGTGTGTGGGGGGTGTATACATGCATGTTAGTGAGTGGAAATATGAAGAAAGAAAGAAAGAAAGAAAGAAAGAAAGAAAGAAAGAAAGAAAGAAAGAGACAATACTGTGTGAGTTTTAGGCCGTAGTGTGTTTCTTGGAGATTAACTTTCTGTATGAATATAAGTGTGTCTGTGTGGAAAGAAAGAAAGAAAGAAAGAAAGAAAGAAAGAAAGAAAGAAAGAAAGAAAGAAGCCTAGTTCCAATTCCCTATGGGTTTCTGATATTCACTTACGCGCAAATTTCCTTAGGAAAGGTATATAATTTCATCTCTTCTCCCGACAATTCTGGGTTGATTGTTAAAACTTGTATCACTAAACCATTATCTCCAAAAATAAAATTAAATGCCTACACAATATTTAGATTTTGGCATCAAATACCCCAGAGGTTGATATGCCGCAAAGCGAAACAACTAACGAATCTTTAAAACGGTGTCGTAAAAGTAATAATCGAGCATTCTTGTAGCTCCCTAATGTAGATTTTAAGGAAATAGAATTAATTTTTTCTCATAACGCTGTTATAACTGTCAAAATAGAATTTCTCAAAACATTTCGTCAGATTCTCATCGAAATTTTATTCACACGTAGATATACACGCACCATAAATATAATAAGTAGTTAAGTTTACTAAAATATATATTTGTTAAAAAATTTTCAATGTAGATGATTAAAATATGAAATCTTTCTTTCTTTTTTAGTAAAACAATTACTTTAGCATGTTCATTTATTCATAACGTTATCGACGTTAACAGCTTGCACTAAAGTAACCCAAGAATAAACATTTCGAATTCTTCTCTAAAGCCGGGTAAATGAAAACGTACCTTTTAACATCCTCATCAGTTTAAAGTTTTTAAATAAAAACTTTATTTAACAAAGCAGACAAGTATTATGCAGTCAGCATCTATTCACACACGACATTAAATAGGTAACTATTGTCACCTTGTTAATTCTTATACGTTCTGTTTTAAACTAGGAGATCCGAATTCGAATCTCACCATATACGAATTTATGATTATTCTAGAAAACTAACAACACTTAACTTCTATAGTTGTAAAATTAAAGTCTTACATTTACCTTTATAGAGTCCATGAGAGGATGAAATGCATCAAGTAAGGAAAGTATTCCTTTGTCGTTTCTCCGTTCTGTAATATATATATATATATATATATATATATATATATATATATATGAATTGATTGATTGATTGTTTAATTACTTAGTTTTTGGTCATAATAAAATTAGACCACTGCACATTTGTATTAAAAAGTGTTCAATATCTCATTTCAAAAGTTCTACAATATAATTGTATTATTACTACAATATGGAATATATATAATCATATAATTATCAATTAAAAGTACATTGCGACACGGAAATTTCTGTTTCGATATAGAATCTCGTCATCAGACAATGCTGGATGTTGGTTGTGAAAATGATTCCATTTAAATACAAAAACATCGGTTTGCTATTTATGTATGTGGGAAGATATAAAATGTATGTGTTCATTTTAACTAATCAGAATAGAAAGACATGAGCCTTCCATCTCATTTACCGAATTAAATCCTTTGTTTTGTATAATAATTTTATGAAGTATTCCTTTTTGTTTGTATTAGGTATATTCTTCAAAGAGATTCGGAAATCAATTTTTTCCATATATATATATATATATATATATGTGTGTGTGTGTGTGTGTGTGTGTGTGTGTGTGTGTGTGTGTGTGTATTTAGGCAGGAAATTTTAGATTAAATAAATTGCAAACGATATGTTTGTTTATTTTTAATAAAAATCTGTTTGTTTATTTTTAATAAAATCTGTTCATACTCACGGATAATCTTTCGCGTATTTCAATCAAAAGATGTCCGAAATGAATTGTAACGTCGACAATGTTGGTTTTACGTAACGCATCAGTCGGTGGGGAGGAGTTATTACGAAGAATTAAATCAGTAGTATTCTACCTTTTATAATATATTATTAATTTTAATTTTTCATTATGAGCAACGGGAGATATATTAGTACGAATGAGATGTTTTAATATTTTCTCATCCTGTTTGTAGTTATCGTGCATCTGGTTGTAATAGAAGAGTTTGATATGTTTAGGGTCTTTTGTAGAATTACCATATTTTGTTTGATTGCCATATTGTGGTTTTTGAAATATCGTTTTATTTCTTTTTCTACAATGTGGTTTAGGAAGTCATTATTAATGAGTCTGCTTAATATTTTTTAGTTCAGAGTAAAATATCTTTTATGTTGAGAAGTTGATTTGTGCTCTTTTAATTAAGTTGTGTATAAGTGCTATTTTGTAGTAGTTAGGGCATTCACTCTTATAGTTGAGAGTGCAAGAGTTTTTGCAGGTCGGTTTTTATATGGAGAGGAAGTAAATGTGTTATTGTTTGTGTCTATTATCTCTGTCCTCAAGTTTACATACGAAAGTAACCAAGATAACAAAATCACTTTCCTTGATATTTTAATGAAAGTTCATATAAAAATATGTCCACAAATTCTTCGTTTCTAAGTTATTAAGTTTAAAGCTTACGATCTTCTTCTTCTATGTGCCCTGTCCCTTCAGGACGTAGGCGATCATGGCTCTCCACGTCTCCCTATCCCTTGTGGCTCTTAGTATGTTTGCTCCTGTTGCTCCTGGCAACCCCCGTTCCGTCATCCACCTGATCAGACCCTGCAAATATGTTATCCGCTGCCTTCCTCTATCTCTCCTTCCTTCTATCTGTCCAGTCAGTATCAGGTTCTCCAGGCTCTCCTTCCTCATTGCATGTCCCAGGAACTTCAGTTGTCTCTTCCTGATGCTCAGCATCAATTTCCTTTTTGTTGCCATTCTTTCTAACACCTCGTCGTTGCTTGTATGCTCAGTTCACGATATCCGTAGCATCCTTCTGTAGAACCACATTTCGGCCGCTTCCAGTTTTGTCCTCATTTTCGATGATATTGTCCAGCTTACGATAGACACTGTTAAATGTACAATTCAAGATACAATCCCCAAATACGTATTAAAACATTCAGGGCGAATTCTTAACACCGAAAGAAGGTAAAATGTTGATATAGACATATGTCCAAATGCCATCGTTGTACCTCAACACAGAAACTCATAACAAATGCTCAAAAGATCTGTTTCTAGACACGCATCAAATCGACGAATTATTACCTGAAGAATCCTTTCAAATGTTTTTATTGGACGTACAAGGATTTTCCAGATCTTTATTGCACGTTGATTAATAGTTTCTGCATTATTGAGGTCTGTTCCATGAACCAACTGTTTTAGGTGTCGCCATAGATAAAAAATCTAAAGGATTGAGGTCAGGGAAACGTGTAGGCCATGAAACCGGGCCTCTCTTACCTATGTATTTTTTATGTTATCCAATGCATAGCAAACAATGTGACTAAAATGTGCTGGCACTCTATCATGCGTCTTTGTATTAGCAAGCGTAGATCCACTAGACAGTCTGGTAGTGTGTTTCAAATACAATCGATATAGACCACTCCTGTTTGATTTACTGAGAGAAAATATGGACTCAACAGACCGTCAGCTACTATTCCAACTTGATGTTTGTGACTAGCCTGTATCTTACCACGGCGATTACAACTCACCCACAAATGTTGGTTGTGTAAATTTGTTATTCGATCTCATCCAAATTTTGCCTCATCTGGAAAAAAGACTGAAAAGACAAACAACGGATCGGCAGTTTATACAATAATCGATCGGCAAAATTTCTCCCCTGGTGAGTGATCAGAGGGCGAGAGGCTCTGCACACGTTGCAAATGATACGTATACAGGAGCTGCTCTTCAAGTACCTGCTATGCGGTACTTTGAGATGTTCGACATGCACAGGCCACTTAATGTGTACTAATGCCTGTCAGTCAATCAGTTAAGTGCCATACGTGGTACACGCTTTGGGCGATCATGTCTCGAAAGATACATGACTGATTGAGCAAAAGATTATCCCGCAGTGGGTTACCATTGTTTTCTGTGTTACACTGTATAAGCTCCAAATAAATGGCAAAATGTAAAGAATGCGTAATGCGTTTAATCTTCTAAAAGGACTTAATCGAACTAAAGTAATGTTTCCGCTGATGAAATTATATAATTTTGGCGAGGAGGAGGAGGAGAAGGAAATATCAAAATAAAAAAAAGCAATCGTCGATTGTAATTATTGGCAGTAAACGGTGAACACGAACATTTTTGTTTTTTGGTAATTTAATTTTTGTTTCAGATATGTCTCGGCATGTATCTTAACCTATTCCATTAATTTTCTTTATGATTTTGTTTTGTTTTTATCACTTATATTTGCTAAAATTCACTAAGTACAAGAGTCAAGAGTTATTCATGGTAGAGAGTTACCGAATGAGGTGTGCATTATGAAGAGGACGGAGGATAAAGTGAATTCTATGAGGATATCTGTTAACTATATGCTCGTACTTGAAACATTAACACAGTAATTCAAGTAATTAATGGAAATAATTGCGATGTTGTTTTTATTAGCATAAACATAATTTCATACTATTAAAGTAGTGCATTAATTACTTGAATAGATAGATAGATAGATAGATAGATAGATAGATAGATAGATATTAACAGTTTGTGTGTGTGTGTGTGTGTGTGTGTGTGTGTGTGTGTGGGTGTGGGTGTGTGTGGGTGTGTTGACTGGCGGTGCTACCCCGGAGGTTTTTTGAACTATGTGTGTGGGCAACTTAATCACCAACTTTATTGTTGGTAGGGGTCAGTGAACAACAAATAAACCTGCCCTAACCGCAGCATATACTAGGGTTTTCTTCCTCCTTTTATCATCAATGTCCATTCAGTGATGCTTTGTACGGGCAACGGGCGAGAAAACATTAATGTTATGTGTAGTCGGGGTTGAAATGTGATTCTAAGACTTTATGACAAGGATATCTCTTCTACTATTGGGTTTGATTACAGGATGCTATTGCTTTTTTGTTTTATATTTTTCTAATCGGTATCAGTCCATGAAAGGCAGTTAAGCCACTAAAACGGAAGGGGATTACAAGGTGTGGAAGAATAAGGAACAGAAACATTAATAATGAATGTGAGAAAGAAAGCGTAATCAAGATGACAGTAGATAGCAACTGACGTTTAAATTCTTTCAGGTTAGGTTGGCTGGAAAGCATGAAGTCGAAAGAGAGTTCCATAAATGAAAAGTGCTCAGAAAAAAAATGTTAGCATAGAACTTATGAATACATTTAGCGAGCCCAACTGTAAATTGATGAGATATCGACGGCAAATTGATTGAAGAGAAAAGAAATAGAGATCTAATACATATTTAATACTGTATTACAGAGCCGTCAGTAATCACTACAGCCAAAGTTGTTAGAGGCTGTGTGATGCCTCATTTTCTCGGTAAACAAGGATTTAGCTTCTTCAAGAACATGCTTATATTGATTACGAGCAGCAACGAATAAGTACCTGTTATGACGAGAGCTGTCACGCTGGTATAGCCGAAAATAGTGGTTCCTGTGTGCTATAGAGGTCGATCATGCTGGTGTTAACCATGGAGATAATTGAGGTTTTACCTGATATTTTCAAGAAGAAATAAAAGTGTGCATATATATTTTGATCCAATAAAAAAAAGAAGTGGCGCAATTTTCAATTAGAAGATTAAAAATATCAGTCTAAATGGCGTCACGAAGAAAATCATGGATTGAATCGAAATCAGCAATTAGGTAACGGAAGGATGTCTTATGAATAAGAGCGAAGACAAGAGATAAAAAAAATAAATCAAATAAAGAAGACTGTTTTGATTTTTCGCTTTTTACGACATTTTAAGAGGTTTTTTTTCTCCTGTCCGTCTTCATTAGTTTCGTTTCTAACTTTCCGGAGATAGATAGATAGATAGATAGATAGATAGATAGATAGATAGATAGATAGATACGAAGAAAGACTGAGATAGATAGATAGATAGATAGATAGATAGATAGATAGATAGAGAGAGAGAGAGAGATAGATAGATAGATAGATAGATAGATAGATAGATAGATAGATAGAAACGAAGAAAGACTGAGATAGATAGATAGATAGATAGACAGATAGATAGATAGATAGATAGATACGAAGAAAGACTGAGATAGATAGATAGATAGATAGATAGATAGATAGATAGATAGATAGATAGATACGAAGAAAGACTGAGATAGACAGACAGATAGATAGATAGATAGATAGATAGATAGATAGATAGATAGATAGATACGAAGAAAGACTGAGATAGACAGACAGACAGATAGATAGATAGATAGATAGATAGATAGATAGATAGATACGAAGAAAGACTGAGATAGATAGATAGATAGATAGATAGATAGATAGATAGATAGATAGATACGAAGAAAGACTGAGATAGATAGATAGATAGATAGATAGATAGATAGATAGATAGATAGATAGATAGATACGAAGAAAGACTAGATAGATAGATAGATAGATAGATAGATAGATAGATAGATAGATAATCAGTCTTCTATTTTTACTCTATTCATTTCTGACGATCGCATAACGTGAAACTTACGTGAAATTACGATTTAGATCGGAATCATTCATTGTTGATCTTTTCTTTTTCTTTTTTTTTTGCATTATTGCTCTTTGTCTAATTTCTAGATTTCTGTTTGTTTAACGGCATATCAACTCCTTATGGGTCATTTCATGAGCAAATTATATATTGGGAGCATTAGTAAATTCTCTTACAAAAATGTATTGCTGTTATTTTTACTATAAAACTGTATTTTTATATTTTCATAATGTTTGACCCCAGTTCAGGGCTTAACTATTTGCTCATAGTTAGGTATCAGGATCAGGGTGGACCTGGAAAATAGCAGCAATTAAGACGTGGTTCCACGCTCCTCAAAACCTACCGATTTCTAGATGCGTTGAGTTTTTTGTAGGTGGGTGTCTGTCTTTTACTTTTTATGTTTTTTTAGATAGATAGATAGATAGATAGATAGATAGATAGATAGATAGATAGATAGATAGATAGAAAGAAAGGATCATACATTTGTGGGCGGGAAGAAAATACAGAAAAACGCCGGTCATTGTCATACGCCAAGAGCAACAATGAAAATGCAAGGACACTTAACTTTTCATTTTAATTTACTGGCGTCTGATATGTCGAGCCAATTACATTCAGTTTCTTGTGTTGTTGTTTTTTATCGCTGTTCCTTTTAAATATCCCATATTGTAAGAACAGTAAATTTGTTAAAAAAGATTATATTATTTGTGAACCTGGACATAAATTTACGGTAGAAAATTTAGAAATTAATACATCTTTTGCAAATTAATTGAAACAAAAAGAATAATGTCTTCCTAGGTCTTTTCACACTCTTACGTAAGAGATCAGTGTGAAAGAGATCACGTATACATCGTCTTTTGGCGTTGTTTTTCTCTTCCGACCACATTTTACTTTACGTTTTGGACTCATGGATCCAGTTTGTTTCTTCACCTTGATGACACAACTGACAGTTGAAAGACTGACACCAACTATATCTTTGATGTCTCTTTAAGGTTTGCCAGTGAGTTTGTGCAACATTACTTTTTTTTTTTTTTGTACACTTCATTGGAGTAACGCTCATAGTATACAATGGCCGGTGAACTACAAATCGACAGTTGAGACAATAGTGTCTTCACGTGATAAAAATTTGATGCAATCAGGGATGACGCAATATTTTTCAAGGCTAAACAAATTTCATTATACACAACGAAAATAAATTCATATTACTGCATACAAATACAAATGACCTAAACTGAAGGAACAAATAGAAATCGATTGGGGCTCTTTAACTTCAGGAGGTCTAAAGTTGACCGAATGGTGAAAGAAAACTAAAGTAGTTGTTTCAATTAATTTGCACAGATTGTATATAGAAGCAGGTCACACATTATTAATTTTTATTTAACATCGTTTTCTATAGTTATAATGTTTTCTTACGATTTACTCAAGTCATTACTCTACCCCTCTACCCCTACTTTTACAGTTTTAAGTTGATTAATAATCAGTATTTTTTTATTAATTCTTCATGTTTTGACTAATTTCCTTTCATCTTCAGTCGTTCTCCCATTTATTTTATGACCATTAAGTTAGAAGAACACGAAAACAAAAATGGACTGTGCCATCAACTTTGCACTTTCTCAAGAAACGTATCGATTATATAAGATGAACGAGGGAAGAATGTATGAATTTGGAAAGGTATATTGTAAGTAGGATTTGGTGCAGTGGTTATCGGCTCGGTAAAAGAAATCGGAAAGCCGAGTTCAAATTCCAGGTGAATTCGTTGCATTCACTTACGAGCAAATACCTTTGAAAGAGGTATTGATCCGTGTCTTTCTCCAACTATAGGTTAAATGAAAGGACAGATTGAGTTGTATTGCCTTCGTTTGTAACAAGTCTATTGCAGAAAATAATGGCAACCTAATTCGGGGAAAATCTTCTGTCCAGTCAGTCATGTCTCTTTCGAGACATCATTGCCTAATCATGTATCACGTATGGCACTTAGCTAACTGATAATGTAAGTATGAAAGCTCATGAAAAACGAGAACAGGTGCGGATGAAATGAAAATAAAGAATGGATAAAGACGAAAGAGTAGAGCAGAGAGACGGTCTTAATAAAACTTATTTGATCTTTTAATATGTATCAAGATTTATTTAGTATTTTTCCTTTTTTTTATAGGGATGCCCTCCTTAAACAGGAAAGTATATAAATACTGTAGAATTAATATATAGATAATAGAATATTTCAAATACAATTGAAGGTTATCACTTTTGCTTGGGCGTTAACAATACGCTGTTGAATAGAGATGAAAAAGACGGTGTCAGAGGATCCCAAATGGGAGATGTTGACTAAATGAACAGTTGAGTTAATTTAACTGTTTCAGAGTTACCAAGATACGAGTGTACAATACACCTATTTCCAAAAGTTATATTTTCTTATTACAATATCGTGGGGTTTCAATGATCAGCCGGAGAAAAGATTGGTTATGAAATCGTATCGTTAAATCAATCGACTAATAGAACTTTATAAAACTGTATTTTGTCTCTTTTCTTTTTTTTAATCATTTCACCCCAAGTTACTAAAAAAAGTTAATAAGACGTAATGGGTTACTTAGTCTTAGAGAATATGGGGAAAAAGTTACAATTAAGGTGAGAGGAGAATAAAAGAACAAGGATTAAAGTTTGAGTTTGAGTTTGAGTTTTGTTTCATGGTATATCAAGCTCTGTGGGTTATTTAATGCCAAAACGGTGGAGTCTTAATGTATTTCTTTTAATGTTCGGTTATAGTTAGAAGGTTGATTTAGTCATATTTTAATGATTTTTTTTTTATTTTAGAAAACTGAAAATGTCTTCTTGTTTTGTATTCAAAAATGTTTTGCTGAGAATTATTTTCCTTTAAAAATGTGTTGTTAATAATTTTTCTTCAAAAATGTAGATTTTTTATGAAAATATTTTTATGTATATATATTTTCATAAAAGTGTATTTTTATACTTTCATAGTGTTTGGACCCCAGTTTGGGGGTTAATTATTTGCCGATAGCAGGGACCTAACAGGTGTTACCACTCCGGGTCAGGGTGGACCTGGAAACAACAGCAATTAAGAGGCGGTTCCGCGTTCCTCACAACCTCCCAATTAGACGCCTTGCTGCTGGATGCCGTTTACAGTCATGCCCCGGTCCTAGAACAAGGATTAAGAAGGCGGAAAATAACGATTTACACTGCATTTAATTCTTGAAGATCAAAGCATGAAATTTGAATAATGTTCAGCAAGTACTATAGAAGAAACTGTTAGCGTAGAACTTACAGTTATATCTATTTACTTCACCTGTAAAATGGGGAAACTTAGCTGCCAATCTAGTCAGTCAGTTAAGTGCCATACTTGATACACGCTTTAGGCGATCATGTCTCGAAAGAGACACGACTGAGCGGGTTGAAGATTATCCCACAGTAGGTTGCCATTGCTTCCTGCGGTAGACTGATTACCAGCCAAAGCTATAGAACCAGTCTGCCCTTCTGCTCTGAAATTTGTAAAGAGAAGGTACAAAAGCAGTAATTACAGTCAAAATATTTATAGGGCAGATACAAGCAAGCTACCTTATGGCGTTGAAACAGTGACTGAACCCGAGAAGCCAGATCAGAATATTGAACATTTTTTAATAAGAATATTTAAATATATAGCAGAAACGTCTGGCTAAACGTTCACATCAATATTCTGTAAACTTATAACTTATAAACTTATAAAAGTTTAAAATATATTCTGTCGAGAGAAAATGTATGAGCATCAAACTTAACAAATTAATATAATCTTGCCACTCTGTACCAGTAGAAAACCTTCTCCCGTTAGCATGGTCACACTACTGGAGACTAACATTGATAAAATCTTTACCTCTTTGCCTAAAAGAGGTAGAAGCCTAATAGGTCGATTTGTTTGAAGGATTCGATGGTTCGACTGAGCTCTTAAAGACTGAAAGAATATAAAACAACAGAGAACGTAACGAAATAAGAAGGAAGGCATTTATCGTAGTGTTTAGAGATAACAGGAGCCAACTAATGAGGACATTTCTCGCGGACTGTTACAGAGATACAATCAAGTCTACATGCTATGTGTGAATCCATTTTTAAGATTACAGCAGAAAGCACGGAGAGAGTTATATGCATATCACTACAGAATATGCTAGAATATCACGGGCAGAACATGTTTGTAATGATGACATTTTAAGGAAAATGGAAACAAAAAGAACACTTATACATAACATCAGAAACAGACACAAGGCAGAGATGAACAGAATAAACCTACCTTAGGAGCTTGCGTAATTGGTTGCCAGAACAGGGATGAAGCGATATAGCAAAAATAATAAATAAATAAATAAAAACTTACTCAGAACTACGAGTGACAGAAAGTTGTGGAGAGCCATTACTGCTCATGTCCATAGGAAAACAACGCATAGAATAAGAGCGATTATAATAGAGCATATAGAAACTAGAAACGAATCTAATCTGGGCTACCAAACCGTCCTCCATCTGTTAATCTTGATTATGTAAGCATTCATTTAGAGAAATAAAATTATCCAGTTTAAGATGAAGAATTTAGCCTTAAAATATTCAAAAAATAGGCCTCAAATGTACTCCAATACTAATGTACTCTAGGATGTGCGTTGTGGTGAAGTTGATATCGGCTCGAAACGAGAAATAGGGTAGCTGAGTTCCAATTGAATTCGTTGCATTAACATACACGCAAGTACCCTTGAGAAAGGTATGAATCTATCGTTTCTCCCTCTACTTATGAGTTTAATAGCAGGACAGATTGGATTCTATAGTCTTGTTTGGCAACCAATCTACTGCAAAAAATAATAGCAGCCTACTGTCGGAAAATCTTCTACCCAGTCACTCAAACGTGTATCAGGGACTTAAAAGAATTGAATAGCAGGACAGACTGGGTTCTATAGCCTTTGTTTGGCAACCATTCTACCGCAGAAATTAATGGAAGTCTAGTGTGGGAAAATCTTTTGCTCAGTCAGTGATGTCTTCTTCGAGACATGATCGCCCAATCATGTATCAGGCATGGGATTTAACGGACTGATATATTCTAAAAATAAACTTTCCAAAATGATTCCAAAGATGGATTAGTGAGTTTGGAGTCCAGCATAGAAGAAAAAATAAATAAATAAATTCAAGGAACAAGATCTCTTTGGTATCAAAATACAGCCACTCATCCCGCAACGATTTGCTTCCGCATTAACGACCTCGTCGCTAAATGAGAAGTTGTGACTGACATCTAAGGTTGTATCCGCAGGAAATTGGTTCGTGTAAATAAGTTTTATGCAACACAATTTCTACGATTTGTTATTTATTTTTCAATGTTTGTACACTACAGTAAACACTTTCAAAAATCTGTTTTAAATCTTATACATTACTTTAGCTTCCATACTGTAAATTTTCTAAGCACGAGTAGTTTACATTTTATTTTTCACTTTATTGATTCAATATTTACTATAACGCCTTTTATATATTTCTAACGAAAGAGAAAACAATTGCGATCAGATGTTTTCGTATAATGTAGAAGAGCGTCTGGCTGGATTTTTATTTTATTTTTTGAGATTTTATACTTGTTCGTATATTCCTGGGTTATTAAGTAAAGATTGGCAGTTGAGTAAAAATTGTGCATCTTTTTTAAACAAAAATGTGTCTTTGGTGTATCGCATTCTCATGTAGGTGCTCTTGTGCAGAAATTAAGCATAGATTCCAGTGATGAACACTGGTGACAATAGATTAATCTAAAAGAAATGCTAAATTGATTTACCCCCTTCACACTATAGGGAGTGACATGAAAGCTATAAATGCACAACGATAATTATTATATAGTATTCAAATGTATGTGTATGTGTACATAGTAGTGGTAGTTAATAAGGGCACACTTAGGAAATCTTTAATAAATAGTTAATGATATCATCATCATTAGCCGAATTATGACCAGATGTAATTGTAGGTTCACTGCACAAATATGCACCTGACCGGTTCCCTCCACATATCTGGTTTGAAAATATTCGTACATATGTAGTGAGTCTTGGGCAAGTAAACCTTGTGGGGTTTATTGTTCTTCAGTTTAGTGCATATCCGATTTCCTCCAACATGAAAGCTTGCTTTGGCTACTAACAAGTGGTCATTGATTCCAAATATACTAAGATTTTATTATCTCTAGAAGAACATTGCACAGACAATACAGATATTATTAGATATTAGCTATGAGCAGACTCTGCTGCACTCAAACTTGGTTAGCAAAATATTATTATGTAGCAGTCCAAATATAAGTCAGCTTCTGCGAAATAGTTTTATTTCATTTTATATAGTAAGCATATTATCAACCCAAATTTGCCTTTTTTAACTTGTAAGGGATTTAATTACATGTGTATATTTATAGAAGACGCGCTGACAAATCGTTCTTATAACGAATATTGTTTTCAGGTTATCAAAATATATTGAAAAAAAAAACTCCCTTTATCTTGTGCTCCGCAAAGTAACGCTTCATCAATTCGCAATCAAAAACAGATACCAAAAATAGATACAGGAGTGATTCTAAGAAAATAAAAAATTGTAAAATTGCTAAAGAATTTGAAGAAAAAAATGCAAAAGGTCAGAGGTCAACATTAGAGATAAAGCTGAATATACGTGCTAACCTCAAGATTTATTCGTTATGTCTAAGGGTTGCTGAATATAAACCCAACTTTTGGTTGCCAATTTTGCTAAGGAATTAACGTTGAGCCTGGTCAGTACTTAGATGGGTGACCACTTGGGAATACCAGGCGCTGTAAGCGTTCAGTGACGGATGTGCGTAGTGGTGCAGTGGATATCGGCTAGGAAAGAGAAATCGGTGAGCCGAGTTCGAATTCCAGTTGAGTACCCTGCATTCACTTCAGCACTGGTACCCTTGGGAAAGGTATTAATCCGTCACTTCCCCCCAGTTATGGGTTAAATAACAGGATGGGGCCTGGCGGCAACCCATCCAGTGTTGGTCTCACAACAAAAGCACCCTTGTTAGCCCTGGCGAAGCATCAAGTATTCAGCTGTTTGACAAGATTATGAATTTCGCTGATAACTGCGCCAGGGTTCCAAATGCACGGGGAATACTGGAGGGGTGTAGTGAGTTCTGTCTTGGCCAATGGCCGCAAGACGACGACGACAAACGACAAAGGAAGTAGGAAAAAGTGCGTGTCGTGAATGGTTCGATTATAACAATAAGACGTTTCTTGAACAGGATATGATAACACGGCTGACAACCGTGTAGGAAGTTGCTAATGAATTGGACACACACAGACACATTAAATATTGCACAAGAGAATAAAAGTAAAAAAGAAAATTAGGAATTTTGAAAGGCAAACTGCAGTCAAATTCAATATCAATTTATATGGGTTCCATGGCATCTAACGAGTTCAATGAAGTCTTGGTCAGGGACACAAGAAATATCATTGGTCTCAACAGTTAAGCTTTGTGGCTGAAACGTTATTGTCATACCAGCTCTAACAATGCCGATGACCTGCATTTCATTGAACTAACACGTTGTCCTCACTCATAAATTCTTAAAAATTTTCCCAAAACAAGGCGATAAAGCCAATAAGACGCAAGGAGGTATTGAGATTAAATTAAACTACGTAAAAATTGGTCGGATGCACAAGAAACAAAAAGCTGATTAACGCAAATCTGAATAGGCAAATTAATTCTACATATCACCGTTCCTCAATCTCAGGTAAGCCACCCTCCTCGCTAAGAAATCGTCTCTGACTGAGGGTACCGTACTTTTACGCACCTAACCCGTCATCGCTGAGCCAATGAGCGCTCAGAACCAGCGAAAAAAGTGGCTACAATCAACACCACCACTTCTGCCCGCACGAAGGACTGCCCGATTCACCTTCAGTCCGAAGCTTGCCAATTCGCACCTCTCCACACTCCACTGTAAATCATACATGCGACTCTTGTTCTTTTGTGTCGCCAAGGTAAGTATCCGCTAAGAAAAAAAGTAGAAGAATATTTTAATGAGAAAGAGGGCATTAATAAACACGGGTTTAAAGAGACAGAAAATGATTAATATTGAATTTAATATTTTGAAGATCATAGTTGACAGGAAACCAGAAGATCGCAAGAGATTTTCCAAAGCAAGAAGTGCTAGAGAAAAGAGAGATATTAGCATCTAACACATATCCTAACAATTTCAAAAATAAAATTATGAAACTTAAGTTTCGCTTACGCGATCATGTCTCGAAAGACATATGTCTGACTGTGCAGAAGATTATTCTGCAGTAGGTTGCCACTGCTTTCTGTGGTAGACTGGTTGCCAGCCAAAGCTACAGAACCCAGTCTTTCCTATTATTTAACCCTTAACTGGAGGGAAGAGACGGATTAATACCTTTCCCAAGGGTATTTGTGTGTAAGTGAATGCGAGGAAATCAACTAGAATTCGAACTCGGCTCACTGATTTGTCGTTCCGAGTCGATAGCTACTGCGCACCAACGCACATCCATACGGTTAGACATCCAATTGCTTTTAGACAGGATTGAAACCCAAAAGAATTGTCATCAGTCGGCGATACTACCTCTATTCCTAGCATTCACTGACACACAAATACTCTTGGGAAAGTTATTAATCCGTCTCTTCCTTCCAGTTATGGGTTAAATAATAGGAAAGGCTGGGTTCTATAGCCTTGGCTAGCAACCAGTCTAGTACAGAAACCTAGTACTGCGTTTAAATTCGTGAAGTCAATATATCAAAGAGAAAATCTCGCAGAAACAATTTAACTGTTTGTTTAACGGCATTTGAACAACTTATGAGTCATTTACTGCCAAACTTTCAAATCTAGATTAAAGGAAAGTTATGTCTTTTATATGAAAAAAGCATCTGCTACAATTTACAAGGTCAACTTAATGTGAAGTAATGGTCAAAATGATAATGCTGAATAACGCATTATATGAATGGAATAGACGAGAAGGATCATGAAAATAAGTGGAAAATTGGGAATTATTTTTTACTTAAAAACGTTAGGATTGTTCACGGATGCAAAGACGCTGCATTAGAGTTTGTTCTTTCTTAAATTTTGAACACCTAGGAGATGAGGATGATTAGAATCAATTGAAGTGACATAGGCTGTCTTTGCTGTAAAGGTCAGAACTGGTAGAATTAAAGAATGGAGATCCTCTGAACTTTTGGCCCAGTATGGAAGTAATCTTCAATGCAAGGACGAATGGTAAAGATGAATTTTGATGAGAAAAATTCTCTCGCGGCATTGACATAGAATATGTGCGTGCGTCAGATTAGGGCTAACAAACTCCTTGCAAACAATGGGAATGCTCAGCACATACCTTGCTCAGTACGAAAAGTGTGGGTTGAAAAAGATATTCTCATGATATAATGTGACCAAATGAGGTTTATTTTTCAACATTGACCTTCCCACAGTCCACACTTTCTCCCAACGGTGTTGCAGTGTTTGAATCCCATTGGTGAAGAAGAATTGATCCGGTTGGTAAAAAAATCAACAGCAGATATATCATGGTCATTACTGCGATACTGGTTCCCAAGCCAAGTGTTTATTTCATGTTGGAAGACAGGTGATTGGTGGGTTACGGAGGGTTTGAAGCCACAGTCACGAAAAGCAACAATTGAAAAAAATACCTTTGTGCTGGAGCATTGTCCTGATGAAACAAACCACCTAATACAGGTTTTCTGGGCGTTTAGACATGATAGCTTTTATAACTGCCCCAGAAAGTGTTCTAGAACAAATAACTCACCTCCAGTAAGACAAATGAACAAGGCTAGACGTCTTAAATAAAGAACTTCAAGTGAGTCTAAAAAATCACCTTTATATTTCAGTCAAGAGCTTTTCTCCAGTAAAACTTTTCTTTAAGTAATTGCAATATCTATTGTATAAAATATCTCCCATTCTTCTTTTGTTACTATATATATATCATCTGTCCAATTTGTGACATTATTACTCCGCCTACCCACATATCTTTTCCATTTTATTAGGTTGTCCCAAAAGTTCGTAAACACTTGCAAAAAACTGAAATTTTACTCGCAAAAACAACAAAAATTATTGCTCAAAATAAAAACCATCATTTTCCAAGACTTTCTGCCATCGACCTACAAGCTTTCGGATCTGGTCGAAGTACCATTCAGCCGGTTTCAAATCAAAGAATTCTTGACACGCTTCCTCGACTTCATCAAACGAGTCGAATCGGCGGCCCTTCAGAAAGCGGAAAAGGCCATTATCTGATGGAGCACAGTCGGGACTGTAGGCTGGATGTGGCAGAACCTCAAAGCCGTCCAGCTCTTCAAACTTGTCTTTGGTCTTCCTAGCGGTGTGTGGCTTGGCGTTGTCCTGCTGCATCAAAGCGCGCTTTCGGTTGATCAGAGCCGGGTACATTTGCTTCAACTTTTCATAGACCCGCTCATGTTGCTGAGAGTAAAGTTCGGCACTGATGGCACGACCATTCGGAACCAACTCAAAATACACGATTCCTTCAAAGTTCCACCAAACGCACAACATGACTTTCTTGCCGAATCGATCTTGTTTTGGAACCGACGGTGTCTATTGCCCTTTCTAAAACCATCGTTTGTCTCGATTGTGCTGGACCAAATAGACCCATTTCGCAATTGTTTACGAACATTTGGGACAACCTAATATATTCTCTGAAAAAAATCTTTTTTGCCACTTTAGACATTTTCAGTGTCCTTTTCATTATTGGTTCTTATTCTTTTTTGATCTGGTAACAACTTGTCGAACACCGATTTAATTTTTCTTGCAAACATCAATTCTTCCGTAACATACCTGTCGCTGTATTAGGATTTGTTGTTATCTCTTCTGCATACAAGAATTTTTGCAGTGCTTTTATATGTTCTATAAATTTCCGCTGCCTTTTTCTGATGTTTTCTTTTCGTTTTCATCCTCTCCAAAACTTTGTCGTTGCTCCCTTGTACGGTCTATGGTATCCTCAGTATCTTTCTGTTGAAACACATTTCAGTTGCTTCTGTAATATAACAATCTAGGCCCACCCGAGGAAGTGAGGAAGCGGGGGCGTTTTCCGGCCGTTGAAAGGAACGGATGGTTGTTTGACCTTATTTCCGGCAGTAGCGGAAATGGCCACAAGAGGCAAACAGAACAGGTGTCTCTGAGAATTACGTAGGCGTGCGTAGGCGAGGCAAAAAATCGGAAGTACCGGTCTGGAGATAAAAAGACCTCGGGCACGGATTTCATGACAGACGAGTCTGGGCAGACAGACGAGTCTGGGCAGAGAGACAGAGTCAGGCAGAGAGCCAGACCAGACCAGAGGAGCAACAGATACGACACCCCCCCGTCAACCCTTGGAAGCGCGCTCTCACTCTCTGTTCACTAGGCTACACGGTCCATCGTTCATTAATAAAAATATCACTTGATATATTTTTATATATATGCGTGTTTGTTGTTTATCAATATACAACACTTCAAGTCTTTTCTCAATTCTTGATAAGATTGTCCAGCATTTGATGTCATATTGGAGGGTAGATATCGCATGACAATCCAGTACTCTCCTCTTTTTTCCAATGAAGTTTTCCCATCTCTCAATACTCTACTCAGCCTTAGGAATGGATCCTTAGCCATGCCAGTACGCCTACGGTTCTGTGTCGCACTTTCCGTTCTTTGCTTGAACACTTCTCACATACATATATTTCTGTACCTGCTTGATTTTAGTATACTCAACTTGTAATTAGCATTTTGGTTCTTTTTTTTTACTGATTACTGTGCATTCAGTTGTCTTGTAGTTTAGGTTTAGTCGTTTCTTTTCTCTTTCTCTTGCTACCGTCTGTAGTAGGTTCTGTAGATACTTTTCCGTGTGTGACCGCTAACGACGAATCTTGTAGTTATCTTAAAATTGCCTCTCTGTGTAGGTTGAACACATCTCGTGAGAAGACACATCTAGACCTTCTATTTTTGTGTATCTGCCAAACTAATTTCCTGTCCGTTTGCAGACGTTTTCTTGCCAGTACAGCACGATATCATTTTAAAAAAGACATTGAGATGAAAGCTAAGCAAATAAACATCTTAAGACAACATTACCTGTTGTAATTTGGGCTTTAAGAATGATATGAGAAATAAACAAACATGTGCATCAAATAACTTATGGCTCTAAAATTTATCAATTGTAAATAAATTGTCCTTATGGGTATTTCCGTCATCTTGCGTAGATTTCTCTCCATGCGATGATCCCAATTATAAGCATCTCTCTGATTGCATGACACCTAATCTATTTATATTTTTTGAGACACAAGCTTTGTTTTCTGAATTCCCTTATTGATACTTGGAGGCAACATGCACTACAAAAAGCAGAGGTAAGAAATAATAATAATAATAATAATAATAATAATAATAATACATGTAGTTCAGCAAATTACTAGCGTAAATCTACACTTATTTATAAATGAGACTCTGTGTGTCTGTGTGTGTGTCCGTTACCTCTAGACTCCGAAACGGCTGAACCGATTTTCTTGAAAATGTACACAGTTGTACTATAAGCGCCGCGAGTGTTCTTAGCTATGTTTTGTGTCGAGGTACCCCCGATAAATATCGAAAATCGATAATCGAAAAAATCCTTATAGAAGGAGTGGTCCGATTTTAATCAAATTTGATACACTTATAGACAAAGACATAAGAAACGATATTCAGAAGTTTCAAAGTTGCAGTTCTTACAATAGTGCAGAAAATAGATAATATATATATATATATATATATATATATATATATATATATAAGGCAAGATGTTAGTGTGTGTGTCTGTTTATCTACCTGTATGTCTGTATTTTTTCAGCCCTTTCATTTTAGTTTTTGGTTCGGGTTTGGCTCTAAGTAGGTATAATTGTAGTTCTTAGTCTCAGCTATGATACCATTTACTCAGAGAACTTATTTAGCCTTCAAAATTCAGTTTATGACGAAAAAACTTATTTGATATCGATACCAGGAAATCAAAATTTGGTTTACATCCATTCATATTGTTGTTTGTCTTTCGTGCCAACGTCTAAAGAGTCTGAGCTCCAGGACCATGGATTAGTTTTAAAGCTTTCATTACACCCGAGCAACACCGGGCTATACTGCTAGTTATTAATAGTCTTGGAATTATTTCGAACTTTTGTTCTGATTTTGATGGATATAGGTATTATAATACACACAAAGTTTCGACCAGGTACCCTCTGGTCATCATCAAGTGTCCATAGATTGGCTGATGTGGATTATATCGTTGATGATCTACAGGTTACTTGGTCGAAACCTTGTGTCTATTATCACACCTATATCAACCAAGATGAGAACAAAAGTTCGAAATAATTCCAACATTATTCAAAATTACCAATCTCAGAAATAAATACAAATTATAACAAATGGCATGAACACACTAACATAATCCAGTTGACACTGAGTATAAAAGGCTCCAAAAATACACTGTGGTGCAGTGGATATAGTAGTTTGTTATACATGTGTTAGTATTCTTGTGGTGGAGACTTACCTCGCCGAAGCAAGAGAAGGTGGTTTGTCTGCACAGGCGTTCGTAGACGTCATGAAACCGCGAGGCAAGCTCATGCAAGGCAGTTTTTGGAATGACACGTCGCATGCGTCATTGGTTTCTTGCTCGAGACCAAAAACACATAAAAAGAGCCAACTTCTATTTCGGAGGCAGTTCGGTGTTGGCGATTCGTGAAGGCTACACCGGTGATCGGAAGACAGTGTTTTGTTTACCGTGTGTGACACGATAACTAGACATGTATGTATTTTATTATAATAGATTAAAATAGAAAATAGATTAGAATAGAAAATAGTTTAAAAACATATCTAACAAAAGTGAAAAAGAAGAGGAAAAAAATAAATAAATAAACGCTTTTTCTTTTATGAGGAAAAATTGTCCTCCGGTAAATATTTGACTCAGTGATAAAGTTCACTAGGTGCGTTTTTCGAATGGCCCGGTCAAAGGCTGTCCTTTACTGTATCTTGACCACACATTAAGCCTTTTCCGGCGGAAGCCTTATTAAGATAAAAAAAAAAAGATAACTGAAATTTCAGACTTACAGTCGCCGGTGTTTGTCACCGGTGGTCTAAAGCATTTCCGGATTTCCGGGTTTCTGGTCAATTTTAAATAAATTCAGGTATTTTTTCCGAGTCAGTGAGTTAAGACAAGTTAAGTTAGAGAGAAGTTAAGTAAAAGCAGTCAGCCGGGTGCGAGCTTGAAGTAAGATTCTCCGTTCGTCTTGTTTCGTTCAGTTCGGGTTTGTTGATCTCCATTAATTGGAGTTAGAGCTGTGTGTCACATTCGCCTGCCCCAACCGACAAGACTAACTCTAAACGAATAAAGCATCCTTTTCAACTCATCCAAGTTGTGAAAGTTCGTTCCTTATAGTCAATCTTGTACCCCCAGCTGTCCGGCCGACATTTTCAACAAACTCCCGGCAACATTACAGCGTGGAGAACGGCCGCCGGAGAAAATTGTTAGGTCGGACCGTTGGGGTATTACACGTGCGCAGGAAACGAAGTCCCGAGTAAAGCAGTGTTCCGGTTTCTACGTAAAGTAGCTGGGAGAACGGATCCAAACGGTCACTAAATCGCCTACCAACTACACTCCGAGAATATATAACTACTACAATTGTGGTTATGAATTCGATCCTTGGACTTGGTGTGGCGAGCCAAATTCCAACATGAAGGAACAATAACTGAATTTCACAAAATCTTTCGCAATAATCAATGAGATAATCCACATCAGCCAATCTATGGAAAACTAATGACAACCGGAGGGTATTTGGTTAAAACGTTATGTCTATTATAACACCTATATCAACCAAGATGAGAACAAAAGTTCGAAATAATTCCAAGATTATTGTAAATTATTAACGCGTTTAAAAGAGAACAATTATTGGTAAACAAAATGATCAACATTGAAAAGTACAGGAGCAGAATTCAACAGATGAAGACGACATCGAAAATCTAATTACGCCTTCTTTGCAAACACAATGAACATCGGGGTTAGTTGAGTCGATTGCATTATATTACATTATAATAGACTTATTTAAACCTGGCGATGGGTCTATCTCCAAAACTTAGTAGTCGGGTAAGTAAATCTTGAACTTTTCCTTTTATTAACTATCTATCTAAATGTATGTAATCTTGTTATTAGAGTGTTCTATTTATAGCTGCTGATATTGTTTCTAAATTCGAGATCTTTTTTGTTCATTTTCTTCGGTTCAAACTTGGCACAGCCAGCATTGATTCTGGAAATTTCATTATACATTCCGATAGAGAGCAGCTGTTTCCAGTCTGAATAAAATAAAAAGAGAAAAATGTTTCCCTCTTTTCAGTTATTCCATGCTTCTCATTCGCTATTCCAGATTTATCCATTATTCAGTGCGAAATTTCAAAATAAATTTACTTGGAAACCAGTTTTCGGAAAACTAACATAATATGAATAATGAATCAACAGATATATATTAGAAATGAAGAAATGTTACTTGCAGGAAATAGATCATAGAAATGAAGGGTTTTTAAGAGTAATAGCAGTTTAGCCCGGTTTACCTCGGGTAGTTTAAGGAATAATAAAAATTTAAAAAAACATGAAGAAATTACATCGCAAATATTTACACAACATTCATTCTCGTCACTTTTATAGATATAGATAACAATGTAGAATATCTCTATTGGATTACGGTGGCAGTTTGAGGGGCAACATATATAGATATAGATAATATAAAGTGGGGTGATTGATTCTATATTATAATCAATATATAAACTGATTCCCTGACTTTTCGGGTTATAATATATATTTTTCTAACCCTAGTTTTGGCTTTCTGAAAGATTTCAGTGGTGTTAGCGTTCTAAAATTCTCCCATCGAGCTAGACCGCAAAATGCAAACGCTAAGTCGAATCAAACAAACAAATAAATATTTACACAACGTCCACCCTCGTCACTTTTATAGATATAGATGTGTGTGGAAGGTGCATGCGTGAAAATTGAATAATATAAAAATGCACACATTCCACAAAATTTTGGGCATCTCGAGGTGGCGTAATGGTTAGCAAGCTTATCGTGCTGGAATCGTTACAATTGAGTACTGAGTTCCATCCTCACTGGATGTCCCATATTTTTAGCCTTGTACCACATCTAAGCTGCTCTTGGAAATTCTCATTCCGTAATTTTTTTATTTTTAAAATTCCATTTAAATTCCTGATCACTACACTTATTTCGCCTTGAGAACGAGAGAGAAGGTGGAGGGAAAGAAGAAGATGAGATAAAGAGAGAGAGAAATAAAGACAAGAAAGAAGGAAATAGAGAAGAAAAATAGAGAGAATGAGAGAGAGAGGAGTTATATAGGGAGAGGGTGAGAGAGAGGAAAATAGAGAGGGGATACAGTAAAACAAAGAGAGGGGAGATAGAGAGTGGGGAAGAGGGGAAAAAGAGAAATAGAGGAAAAGCGAGAGAGGAGATAGAGAGAGAAATCGTTCTATTTTCATATTCGACTTCAATTCAGTTGCCGACTGATTCGATGCAGAATAACTAAATTCCATTTCATTTCTCATTTATTATGACGCTTTTTTTTAAAGATTATTAAACCCGAGCAAATTTAACCTGAACTCACGAGAAGTAACTAATCCTGGATTTCTATATTCTGATCGCTACAACCAATATTTTTTTCATTCTTAAAATACGACGATTTATTCATTATTCTATGTTTTCTTTCTTTTAGTATATATAAGCACGTTTACTATAATTCTCGATCTTAGTTTTTCCACATTCCAACGTGTTAATTCGTTTAATCTTAAAAAACATAATTACCTTTCATTTATTTGTGTGCTACTTAAATGATCTCTCATTTTTTTATTAAAAATTCTCACCTGTTTTTGACCATCAATTCTCGTTCCTGCAAGTAACAACGGAAGCTATTAAAAATCCATAAAATTGGCTAGAATGTTTTCAAAGATCGATGTAGAAGAACTAACCAATTTTATGGGTGTTTTTAGTTTCATGTTTTAAATTATTTTATTTCATTGTCGAAAATATTTCATTTGCATGAATTAATGACATAGAGTTTATGAAAATTCGTGCATTTTCCCCAGTAAGAATTGTTACAACTCTACAGATTTAAACTTTTTAGCCAGTAAGTTTGTTAAGTGCCATACGTGATACTCGCTTCGGTGATTATGTCTCGACAGAGACATGACTGACTGGGCAGAAAATTTTTCCACAGTAGGTTGTCATTACTTTCTGTGGTAGACTGGTTGCTATCCAAGTCTATAGAATTTAATCTGTTTTGTTATTTAACACATAGTTTGAGGAAGAAGCGACGGATTAATACCTTTCCTAAGAGTATTTGCGCGTAGGTGAATGCCTCAAATTCAACTGGAATTCGAACTTGGGTTTCCGATTACTTGTTCCGAATCGATATCCACTACACCACAATGCACATCTAGCGAGTAATATTTTTAAGATTAGCCTTGTCATGCAGAATAATGTAGGTGCGGATATACACACATGAGTCACATACGTGTCTGTTAAAAAAATAAATGGTATATAAGAAAACAAAGAATTTGTTTTAGTAAGGACATTGTGCGAGCAAAGTTTGCAAATCAGGTGGATGTCACATGTAACATCAAGTCAAGGGTGTTGAATAAGGTGTTTACGCGTATATATGAAGCTAAAAAGATAAGAAAAAGAGATGTGGTGGAGGCAAGGAAAAGTCTTCAAGCTGTAAGACTGACGATTACATTCCGTTTTTGTGATTTCCTTCGTGAATGTTTCAAACAAGTGCTCCAATAAGGTATTATTTACAAGTGGGGTGCGGACAGACTAACTGTTAAACTCTAATGAGCAATCAGGGTTCAAATACTGACGGAGTGGGTGTAGGTTAATATAAAAATGCAGACTGAAAAGTTTATCTTCGAACCAATCTATAAAAAGGATTCTGAATTTAAACTATGTAAAACTTAAAGGAAGACATGACATTAAATTTCCCCCAAAACATTTTGGGATACGCAGGTTACAGATATTAAAGAAAAGAAACATACGGAAAGTCATGATATCCATCATCTTGAGGAGGAAGAAGTACTTGAAGAGAATTAATTTAGATGGCTCAGTGGTAAGATGTTCGTCTAATAACGAACGAGCGGGATTTCGATCAGAGCTTGAGGCTAACCGGATAATTTAGCTGCACTGAAAAGCTACGATACAGCAAAACAGGCTTGTCTGTAGATGATTATTCAAACTCTCGCTAGTATATAGAGCACTTTAGAGACGGGTAGATTTCATGTGAAAACGGTAACTACATTTTTTTTTAATCGTATCACCCCGAGCAAGGCGGTAATGCCACTGATGTGCAGGGGGCTACATAAGAGTAAATGGATTAAATAAAAGAGAGTGAAGAGGAAGACGATCCAGTTAGAAAGGAGCAAGAAAAGGATGGGAATACAGGTGTGATGACAGTTGCAAAGGTGGAGAGAAAGGAAAGGATATACGGGGTGGTGAAAGAACTAGAGTCAAGTGGTTAATAGATGAGTATTGACGTTGCATTTAAATTCCTGGAGGTTGTAGCCGTTAGGAAAGCAAGAATATGGAAGCGAGTTCCACAGGCAGGAAATGCGAGTGAAGAAGCTGCGGGAGTAGAATTATCGTCTGCATTTGGTTAATCTAACTGTGAATGGGTGGGACCCAGTTGCCAATCTGGTTGCACGAGTAAACACCTGTTGCAGAGGCACCAGTGACTTAAGTTCGTTGGAGCAGAAGCCATGAAAGTATTTATATAACTTATGGCTTTATGCTACGTTCCTTGGTTACTGACTTGAACGTAGGTTGGTTCATTTATCAGAATGAACGATGTCAGTCACCGGGGTTTGTTTACATCCCGTGAATAACATGTCGCGAAAGCTGATTATTTCTACTGTTACGCAGTTGGCTCAGTGGTACGATGTTTGTCTAATAAAAAATTAGTCAGATTTTGATCCCACCTTAAAGCTAACGGGTAATCTATCTGTACTGAAGAGTTGCAAAACAGTTTTGTCTGCAGATGTTTATATATATATTTTCCAAGTCAGCCTTTAAGAAATTTTTCACTCTTTCTGTAAATAGTTTCAATATATATATATATATATATATATATATATATATATATATATATATTTATGTATGTGTGTGTGTGTGTGTGTGTGTGTGTGTGTGTGTGTGTGTGTGTTTGTACTTAAACGTAAATCATTTTCACAAATAACATCTAACATTGCCTGATGACGAGATTCTATCTCGAAACATAGAAATTTCCGTGTGGCAATGTACTTTTAATTATATGATCATTTTATTCCCAAAAATATTACTTGTATTGAGTACTGTTTATAAAAAAATAAATACCAGGGAACTCAAAATCGTAAAATCTTGGGTCTTTTTGCCGATATATATATATATATATATATATATATATATATATATATGTGTGTGTGTGTGTGTGTGTGTGTGTGTGTGTGTGTGTGTGTGTTTAATGCATATAATACTTCACTTTAATTGATCAAGTTCATCTCGTGAGAACACTGTACACCATTATGATGCCTTCACTCATCGTGGTTGTTTTTTCTGTTGTTGTTGTGTCCAGTTCATTTTTCTTATTTATGGAGCTTGGTCTGATTTGATATTCTGTGAGAGTGGGCTTATTTGAAATTGGTTGATGTTACTTTTCTTTTTTTATTTTTATTTAAATTTTGCAGGTGTTTGATTTCTTTATAATGCCTGTTTACCGCAATATCGAGAAATTCTTATAAAAAAAATGCCTGCCAAAATACCTTTTATAGAAATACTGAAAAACAAGAATCCTGGCTCTAAATATTATCACAACTAACTCAACATTATAAGTGTGTGTGTGTGCGTGTGTGTGTGTGTGTGTGTGTGTGTGTGTGTGTGTGTGTGTGTGTGTGCGTGCGTGCGTGCGAGAGAGAGAGAGAGAGAGAATGTGTGTGTGTGCGTGTGTGTAATAAAATAAAGAACAGATAGGAAGCGTTTGTTTTCTGTTGGGAAGTTGTACACACTTCTAGAGATTGTGACGTGGAACTTGTGGTGATACCGACTGAACAAATGCGATGAACCGGATGTGTGCTCTCTCACAACTAAAAGTCAAATGAATAAAAATTGTTGTGCGCATCCGAGTTCGCGCAGATGTTCCGGTTGAAAAATAAAAATTAATCAAAGATCAAACATTACCAATTTTATTTATCAGCCAATGAGAAGCCCGAAACCAAATACAAGGATGAAATTCGAAAGTTGAGCCAGTTGATCCAAACTGCTGTTATAAAAGTCGTGACAAAAGGCACCCAGACAGACAGGCACAGACGGAAGAGAAGATAGTAATTAGTTTCTTCCTTGACCTATGTCAAGCTGCTACTATGCTCGCCTTCTTCTTCCTTCTTCTTCCGCACCTGTTCTCAAAGTACTAACTGACCTTTTCTAAGACATTCCACACCAAACCAACTCACTGACTCATTGACCTTAGAAACGGCAACTTGAAAATGAACATTTCTTTTCTTTCAGATCATCATACCTTCCATGAACTCTTTTACCTCCGTTGAACTTTTATTTCAAGCATTACTTATTTTGTAAAACATTGATTGAAATGTATATATGTATAAATGTTATTTTACACTCAAAAATTGCCTTTCTTGAATTTATGAATTATAGTGGACTATCTTCCCACAAGGCCAAATTCCGTTAGCCTACTATAGAATCCTACTACCCCCTCACTACAAATGAAATAAGAGAAGAAAGAAATACCCGCTATTGACTCAAATAAATGGCATAACACTGACGCCGAGAATCATCAGAGTAGACTGCGTGATTTGTACTTTTGAGTGTTTGTAACTTATTCCCGAACGACCATTTTTATTTTCTGTTTTGTTTTACACTTATTTTTCAGTTGAAGTTAACAAAATTTTAGTTAATTTTTCTTATTTTTATTAATTTGCATTTTTGTTATTTTTTGTTATTTTTTTATTTTATTTTATTTTCCTTTCACCCCCGCCTCGCCTTTTTATTTTCGTGTTTTCCTACTAGAAAATCTTTGTATTCGTGTTTTTCACTAATTTTTTTTTTTTTCATTTTATTATTTTATTTGTTTGTTTTTAAAGCCTGGATTTAGAGCCTTTTTTGTCTACGTTTAATTTTTTATTTAATTCGTTGCATTTCTTTAATGTTTTTTCTAAATAGGCAAACCTTTTTTCATCGTACTTTTAATTTTCATTTTCTCAGTCTTTTATGTTTTCGTTATTTTTTAATTGCATAATTTTAAAGAACATAGTTTAATAGCGTGTATCTTGATTAGTTTTATTTGTTAAATCTTTTTCATTGCTGGTAAACTCAATTTTTCGTCGTACATTTTATTTTGTTTCATTGTTAACGTTTATACGTTAACAAGTTTTTTTTGTTTTTTTTCACATCATTTCATTTATTTTTTCTCATAAATTTATTTGTTATCGCTTCTTGTTTTTTCTCTTTTCGTTTCAGCAGTTATTTATTTTTTCCCTGTTTCTTTTTGCCTAAAAGAAAAAATAATTAAAAGAGTGGCGAAATCGAGCTGACAAAAGAAAAAAAAAATTGGTTCAAAGAAGGAAAACTGTCAACGAAAAAAAATACCACTGATGAAGACGAAATTAAAAAAAAAAGTATGGTGGCCGATAATAGCTCAAATTCGGAAACCGAGGAAAACACCAACTGTTTAACAATCGACCCAAAATAATACCAGTGAAAGCAACAACGTTGATGTAGCGCCTGAAGAATCGCTTTCTTGTTGAATAATCAACATAACAGAGTTCATGGAGAAAGTCGAAACTTACGTACACCTTAGCAAAGAAGATAGACTTTTGGTAGACTCCAAGGAATTACAGAGAGTTTAAAAAATTGAATCCGTCTTTTTGGTTGATAAGCGATCTCGCAAAGAGTCATCAAAGAGAAAGGGTAATTCATGTAGGACGTAATGTTACCCACGCTTGCCGATTGCGAGGACCTCTACAGTCGGGATTTAATAACAAAAGATTTCATAATGGGAATCAAATATAAGGGCAGACGACAGACAACAGTCTCAGTATTGAAGGTTTCCTCTTTATTTTTTAGAAGAGCACTTGGCAGCGTACATGATCAAATTTGGGTAGATACTCAGTGCTTCCTCTGACGACCTGAGCGGGTGATGTAGCTACGAAATCATGTTGAACCATAAAGTCTTAATTTCCATCACCAACTCTCTGGACGTAAGAGTACAGAAAATGCTGGTCATTGTGTTTGGCTGTAAACCAACTTGTTGGGAGTGTGGAGAGACTAGTCGCCTCTCCTCTTCCTGCCCAGAGAAGAAGGCCCGTGGTGTTCTGCCCCCTGCTGATACAAATCCCTTTCTAGTCGAGTCTGTTACTTCCATCTTACCTGTAATGTGCATGTCAACGACTGAGACCCGTGCGATAAAACCTCCAGTTGGGTTAAATGTTCGACTCACATTTCCGGAGATGACTTTGTCAGCTGCTACGGAGAAGGAAGAGGAGGAATGAATGATCGTTGGCCAGGCTAGATGGAAGCACCGGACAGCGGAACATCGTACTTCAGAAACCCCACTGCTAAGGAAACTCACAGTCCCACTACCTCTATAAGTTCTAAGGGTGATGACCCAGGCCAGCTACGTCGATAAAATCGGAAAGAGATGATAAGAAAATGCGAGTCGTGTTTCGAAAAAGAAGAAAATCAACTAAAAGAAGCTTTGAAATCTAAAAGACTCAGCATCTGACTCCCACTCCTCTTCTTCAGCAGCGTCTTCCCCTAAAAGGCACATAATAGCCACACCTCCGTTCACCAAATCCATCACCTGTAAATACACCGGTAAGCAAAGCTCTTCTTCCGAGAACAGCGAGAAAAAGAAGAAACCAAAACCTATTAATAATTCAGGGGAAGACGTGTGCAGGGTGGACAAATAAGAAGATAAAAAACTCCTAATACAGACCAGGAAAATCAAGTACTTAAAATTTCTATTAAACTTTTAACCATTAATAAAAGATGTGGAGGACCCTATTAAGGCCAAAAGATTCTTAATAGTCATTCGTTTGGGATAAGTTTCCCAGCAAATATGGAAAATGTTGCGAGTGACTAATGCTGCTTTCACAACATTCCTTCCCCTTTCTTATTTTAACGAACAAGAGAATCGAAGATTAAGTCAGTTTTGTTCAGAAAAGATTCCTATTTTTGTTCTTCATCCCTTTATAGAACACTCAAATTAACGTTCCCCTGAGATAGTGGTCTGTCTCTTTATGGTACTGTCAATAGTGGGATGTGACTAGGTTAAATGGGACAGGATATTGGTTACCTTTACCTAGAAATGTTAAATTCTGGTACCAAACCCTAATTGGACTGATAATGGCTCTCCGGTTAGCTAGAATAAATGGCCGAGGCCTGACATCAGTGTTTTGCAGGGCGCTTTTTAATTGCGATCTTCAACAATCGGTGTGGATGTATATTGTAAGATGGGATCCGTTTTTCAATTTGCCACTATGAAAATATACGGACTAAAAGGTTTGATAACTATTCATCAGGTTTTGGTCGACGCTCGGGAGGTGTTTCCTGGCTAGTGAGCATGTCTTTGGATATGACGTGTGCTCTTGTCTTTGCAGATGCAGCGGGCAGACTTTGGCGTGCTGGATTTTACTATAATGATTAAATCTCTTCGTTTCATTGGGATTTAACGCCCACTAACCATGCGGAAATGCCACTTTTATTTCAGCAGATCTGGGCGTTTTTGATGACAGTTTCAGCAGGTAATTAGAACGCCTTTCTTGACCCTGTCATAGATCAAATGGGACAAAAAGTCGGTACTAACAACCCGGATTTCAAGCTTTTTCGGGACTTTATCAAGTTCGATTTTGTCAATAAGTATTGAAATGACCACCCACGGGAGGTAGTCTGGAATTGGATTAATAGGGGTGGCTTGGCCTCGACGGTGCCTTCTGTAGAGTTTTTAGGTTGTCTACGTTTCCATTTTATAGTTTATACCGATTATAAGCTCGTCCGGGTTCGTGTAATTTTAGATAAGCCTAAGGTGGAAATTTGCTAGATACTGGAAACTGAACGTATCATTGTTTGATAATTAGGATTTACTTGATCAGTTGCTACCTATGCTACACCAGGAATTGACGGGGGCTATAGTTGGGGTGAGATTCATTGAAATCTAAAGTTAGGTTGTTTGCTGCTCAGTATAGTCGTCCACTCAATCTAAATAGGTTAGCAACACAAACGGTCCGTGAATTCAAAGTTGATCAGAAGCTTAAAGCCCGTGTTAGTAGGGACGTGGTCATAGCTAGGGCAGAGATATCTTCTTTGCTTATCAAGAAGTATCAAGCTTTTGTAGTTAAGTATGAGCACTGCTTAATTCGATGACTATTTGGTCGACATTCCATGCATTGAAGCGTCTAAAGTGGCTGGGTTCGAAGGCCCTATTACAGAATTCGAGATCTGGGAAGCTCTGAAACTGGTTAGCCGGGACAAAATTTTAGATTATATATATATATATATATATATATATATATATATATATATATACGTGTAAGTTGTTAATGTAAAGTCGATTGTGTTTCAGCAGCAGCAGCAGCACTAACAGCAGCAGCAGCAGTAACAGCAGCAGCAGCAGTAACAGCAGCAGCAATATATATTAAACACTTGTGGTATGTAACAATTATTTACTGCAAAAAATTAAAAACTTGTAAACTAGTTATTAAAAATTAAATATCCCAAACTCTCAATCTCCAAAACTAATTTTCTATTAATATACTTGCCCATTCAGAAAATGTTTCCTTGTAAATAAAAACCAGAAAACATCTAACATAAGATAAATACAATAAACAACATCTGCACTCTCACAGAGACTCACCTACCACCTATCGAAGCAGAGTGCCATCAGTCAACACAATAATATGTAACACAAGGATGATATTAGTATTAGACAGCTACTAACAAACAACACTTATTTACGAATTTGAGGAAGTCACTCATTCTTGTTCCCTTGCTGAAACTGATTTACATCAACTGGATGAGTTAGGAGTCTCTACTTCTATGCCAGGGAATGGTAAAGTTGCTACGCAAATGAAAGAACGGTGAGGATGGGATAGATAACATTTGGCCTTTGAATATAGAGTTGAACATTTTTAGCCAAAATCTTGCAATTTTTTGCAGGCTGTTCCTTCTAGTCTGATTAATCCTGACAGACATCCTATGAATGCTAAGACTATTCAGGACAATCTTCATTTATTTGACAACGAATCAATTTAGACCTGTCCAGGGCATTCGATCGGGTTGACTATTGTTTTCTGGTTTCTGGATGTGCTTCGTTAAAAATTACCAAAAAATATTTCTGATTTAGTATTTGTCTAACTTCCTAAGATGAGGTTGTATTTATACTATTTATATTATTCGGACTATTTTCCTCACTTTTGTTGTCATTTGTACGACGTTTCGGCCGTTGTACGCTTCGGCCTTCGTCAGAAACTTAGAATTTTGAACCGAACTCTTTATTACAATCACTGGCGTATATTATTCTCATTACATGCGCGAAGCCTCTTTTGGTAGTCATGAGTTATCTTCCTCAATCAGAATCTCTAAAAATGCAAATTTTATTGTAATTTAATTATCTTCAATAATGACTAATCTGTAATATACCTGAACAATTCATCTTGAAAAAATTAAAATAAATACAATATATCTAACTACAACTTAGTGACATATCATAATAGATTATTCCATCTAAAATTAAATCAGAAATTATTCGGACTAAAATTAAATTAGAAATTATTCGGACTGAGGATGTGCGTTGAGGCCGAGTTCAAATTTCAGTTGAATTCATTGCATTCACTTACGCGCGAATATCCTTGGGAAAGTTATTAATCCGTCTCTTCCTTCCAGTTATGGGTTAAATTATAGGACAGATTGGTTTCTGTAGCCTTTGCTGGCAAATAGTTTATCGCAGAAAGTAATGGCATCCTACTACGAGATAAGTCATGTCTCTTCCGAGACATGATCGTCCACACGTGTATCACGTATGTCACTTAATTTATGGCACTTAAATAATTGACTGATTGTCTTTATCTTTGTTTCCATTTGTACGAGGTTTCGGCCGTTGTACTAAGTTAATTTTTAACATTACCTTGGTCTTTCTTGTTAAGAAGTTGAATAATTTAACACATTCAACATTCGGATGAAAACTAGTGAATTTTATATGGTATTTTTTTTTCAAAGTTTAATATGAGCAAAATCAATTCACGAATTCGAACCAAAAATAAGACTGATGTTAAGGTTATAGAATTTTCTTCTGTTTTAATAGTCAGTTTTGCTAATTTTTTGTACCATATATAAATGTAGTTAGAAAAAGCAAATGTTGATAAGATAGCGAGTGTCATGAAGCACTGCTCAGGGATTCTAATCAGAATTGCCACCAGCCGATCAGGTAGTTTGGGAGTAGAATGATTCGGCCCTCTATATATCTATATAACCTGTGATTTAGGCAGAAAATAATCTTTGACGCTAATGTTATTGAAGACGATATACATTTTATGTCAATTAATTTCTAAATTGCGAATAATCCTTATCAAATAAGCAAGAAAGTCTGTCATAAATTGTCCAAAGTCTTTTTTTGAAGAAAAATGTTCTGAGCTGTCGACTTTCTGAAAATCAAGGAAAGAAAGTGTAGAACTAATGTGTAGTGACGTAGGCAAAAGTGTTGTGACGTAGGCAATATATGACGTGCATGTATATGATTTTTATATGCATTTAAAGATGAGGACCCTTAATTTGTTTTTAAAAGATGGTTGTGTTGAGATAAGGAATGTGGTTATCTCTCTTTGGTTGATTGAAGTCAAGTGAATAACTTGACAGCTGCTTCGTAACGTCACTCCATAGAGTGACTCGGGCGCTCGTCATTTTAACAGTTTCAGGACAGTAACCTATAGGATACAAATCCTATATTATTCCAGCCATAAGATATTCTGAAGTAAAAAAGTAGGAAACGCACACATGGTAGAAACGGATCAGAATGGCTGAAAACAAATTTTGAAAATCAAAAATAAATTTAGTGATTCTGTATCCTGATTGGACATAAAAAAATGAACTTTCAATGACCCTTGTCATTTTTCCCACAAAAAAAAATAAGGTTGTGTTCGGAGCCGATCACATGACTAAGTTGACTTCTTATTCTCAGTCGGTCAAAGAGACCAGGTCACAGTTCGGACACAAATGTCCAGGTAACCCGCATTCACAATCTCTCAATTTTCGTGCTGTTTTTTCTTATCTCTCCTTCTTTCTCTTTATCTACTCGCTGTCCACAAAAAGAAAGGGAGTAAAAACAAAACGTTACTATGATTTGTTGATACACACCGCGAAATATAGACACTTTTTCTGCACAAATCACATTTCGGCAAAACAAACGAACTCTGGATTCTTTAAACTCTTTGCTACTCTCTTAACTTTCTCTTAGAACCATTTCACAGTTTAATAATTTCATACATATAAATAGGATGTTATTCTACTCGATGAATAAAGTTTTAATTATTTATACAACGGAGACAGTTTTATCTTGTGGGGGACTTCAGTTGTGTTTGGCACAAGGCTATTTTGATAAACATAATTTATATCACTCCAAACCAAACGAGAAGCTTGAAGGCATACCCCTCGCTGGGTTATAGGCGAGATCTACCTTATCCCGATTGGATAAAGATAAATCCGACCTCTTGCATATATCTATAATTTTGTGTATGCCATAGTATATACAAGGTAACCAAAAAAGTTCTGTCCGTTTTTTGATTAGTTATTGACTGAAGTTGAAATATATACGAAATGTGTGTAACAACTGTTTTCAAATTCGGACATCCGGAAGTAGGAACATCAGACGTTATAAGCGGTGACAAGGATGGAAGCTAGAGATCTCGTTCGGGGCTGTTTGCTTTACGACTTCAAAGTGGGCTGATCAGCAGCTGCATCAAGTCACCGCATATTTCAAGCGCTTCTGGATAGTGCTGTGGATGAACATACTGAAAAGCGTTGGTTTCGAAAATTCAAGTCTGGAGATTTGTCTCTCCATGATGAGCCCCGTAGTGGACGACCACAGGTCTTGAATGACGGAGTCCTGAAGGCGGCCATTGAAGAGGACAGTAATCTAACGTGTGGTAAACTTGCAATACAGTTCAACGTTTCCTATGAAACAGTTAGACTTCATCTGCATCACTTAGATAAGACGTACAAACTGAGCAAGTCCACAAGGTCCACAAGGGATAACGATGAAAAGTGGGTTCTGTACGAAACTTCCAAGCGTTCCAGACACAGGATGCTGTCCCTCACACCGCAAGACCGCCTATGCACCCACGCAAATTTATGCTTTGTGTCTGGTGGACAGGTCGTCAAGTGGTTCATTATGAACTGCTACCAACGGGCTAAACGGTCAGCAGTTGAAGCGTGTGCAACAGGCATTGCGCCAGAAGGAGCCAAGCACTGTTGAATCAGAAAGGTGTGCTTTTCCTCCATTACAACGCCAGACCACATGTCGAGCGAGTGGTCAGGGATACCATACAGCATCTTGGGTAGGAGACTTTGTGCCATCCACCGTATTCATCTGACCTTGCGTCATCCGATTACCACCTCTTCCACTCCCTGGATAATCATCTTCATGGGAAATCCTTCACCAATGAAGCAGACTTACGCAAAGCTCTCACAGACTTCTTTGCGTCAAACCCCCACCCCCACCCCCACCTCTACCCCGAGTTCTACCGCAAAGGCATCGAATAACTGGAGACACGTTGGCAGAAGGTGCTGGATGCCGATGGCGATTACTTCGAAGACTAAATGCATGTTACACATACTGTGAATAGTTTTTCTTTTTTTTTTCTTTAAAAACGGACAGAACTTTTTTTTCCCCTTTCAGCCATTCCGTTCCGTCCTGTCCGTGTTGTTATATCACTGATATTGCAATGAGCGTGTAGGAAATGCGTAACAAAATCAAAGCGAGAAACACCGTTATAAACGAGTTCGGGTGGCTTGCTGAAGGTAAATGAGCTTACTTATCCGTCGACGAGCTGTTATGAAAAAGGGAAACTAGTTTGCCTGGCTGCCATTTGTTTTGTAATATCGAAGTCTCGTTATTTCTCGTGGAGGGTTGAGTTGGAAACATAAAAGAGAAAAGATAAGCTACCTGTGAGTGATTCGCTCAGTGCACTTTTGACAGTGAACGTTGAGAGTACTGAGAAATTTTGCAGCAATGGCGTTTTGAATGAAAACGTAGCCTGTGAAAGTTAGGGCCCGTCTTTGTGTCTACAACTCCCCGTTAACGAGAGAAAAGCTGATGGGAAAATAAATCTTCTTACTGACCGCTCCCTTTACAGTGGTTTTTGTTGCATGTGTATTGCTTCAAGTATCATGAGACGTTTTTTACTAGTATTTTGGTGTTGTTTGTTGGTAGCTGTCTAATGCTAATATAATCCTTGTATTACATATTAATGTGCTGACATATGTAAGACTTATGTTTCTGGTTTTTATTTACAAGGAAACATTTTCTGAGTGGGCAAGAATATTAATAGAAAACATTAGTTTTGGAGATTGCTAGTTTGGGATATTTAATTTTAAATAACTAGTTTGCAAGGTTTTAGTTTTTTGCAGTAAATAATTGTTATATGCCACTAGTGTTTAATATATATTGCTGCTGCTGCTGAAACACAATCGATTTGACATCAACGACCAACAAGCATATATATATCTAAATATAATTTTATATTCTTATTCGCTTTTGGTGATAGTTGTGTGTAGAAGCACGCATACGAGTGAGTGATGACTGGAGTTGTCTTTCTTGCGTTCTCTTTGAATGCTCTGGTTTCGTCTGTTTTAACCCGAAAATCCAGTCTTATACAAATCCAGGTCCGTCGAGCTTTATTTAATTTCATCTTCTCCGAGTAGGCACATCCATTATTGCCTTTGGCCAGATTGCATTTGATGTCATCACACTCCTGTCTGCTATTGTCTCATTTTTTCTCAACTTTGACACTCTGATACATGGCCTGATTTTTGTCATTGTTTTTGACATTAAAACCCATATTATTGCCGGTTTTCTAAAATAAAATTAATTCGTTTTCTCACTGTTTAAATTTCCGAACTTGAACGTTGTTTCTGCATTATTTCGCTTCTGATTGGATTATTCAATTAAATTATATTCCCTCTTTGACACAATACACTTTTTATTCTTCTGCATTCCAGTTTCGATTGAAATCGCTGTTTAATTATTTTTCGGCCTTCGACAAAAATAACATCTACTAAATGCAAATATATACTGCGAATTTCGTTGTTTTATATTTTGTGACCTCGAAAACCGGCGTTTTTATCCCAATAGACTTTTTATTTTTCTGCATTTCAGTTTCGATTGAAATCATCGCGTGTTTTATTTTTTCACCTTACACAAAAAAAAAAAAAAAAAAAAAAGAATTGTTCAATTATATTCCGTTGGTCCCCAGAATACATAACATAATAAATGGGGTGTATTTATTTTTATGGGACTTGTTTTATATATTTACCTATGGTGTTTTTAGTGCTGTTTTATCCTTTTTATAATTTTGGGAATTTGATTTCGGTGATATATATTAACGACGTTAATGTTAATAAGACGTTTATGACTATTGTTGTTGCATAACCCACTGTTAGTCATCTCGGATATCTGAACATGGATAATCTACTGGCCTCTCACGTAAACTTAGTTACAACACCATCGCACTGCATGCTACATACCTCCCTAAGTCAGGAGAGTAGAGAAAGGGAGCGAATGAAACCAGGTACTAATCAGCAATTACAAGATAAAATTTGTTGGTAAGAAAAGCTTGCATGTGACTAAAGCAGAGTTAAATAAAATTTGTTTTGCTTATCGACTATAGAATTAGTGAACTCTTTATTCATAAGAGTTTCTTATTTATTATTTAATTCTTTCAGGAAAACTATGTTGGGTAAGAAAATGGGTTATGAAAAAAACTAAACAAATTTCTTATCCAAAATACACTTCAGTTAATCGCCATATATGGTACAGACTTGAGCGATCATGTCTCAAAATGGACATAACTGACTAGATAAAAGGTTTTTCTGCAGTATGTTGCCATTACTTTCTACGGTAGACTAGTTGCCAGCTAAGGTTATAGAACCCAATCTATCGTGCTATTCAACCCATAGCTGGAGGGAGAAGAGATTGATTCATATCTTTCCCAGGGTTATTTGTGCGCAAGTGAATGAAACGAATTCGGCCGGAATTCGAACTTGGCTCTCCGACTTTTCATTCCGTGTCGATATCTATTACAACACAACGCACATCCAAATCACACTCAGAGAATATACTGAAGGCAAAAAAGCCGAATTAATCTTAATTAAGTACTTGATGATTCTGAGATAAAAATGGTTGGAAATATGCAGGAAATTGTAGAGAGACACGATCGCTCACATTCTCAAAGAAAATAGCACATAAAAGGAGAGAGACAGAAAGGTAAAGAGAGACTGATGCAAATGCAATTATTTAGAAGTCGTTACAAAATATTTTTTTAGTATTATTTTACGAAGGTTTATGGCAATTTCCCCAGAAGTATGAAACGGAAAAATAATTTTTAGAAGCTTTTAGCTCATTGACCATTACTTATTGACGAGGTAGTGTACTTTAGGTTTTCGAAAGCCGAATCTCTTCCTTTCTAGGAATAGAACAAGATTTTCTCAAGTTGTAATTAAATCATAAAACAAAATTAAATAAACTGCTTACCAATATATTAAAAAATAATTTTTTTGTGTGTGTTCGTTATCAAAGACGACTTTAAAATTAAATCGATCAAAGATATTTCGATCCCGAAAAAAACAATTTTCGAGTTTAATTGATTTTTTGATCGATCTTTGCTTTCTCGTAGCTTACAAACTTTGAAAGTCAGCATCGTCAGATTCAATAAGTCAATTTAATACGCCTACTTCAATGAGTCTGAGGCGCCTCCTCATGTATCAGTCGTATATTTAAACCTCTTAGTAACGGTTATTCGAGGAAGATAGAGAAGCCGGCTTGCCAGCATACTAATCCATTGATAAATAGTTCGTTCTTAACAGCCGGGTCTTTGATTGGATATCTTAGTAAACTTACCTTAGTCTAGGCTCGTCAGAAATTCGGCAAAGAATTAAATTACTACACAGGCGAATACACTGCTCGACTCAATGGCTAATATCGCTGCACCTTGAGGAGTAGAAGCGAGTGACGGGTAGTTCTTAATCAAACTGTATTTATTCTTGCGTAGCCAGACGTTCTGTGGAGACTGAATTTACTACACAGGCTAATAAGATTGCCTCGTCGCTCACGAAACATGTATGCCTGCAGAGGAGTATAAGGAATCGCTCTTAATTAATCTTTATTTATTCTATCGCATGATCAATAACAGCTGTACAAACAGAGAAGATTTAATCTGATGTGACACTGTCACGCCATCGAACTGCTATTTGGCGGCTACCATTGTTATTCCTCAGTGGGCTGTCTTGGTTGTGTCATTGTGTTAATCTTCACAAATGTCTTCGTAATGTCGCAGTGTTTGTTTTTTTTAATCGTTTCACCCCGAGCAAGGCGGAAATGCCACTGATGTGCGGGGGGGGGCTACATAAGTGTAAAAATATTAATTAGAAGAGAGTGAAGAGGAAGACGAACCAGTTAGAAAGGAGCAAGAGAAAGATGAGAATGCAGGTGTGATGACAGTTTCAAAGGTGAAGAGAAAGGAAAGGATATACGGGGTGGGGAAAGAGCTAGAGACAAGTGATTGATAAATGGGTATTGACATTGCATTTAAATTACTGGATGTTGTAGCCGTCAGGAAAGCAAGAATATGGGAGGGAGTTCCACAGGCGGGAAGTGCGAGAGAAGAAGCTGCAGGAGTAGAATTGTCGTCTGCATTTGGCTAACCTAACTGTGAATGGGTGGGACCCAGTTGCCAATCTGGTTGCACGAGTAAACACCTGCTGAGGTGGCACCAGTGACTTAAGTTTGTCCGAGCAGAAGCCATGAAAGTATTTATAGAACAGACAAAGGGAGGCCACATCTCGTCAGTGAAGAAGTGGCTGTAGTTGAGCCCCCAAGTCAGTACCTATCACATTACTGATTCTCCTTTGGAGCCTGTCATGGTGAACGGCAGGGGCGCCTGACCATATATGGCAGCAGTACTCCATGCACGGACGAATTGTTGACTTGTATATATGCAGGATGGATTCAGGCGGAAGAAACATCCTGGCAACCGTTACTGAAAATCAAATGAGCCAACTTCACACCAGGAGAAATTGGTTTTCTTGTCATAAATAACACAGCGTATTTGGTCTGTATTGGCTACTTTTATTTTTCACAGTTGAGACATTCTACCGACTAATTATCAAATATGTGCTCACGTAGATGCGTGAATTATATGGAATACTTGGTTGTTAAAGATTTTAAATGTCATAAAAATACGTTAGAGAATTTGAACTTCGAAGGAACTAATTATGTAAATTATCAAATTACTCAGAGGCAAAGAATTATTTACCTTAATTATATTTCAAATAAACCCTCTAAACAAATCTAAGTACATATCCAAAAGTTGGTAAGCTGTGTGATTGATAAGAGGTTTTTTACTTCTGATATGTAGTGCCTCTAATATTTTAAAAATTATAGAGGCACTACATATCAGAATAAAAAACCTCATAAAATTCACTCATCTACGCGAGCACATATCTTCACGTGTTCATGTTGTTTACATTATTACTGCTTTTGAATTTAAACAATTTCATAACCTTTATTTATTTTCTTTTAAAATGTTGTAACACTTTTCCTGCTATAAGGCAATATTTGACTTTTAAACTGTAATATAGTCCCTGATGATGAACGATAACGTTCGTAAGTACTAGGACAACCTTTGGACATTTTTATACATATATAATTCGGAAATAAAAGGTCTAATCAGAAAATATGAAAAAATTAAAAAAATATATATACGACTTTGTTGTCTCTATCGTCTAACCCAACTTGTTTAAAAGAAAAGATGATGCCAAAATATAAGTACTTTATATATATATGCTCCGGCATATACGCATCGCTCATTCAATAATGAATTAGAGCACTATGGCTATTAGGCGCGTATAATGATATACGCGCTAAAAAGTCTGCTTTCTTCCACCGAACGCTCGTAGCCCAGAGGTAGAATCACCGACTGACGCCAATTCGGTCGGGTTTCATTCCTGGGTAAAAAAGCAATCGGAGTCTAACTGTACTGATGTGCTGTGATACAGCAAAACAGATCTGTCTGCGGATGACTATAGTATATATATATATATATATATATTGATTGTTTAATACTTAGTTTTTGGTCATAATAGACCAGTACACATTTGTATTAAAAAGTGTTCGATACAATTATATTGTAAAACTTTTGAATATTTTCCATTTTTAAGCGAGTTATTACGCTACCTAGGTTTCTACCATGTGGTGACTTCAGACGATTTGCATTAACTGATTTTACCGTTTGCCGTTTACTTTTTAAGAACGCACTTGTAACGGTGTTTTATTTGAACGCTCATGAACGCGAAATTTTTAAATTAAAGCGAATTATGGCGTTTTCATCCATCGTTGTATGAACCTATTTAAATACGAGTATTGATCAAAAATAATGTTCAAACAAATCACTTCCAATTGTCGGTTGTTTATAACCAGTTTTGTTAATCTTCGTTAATTTCCGTAATATATATATATATATATATATATATATATATACAATTACCCATATAGAATCACCAACAACCTACATAAATCCATCCAATTTCGTTTAAGTACCAACTCTAGCAATAAAGAAATTTTGACTATTCTAAAATTAAATACATTAATGCTTTGGAAAAAAGTAAACTCAAAACTAGCTTAAAATACTCCGATAAAAACATGATTGGTAAAACTAAGCAGAAATCATATAAAGCTAAGATTATTTAGTTTAGCCCACCCTTCAGCCGTAATGTCCAAACAAACATTGGTAAATTCTTTCTAAACTTAATTCACAAAACCTTCTACCATTCACCCATATTAAATCATTTTCAATAAAAATAATGTTAAAGTTTAAGAACACATAAATATATTTCACAACATAATACTATGATATCAAAATACTTGACCCACCTATATAATAGCAGTCACGCTACTACTAACAACAGTGACTCTTAATAAATAATAACAACTGCTGAAAAAATAAAACCTACCCAGTGAATGGCCAATGTATTTCTAAAATGTATTGTTTTTAGAGCTCGAATTCATTCGGAAGATAATAACGTTAAATTTTACTTTGGAAAGCACTTTTAACGGGAGGAGGACGAGATTTAAGAATCACGCTGTCTTTTAACAACAGTAAATACAGCAAAAGCTCTGCTTTATCCATATGTTATTGGAAATTAAAAAGCATAATAAATAATCCTAATCTAACTTACAAAAACCGACTTAGTGACCACATACTACCATAGAAAAATACTTACTTAAATTCTTAGACATATATTGAGATATAGTTTTTTTAATCGTTTTACCTCAAGCAAGGCAGTACTACCACTGGTTCACAGGGGACTACATAAAAAGAGAGTGAATGGTTACATAAGAGGAAAGCGAAGAGAAAGATGAACCGATTACAGGGGTGTCAGAGAAGAGCGTTACGTGAGAGTAGATTGAAAAGGCAGAAGTACAAGATACGGGGGGGTGTTGGGGAAAAGAAAATAAGGATGAGAATGAAGGGGATAAAAAAATGGAAATTGATTTTGCATTTAAGCACTTGAAGATTTAATTTTTTTTTAATCATTTCACCCCGAGCAAGGCGGAAACGTCCACTGATGTGCAGGGGGCTACATAAATGTAAAAAAATTAATTAGAAAAGAGTGAGGAGTACAAACTAGTTAGAAAGGAACAATAGAAAGCTGAGAAAGTTGGTGCGATGACAGATACATAGGTGGAGAGATACATAGGTGGAGAGAAAGAGAAGGTTATACGGTGGTGGGGAGAGAGCTAGAGTCCAGTGGTTAGTAGATGAGTATTGACTTTGCATTTAAATTTCTGGAGGTTGTAGCTGTCAGGAAAGCAAGAATACGGGAGCGAGTTCCACAGGCGGGAAGTGCGAGAGAAGAAGCTGCAGGAGTAGAATTGTCGTCTGCATTTGGCTAACCTGACTGTGAATTGTAGCTATTAGGGAAGAAAGTACTCAGAAGTGAGTTCCACGGACAGTAAGTGCGAGAAAAGAAGCTAGTAGAATAGAAGTGGAGGCTGTATTTGGTTGTTTTCACTGTAAAAAGGTGGGACCTTGTTGCTATTCTGGTTGCACGAGTAAATTTATGCAGAGAGTGCACTAGGAAGCTAAGCTCGACGGAGCAGGAATCGTAAAAATATTTGTAGAATAGACAGAGGGAAGCCATATCTCGTCGGTGAGAAAGTGACTGGAGTCGAGCTGCCAGGTCGGGATCGACTACATTGCAGATTCTTTTCTGGATACTGTCTATAACCTTGAGATGAATAGCAGGGGCACCTGACCAGATACAATAACAGTATTCAATGTATGGATGGATGGTTTATTTGTATATTTCTATAAAATGGTAAGCCGAGAAAAAACCTCCCTTCTCGACACAGTGATGTAACCTTCTTAGCAATGATTTAGCTATTGATTCAATGTAATTGTTTCACTTGAGGTCGGATGAGAGGTTAGACTGAGGAGGCGTAGTGTATTGCATTCGAGGAGCTAACTCAATCCATGCTTATGTCGGGTAGAAGGGACTTTCTATGGTCTTAACGGATAAAAGCTTTGTTTTAGAAGCATTAAAATTTATTAGCCATTTCTTACCCGAGTCCACCACAGATTGGAGTTCCTTTTCAAGATCAGCAGCAAGGTTATCTTTACCCGCCTTGGCAGATTTCTTACTGAGACGGGAGTAAATGGTGGTGTCGTCAGCATAAATGCCTACTTGGGATTTTATCACACCAGAGAGATCGTTGATGAAGACCAGAAAAAGCGTCTAACTTAGGATAGAGCCCTGCAGGACACCTGCTTTCGTGTGATAGGATCTGAAAGCATGCCTATTCAAAACGATCTTCATTACGCGGTTTGATAGGAACGACTGGATTAACCACAGTGATACCATAGCCCTGTAGCTTGCGCAGAAGTCTAGTGTGCTAGACTCTATCAAATGCTTTGGAGATATCTAGGGCAACAGCTGGAACTTCACAGTTCTTATTGAGAGCCCGGTATAATATTCTCAGTGATGACCGTTAGCATATCAGCAATAGACTTGTCGAAGCGAAAGTTGTACTCTGTCGGAGAATAGGCTATGGATTGTGAGATAGTGTACTATTTCAGAATTGATGATAGCCTCGTCCCTCTCTATGCTTTCCCATTTCTTTCTCTCTTCCACATTCCCTCACTTTTCCCCTTTCTTTCTTTCTTTCTTTCTTTCTTTCTTTCTTTCTTTCTTTCTTTCTTTCTCCCACCTTCAAATATTATTATTAATAATACGGCCGTTTAATTTTTGCTAGTTGCATTCTAATACATTTAATCTTTAATTTTAATTGTAAATTTTATGTTACATATGTTATCTTTTAATTTAAAATTCTAATTATATTTTTATCTACATGTAATCTTAAAAGAAAGTTTTACGTTTTATGAATTATGCCACTTTGATATTTTTCTCCCTGCATTGTAATATTTTTGATATTTTTCATTTTTTAATCAAATTTTAATTCTAATTTTTAATTTTTTAAAAGTTAATTATCGACATGTATTTAAATTATTTAAATTTTACTCTTGTCATTAAAAACGCATTAACTTAACTTTATAAGATTTAATTCCCATGGACATCAAATAAACTTAAATTCAAATCTATTAAACTGTTTCAAAAATGCACCTGAAGCTTGCATAACACATGAAACTCCGAGTCGGGCCAACAACGTTGGATAATATATATATTTATTAATATATATATATATATATATATATATATATATATATATGAGACATTGCTCTGTTC